>CM050202.1:5286273-5356273 GCA_027475355.1 Coilia nasus
GTGACGACATTTGCGAGTAAACACACACACACACACACACACACACACACACTGAGTGTGGGAAAGGCAGGGTTTTAATCACCCTTCCCCCTGTTCCTGACACTTCCTCCTGTTTTAGAACACACAGAAAGCTACTCCACAAAGCCCTTCTGTCTGACACAGTCACTCGTGTCTCCTGGTAAAATATTCAACAATTCAGTTGTTAGGAGTTGGAGTTTATTAGCCTCCGTCTCGTCTGACCTCTTTGCGCGTTGCGTTGCCATGGCAACAAGCCTCTGACTCACTCGCTCGTTTTCTCTGCTCCGAAGTTGCCTTGGCCGGCTTGAAATTAGGCGCTGACTAAGTGATGTGGAAGGGAAGAGTGTGTGTGTGTGTCTACGTGACACACACATAGCCTTGTGTGTGTAGGCAACATACACATAACCATGTGTGTGTGTGTGTGTGTGTGCGTGCTCCACACTTACACAGGCAGTTGTCTTTGCACGTGTGTGACCTAGAGATTCTGCACAGTCACCAGGATATTTTATAAAATAAATAAATAAATAAATAAATAAATAAATAAATAAATAAAAGCAGCATATGATCTGAAGTGGCATGAGCACACACATGTGTCCAAGCTCACACAAAAACGCAGCACAAGCCTTCCCTCACACACACAGCTTCATTTTTCCCTTCGCTATTAAAACAGCTGCCATCTGTCAACCTGAGTTAAGCAGAGAGAGGGTGTGTGTGTGTGTGTGTGTGTTTAGAAGGGGCGTATAAAAATGAAACTCATCCTGAGAAGCAATCATCACTTGGAGTCTCCCCTTTGCAGGTAGATCTGGATGAAGCACAGCCATGTCGAGAGAGCCTTCTTCTTCTTCCACTTGGGGATTTTGTTTGTAACTCTACTGACAAGACGCCACCTGCTCACTTGTATCAATTCAGCCTGGTGTTGCAACAACTGAAGCACTTGTCTTCCGATCTGTCCCACTCCAGACACAAGATAAGAAATGCCACACATGCGAACAAGACATTTTTTAAAGCGAGAAGGGAACAAGGGCTTAGCTTCTTGTCTTGAAAACACACAGGAAGTAGCAAAGATGTTATTCTGTGCAAAGTTTAAATAAAGGTGACACCTTGAAAAGGCTTTGGAGCAGTAAGGGTTTAGGGAACAATGCTACTGTCGGTTAACTAAGAGAGGTGTCCACCTTATCTTAGCTGGTGGTATTTAGCTTGGGTCTAAGGTCTTAAAACCTCTCAAACATACAATCCTCACAAGATTTATAACCAGAAGCAGACATCAACCCCATCAACAGAGGGCAAGAAATCTCTGTGCAACACAACACAACGCTCAATAGTCGTTTTTCACCTTTGGGGCACTGAGCAAGGCAGCACCCACAAATATAAAACAGCCCCAAACAACCGTCATGCAAGAGTGGCCGTTCTGAGCCTGCTAGATCAAGGGAGATGAACTCCTTATGCTCGCTAAAATCTCAGATGAAATTGCGGCCCACCGAGGGTTAACGGAGGAAGCCCCTGATAATACGTTGGAGAGCAACCCATAAAACAGAGCAGCTTCTCTCATCCAGACCCTCTGCCACCATCCAAGAACCATGGAGAGGTGGCAACTGTTCTCCAGGGGAGACAGTCTGTCCACTCACATCTTTATTCCGCTTGGCAAGAGATGGGCAGGCGTCGCTGTGTCTCTTTCCCATTTAATAATTAACAATTTGTCTAATTTGAATTTGTGATCATCTGCAGTTGCATAAAATGGTGGATAATTAGATGGCAGCGCCAGAACACATCTGATCTTGCTGGAAATTAAAAGGAGAGTTTGCTGGGAAGAGAGGAACACTGCTGAAAATTCTAGACGGGGTGGGGGGTGAATGTCTGTTCTGCTCTGACCATTCGTCCCTTCCACAACAATAATGGCTGAATTATCACCTCTGAACAGTTGAACCTCTTGAGACAAGACAACGTGACCCTGGCCGTCGCAGCCTGAATGGCTTAAAAGGTCCCTGACGGCACGCTGTGGTGGCTTGAGTGACTACTCCGATGAGAGGCAGCTAATGTTTCAGCTAGCAATCCGGCTGATTAATGCATTAATAGGCTGGGTATCAGGACAAGCTGGCAAGCTACACATGCACCGAGGAAAAGGAAACACAAAAAAAAAAAAAAGACAAGGCAACTCTTTTTTATTCTTGAAATCAATGGGAATGACTGAAGCGGAAATAACCAGAGCGAGAACAGTGAGTCACACTCAGCTCACACACACCTCCTCGTAGCGGCTGTGATGACTAACAAAAGCACTCTGCATAAATCCAATAACTTTCTTATGCGTTCATGACGACAATCTGAGGAACCACTGGTCTTCTTTTAAAATAAATAAACAAATACACTAAATAAAGGTAATCTTTTAGTGCTTCTGTGTGCAAAACCTCCTTAAAAAGCTGCACCCTCTTCCACAAGATCACAGGCACTCTTAAGGAGTCCCTGAACAGGTTCCAGGCTTCACAGAGGCACGACCTCTGCTCTACTTGCCACACACAAAAGAGGGGTATGAGAGGTGAAGTAGCAAAACAGTAATCCAGAACGTTGGAAATTAATTGGCCCGACACGTAATACGGCAAGCGGGCTAGCGAGAGTGTGCTCAAAACAACTCCAACGCAGAGCCCTGCCTGCTTTGCTAAGACAGGAAAGCCAGGGTGGAAGGTGGAGGTGGGGGGGTGGGCGTCAGTGTGTGGTTGAGTGGGTAGAACGACATCAAATGCCAAGAGCTGAGTGAAGCTTTGGTTCAGATTTGCATGTGCGTTCCTGCTCGAGTGTGAGCCTGCCAGCTGTTCCTCCCGTAAAGCTCTCGTCTCGAGGAGGAAAAGAAAAAAACGGTGGCGTACTCATCATGCAAGAATCTGTCAATTACGGTGCTGCGGAGGCACCTGTTGGTAGTCGACGCGCCGCGTACCGAGTTAAGCCCCTCCGCCAATCACACGCGATCACGAGCGCCTCAGCTGGTCAATTTGCCCGCGTGCACAAGTGCTGTGCATCCTTGGTCAACGGAGCGACGCTGCTCTGAGCAACGAGCTCTAATGGAAGAGCACTAATTAAGTATGTTAAAGATTAAGTGCAAAGCCAGTTAATCTCTTAAAGGTTGATCTGATCATTAAGTAATGATTACAAAGATCAATTAAGTCAAATCAAATTTTCTTGAAAATAAATAAATAAAAAATAAAAACGAAAAGGAATATTTTGTCACTTCATGCAGCACTGGCTTCGGGGGAAGAGGAGCTGTGCACGGGATCCCAGCGCGAGGATTAGGGGAAGAAAGCTTGTTAATAACGCTGCAGTCACGAGAAGCAGAGCAGCCACGGCATCAATATCGACGCCACATCAGACCCGGCACAGCACGGCTGCTCTTTAACGTGCCGTAGCGGGGGAAGAAAGGCATGGCTCGTGGCAGTAACGATGAGCTGTCTAATCACTTAACACGTTTCTGCAGCCAGGCTCATCTCTTTGGAGTAGTTATTTGTCAACCTGTTCTCCCCCCCTCTCTCTCTGCCTCTCTTCCTCTCTCTCCCTCCCTCTCTCTCTCTCTCCATCACACACACACACACACTCAATGATTAAGAGGCCCAACCAGAGCTAGTTTTGATGCAACATGCATGGTAGAGGTCTGGTCCAATTAGCCTAAATCCATTGAGCACTACGAACACCTGATCCCCCCTCAGGAAACTGAACTGCAGACTGCCTCATGTCTCTACTGACAGATGTACTTCTGTAGCAAAAACAGAAATGTCAGAACACAAACAGCTGACGATACAGGCCTGCATTTCTCTTTCACGTGTGTGTGTGGTGTGTGTGTGTGTAACTATGTCCAGATAATTTGGCATGATTTTAACTTGGCCTGGGTCCCTTAAAGGAGCTGGTAATGAGGGATGAAATGCCGCAACTCCCCAATTTTTAACAAATGTCTGTAATAAAAATAATGTCCCATTAATATAGGACAAATTAAAATGGTCTTGTACCTTGGCCGATGGCTAGCTATCCAAAGCACGAATTGCGATATTCCATCAGAGTTCACTAGAGTGGCCCAGGCGTGTGTGTGTGTGTGTGTGTGTGTGTGTGTGTGTGTGTGTAGGCAAAGAAGTTAAAATAATGGTCTCCTCCTGAACTCAAAATACTGCTGACTGTTTTCATAATTACTGTGAGTCTGAGGCTAGCTATTAAGCCTGAGAAATCGGAAAATTAAAACACTATCACACACACACACACGGGTCACGCATGAATGGATGACCAGCGAGGCATTACATGCGGCGTAATTCTGCAGTGAACACTTAGAGCAATCTGCACCAAGACCTGGTCTGTGTGTACGTGTGCCACATACGGAGCTATTACTGCCATTATCATATATTAAATCTGTCCCTCTTTTATGGGTCTTACATGTGGGTTTCTTTTGGCCAACAATGTGTCAGCGTATAACCTACAGCTATAATGTAATTCCCAAGACAGTTGAAATTATTATTTTCGTCAGTACTGCTATACCTTTCAAAGACCTTGTTTCCATCACTGACTAAATGTATTTTACTCTGGCAAGAGGGCACACCAAAGGCAATCGAATATAGCACCACACTACAGAATATGGTACATATAAGATTTTTTTTCTGTACACTGTATGCAATATTGACTGCCAATGCCAAAGAGCAAAGACTGAACCATCAACAAGTTTCACTTATAGTTCAGCTGCTCAAACTGACTGTAGCTTTAACTGGAGGTCCCCTGTGTGGGTTACTGGCTGACCTCGCTCTGCTTCGGTCTATGTGCGCCATACTCTTTTCCCTCTGGAGAGGCAGAGATTATTAGGGGTCGCGTGCTGGGCATGGGATGATTTGCCTTCACTGACCCCAGAACAGTGACATGAACACTGGGGGGATTTGCAGCCCGCTTGGCCCCACTCCTCACCAGATCACGAAGGTCAATTGGAGCGCACTGTTTGGGCCCAGACAAATTAATCTGATACAATCCTGGATTACAGTCTCCTGGATCAAGTTCAATCAAAGTGTGGATATGCAAACAGCACTGACTGCTCATTCATTCTTTTGTTTTCCACTCGTTCTCCTTTTCAATCCATCCCTCCCTCCCTCCCTCTCCTCTCCTCTCTCTCCTTCACTCCCACTCTCTCCCTCTGCCTTGTCACACACGCTTCCGTGTGGGGATGCGTTTCACAGGGCTGCAAACCTCCCAGTGTTCAAAGTCAAGCGCTGCCTGCCTGACAACATGCTCCTCATCGTCAGTCGTCTCAAAAAAAAAAAAACAAGAACTCGGCTCCGTCTTGCCACACATCCATGCAGCCTCGTGTAGCAGCAGAAAGCTATTTTTAGTGGGATCTGCTTATAAACACTCCCCACGCTCGTTTCCCTGGAGTTGCTGGATGAATTTGCTCGAAAAAGAGTCCCCAAATCCAGGGGAGAGGGAAAGGGACACAGAACCCACAGGGATTTGCCTGCTCTGTGGAATACTTTGTTCTCTCTCTTTTGCATATTACTTTTCGGATTTTACTTCATAAAAAAAGTTTTTTAAGGGCTTTGAAGCAGCTGATTAGTTAATCATACAAGGCTTGTCCGATGTTTACCAAGTTTACCAAGTAAAATAAAAAGTAAGAGTGAAAAGAGTAACTTAATGAACACCCATATTAATATCCAAACAGATAAACACACACACACACACGCAGACTTGCACCCTGCAGTGCCCCTGACTTACGTCAAAGTTGTTGAGGGCGTAGGCGAGCTCCCCGGCCCCGGCCGTCTGGCCGAGCGCGGCGTCCTCGCTGGCGGTGGCCTGCGCGGCGTTGGAGATGCCCGTGACGGCGTGCTGCAGCTGCTTGTAGATGAGGTCGCGGTTGGCCTTGTAGGCCGCCACGTCGGGGTGCTGCAGGCAGGCGATGGAGGCGGTGTAGAGCATGGGCACGTTCCTCTGCAGCACGCCGCGCGCCGCAGCCATCTGGTCCTTGTGGTGCACGTCCTTCAGCTCCTGATGGGGGGAGAGGAGAGGGGAGGTGTGGGGGGAGGGAGGTGAAATAAAGGAGAGACAGGGAGGAGACAGAGAAAAGCCAGGAGAGGGGAGGGGAGGCGTGGGGGGGGGGGGGGGGGTGAAATAAAGGAGAGACAGAGAAAAGCCAGGAGAGGGGAGGGGAGGCGTGGGGGGGGGGGGGTGAAATAAAGGAGAGACAGGGAGGAGACAGAGAAAAGCCAGGAGAGGGGAGGCGTGGGGGGGGGGGGGTGAAATAAAGGAGAGACAGGGAGGAGACAGAGAAAAGCCAGGAAGAGGGTGTGCAAAGCAAGGTGAAGGAGGATGATTGAGAGAGAAGAGCAGAGAAAGAGACCAAGGCACAGTAAGGCACAACAAAGGTAGAGTAGGAAGAATAATGGAAAGAGCGCAACAGAAGCGACAGAGATTAGACAGGAAGAGTAAATAAAAGAGTGGAGTTGTTGAGAGAAATGGGCGGGGGTCGGGGTAGATGGGAGATAGTCATTACTGCATGGTCTCATCATGCTAAGGACTGTTGAAAATATTTAAGCTCGTTTCAATGGCACACAAGGATTCTCTGTTTTTCACCACTGCCCCCTCCATTTTCAACAGTCTACAGACCATAATAATCAGGCCATTACAGTGTAGCTTAGCAGTTTACTTCACAGGCCAATGCAGGCCATTTAGAGGTGTTTTCTACGGATTAACGAGTACAAGCAGTACTCTCTCCATGGTCCGGGTCATCAACTTTAGGCAAGAGCCAGCAAAGGAAAATGGCTGCCAGCATCGCTTATGTCTTGGCAAGTCTTCATTTATACTGACAGTGCAAATAAAAGACGAGAGCTCTTATCTTAAAATGGCTGTGTGGGAGTATAAAAAGAGTTTAAAACACAGATACTCCAGAAACCGCGCCCCAACTGCTGGGTCGCGGAAACTTTCTGAATGGGTCGCTGAGTGCCTGTGTTCCGTCAGAACTTTAATGACTTTGGTTACAAAATATATAAACAGTAGCGTTCACATTTTGAAATGAAAGGGGGAATGACTGCTTGGGGTTCTAATGCTTCGAAAAATGCACAAAGACAATTACGCATGGGTGTCCGATGCATAACCTATGCTACGGGAACTCCCCATGCTGTTAGAATAGCAAGCTTGTAGCTACTTTCTGTAGTAAATCTTAGCAGACAAGCAATGAAATATGTTGTTTTGTATGAGGTTGAGAAATCAATGTAATTTTTTATAATAACATGGTTTGCTAAATCTGACAAGTTTGTAATCACCGTGGCAAAACCCTCCCTAACAAATGTGGTTGACCAATGACAAAAGTCCAACTAATGTATTTTATTTATGCTTATTTTATGACAATGCATTGTAACGTTATATTACATGAGCGCATGATTACTTATTTTATGACAATGCATTGTAATGTTATATTACAGGAGTGTACATGATTACATTAATTTTGGGTGGAAGTCAATGCGTCCTAAAGCCAAAATAGTGGGGAACTGCTGTATAACATACAGCCTCCAGTATCTTGATGTCTCACTGTTGAAAGGGTCTGGCTAGGCAATTGCTGATGTTAGAAAAATTGTGGTAAATAAATATTCACAGAGTAGCTCCACTCCATATTTGATCTGTGCGAAAATAATTAACAGTCAGGTTTCGGTAATCTATCTCAATTGCAAGGAGAAAAAATAAACGCTCATTCCATTAGTCAGTGATGCCACCTGGAAAATTCATCAGGAAAAGCACTTCACTGTTCACTACAGCTAACCTGATAAGGCCCCCAAAAAAAAGAGAAGGCCCCAATTCTCATATCAACTTAATGCGTTTTGTCAGCGTTTCCAGCACTAAGCGTGTCGTTTTCCCTTTCCCCTTCCTCCTTGGCTTCCCCTATGTGGCCCATTGGTAGTGACAGGATTGTTCATGCCTATATGCATCTAATCTCTAACCAAAGGCGTGTGTCACTTCCACCCCCATCCGCATGGCAGGGGGAGGGCGGGTTACACATATCGCTGTTTGGTATGGACGCGCGGCAGCATCTGATTACTGCCATTCAGACGCAGACGGCTGCGTAATGCAGGGGGGCAAAGGAGGGCATGGTGTAGGGTGCAGGGTGAGGGAGAGGTGCCTCTCTGCTCTAGGCCAACACACAGCCACAGTGCAACCTTACCTGCTGCCTTCACTGCTGTGCACTATACACCACACACAGGAATGCCACAAGCAGGTATGCCACACACACACAGACACAGACACAGACACACACACACACACACACACACAGGTGCGCCACACACAGGGCTTTGCCGTCTTACCTGCTGCCTCTTGGCTGCCATCAGGTTGAGTTTGTCCACCTCAGGCTTCAGGGCCTTGTACTGGATGCCCAGGTCCTGCTCAGTCTGAGCGTTGCGCACCTTGGCTAGGTTCTCCTCCACCTGTAGGCAAGAAAATAGAAAAAAAAAACATCAACAGGAGGTGGGGGTGAGAGAGGAAGGAGAAGGAAGGGGAAGAAAGAAAGAGGAAGTGAGGTACAGCAGGACTAGCAGAATGAAAAAAAGGAGGGATGGGGGCTGGTGGAGGGAGGCAAGAGGGGAGGATTAGTGGAGGTGGTGGGGGGTGGGTTGGTGTGGGTGGTATCAGTGATAAGAAAACCTATTACACAGTAACGGAAAAATAAGTGTTCTGGGAAAAAGAAAATAAAACCTCAAATGACAAAAGCCAAATCAAACCAGTTCTCTGCTGCTTAATTCAGGTTTATGAATGAATGAAAAATGAAATCTCAAAGGTCAAGTAGAGGTAATTGCCTCAAATAAACCATCTCTGGGCCGGGATAGCAATTGGTTGTCTACTATTTACGGCCTGCAGTTTCTCTGTATACAAGCGCCTTAATTGCGTAAAATTGGGAGAATAAAAGCACCGAATAAAATCGGCAGCATAAAATGTTGTTCTCATATCGCCGGAGTGTCCCTCTCTGAGCAATCAAGTGGAAAAACACAGAGCCTGTGCTTCCAGAGGCACCCTTCGGGTCCCGCCAGCGCCGACGTCCATCACGGCGCATTTCCACCGAGGAGCGGCGACACCAAATCTAATCTTGACGCCAAACTAAATAAATAAATAAAACGGGATAATCCACTCAGCTGGGTATCACACGTTTAAAATGAAATCTCCTAAAAGGACTGAAGGGGGTTCGCCACCGCTGCCACCGCCACGGATCCGCCCACAGACACACTGGAATGATTTTAGACGCACACGTGACTAGCCATGCCTGGGCCGCATCAAGGCCTGCACAGGGAGGACAGTGGGGGACTGTTATATAAACACACACACACACGTTCACACACACACACACACACACACACATTCAATAATTTGCTGCTTTTCGGGAAAGAATACGGTAGTTCTAACCCAGTTAGGTGAATATATCGAGCTAATGCATATAAATGAAATAAACGATGTCTCTCTTTGTCAGGAGTGTCACAGGTATTATGGCAACTGGGCCATGGAGAAAAAAGGGCTTTGATTCTTTTACAGCGAGAAAAGAGTCTGGGAGGGAAAAGGGGGGAAAAGTGATTGTGGATCAGGCTGGGACCCAGAGACAGAGCAGGGTGGTAACCCCATCAGGGGTGTTTGAGGGTGTAAATCACTTGTCTGCTGCTATTGTCTTGCTGACTAAACAGAAGTACATGAAGCATGAACGTCAAGCAAACAAACAATCAGGTAAAAAAAAAAAAAAAAAAAAAACCTAACACACACACACACAAACACACCTAACGTGTTCAGATTTACAGTCTAGCTCTGCTGCCTCACTGGTGATGAAAGCAGACAATGGAACAACAAGAAATATATAAATATATAAATATATATATATAAAAAAAGAGAGCGCCAGACATACACAAAAACAGGTACAGCGGGGCTCTGAGAGCAGTAATAAGCCGGTGGGAACAGCAGGCTGCTGGAGAGAGCAGGGCGACAAAGAGAAAAAGTCAAAACTGACAGGAGGTGCGGGCCTCCTCTCCTTGCACCCCGTTTTTCCGGAAGGCGATGGAAACACTTCTGGACACTGGCCAGCGGCCTGCAGCATTCCCCCGTGCCTTCAGCCCGCCTGGCAGCCAGAGGGAGTGGGGAATCGGGGGGTGGGTGGTCTGGTGGGGGGCGGATGAGGATGAAGAGCGGGGGGCTGGTGGGAGACGCTGTGTGCCGTGGGGTGAGAGATAATGAAGTGGGTGGCTATAAAAAGAACGGCGATATCATCTCTCAAAAAGGGCCCGGTGTGGCAGAAAAATATGCACGCTCACCGTGACTCCCCCGCCCTCAAACACACACACAAGGGCAGCAGAAGCTGTCTGAAATACCATATCTGGGAATAAATGAAGTGGAGTGAAAGTCATCTAATTTGATTTTTTTTTTGTGCTGTACTGTTGTTTGTAATGGGTGGGTTCAGTTTGTGGCGTTTCATGTCAAATCTGCCAGGGAGGTGAACGTGAATCACCCGGCAATTTGTGCGATGCAATTTTTAAAAGGCCTCAGCCTGACATTTGAGAGGGGCAGTGAGCGGATGCAGAGTGTCATTCTCGCAAATGAGACGAAAGGTGGAGGAAAGGCCAGGGGGGTGGTGGTGGTGGTGGTGGTGGTGGAGGAGGGGGTGGTGCTGGTGGCCGTGGCTGTTTGGGCCACAGTGCCAAGCTGACCCAGAGCACCCTCTCGCCGGTCTCAACAGCCCAGGGTGACTGTGGGCAGGCTGGGGCAGACACCTAGCCACACAAAAGGTCAAAAGGGGGTAGAGTGGCGCGGAAAAATCTATGTGCAGGTCTCAAAACGTTTACAGTCCTCCACGACTTGGCTCCAAAAAGAGCTTATAAACTCAGCAAAGACGCAGCAACCTCTGAACTCCAACTGTCATTGATGGAGTGCTGTGCCAAGAACTACGGGTCTGCTCCATTCCTGTAAATTGCTAACCGGAGATAGCAGAGGAGCTTAGCTGTGCAGTACATTATTTCCACTAAGGATATAAATGGCTTTGGACCACTTGGAACAAATGGAATTCTTTGTCCCTTGGAAGGATCTCTTTGTGCCAAACCGCTCCATATAAATATGATGGGACAAAGCCTTCATTTTCACTTATTCTTTTGTCTTTTATTTTTCTTTTATCTTTTCACAGTATAAATCTGCATCCTTAAGAGTATACCTTGCAGTCATTCATTTTTTGCACAACGCAACTTAAAAAGGCACATTTCCACTCCTACACGGCACATCCAGGGCAAGGAGCTGGGTTGTGTGGGCAGGTGTGTGTGTGACGTTTGACCTCCTTACCAGTTTGAGCTGCATGAGGAGCCGGTAGACGTCGGCCATGTCTGCCAGCACCAGCAGGTGGGTGACGGCGGAGAGGAGGGCACGGGCGGCCCGCACCATGTTCCCCCGCTTCACCGACGAGCACGGGTCCTCGGCAAACTCACCGGATGCCTGCTTCATGGACTCTCCTGCAGGAAAACACACAAACGCACAAATGCATTATTTGAATTGGTAAATAGAAACACATTTTTACAGTGGGTATGCGTGATGTGGGGGTAAAGGTGACACCTACACTTCTAGGCAGAGACTACAAGTTGTTTCAAAAAGGCAGGTTTAGTCACTTATAAAGACATGTTGACTCCGAGCAAGTGGTAAATCTTGTAATAGCAGAGCACTATGCCTTTGTTCTGCTTGAAGAATAAAGCCATGAGACTCCTCTACTAAGAGGTTCACTACTGACCCCAAGTTAACTGGGTTTGTTGCTAAAACACCTACTTAGAATATCACCCAGAGACTGAGCAACACACAAACAAACAGACACACACACAGACTAATATTGGTAATCAATGAAGTCTTCCTGGTGTGTAGCCCTGAGAGCTGTTGGTTACTCCGAATGCCGAACTAATAATTAATACCTCATTAATGCTCTGAGACAGCTACTTCATTTTTCTGCACCTAATCATCCTCTCAGCAGTGGCCCTCTTGATAGGGGTTTGGGGACAGCAAGGTTATAAAACACAAGGTCATCTGCACACCTACAAGGTTCCTGCACGCCTCCACAGCGCTGGTGCCTGTCATCCCGTCCCCACCCGTAGCAGGTCAACACACGACATTAAAGGATCAAGAAGCCAGCTCCGTAAGGGTTTGATACGAGAGCAGGTTAAGGTCGGGAATGCGTAGGACTGACAAAGACGAGTGTAAAAACTATTTCCAGAGCTGTCCCTCTTTAAATAGGTGCCAGACAATTCTCGCCTCCAACCCTCCATCTCCCTCAGCCACTCCTACTACATTCCACAGACACACACACACTAAGTGCTCTTTCAGAAAGTGCCATTTTTTAGTACAGAAAGATAGTGTGATGCATTACTGAGGGCACCTTCCACACAGATTTAGCACCACTGCCCCTACATCTGCCAGAGTGATGGGGGGTGGACAGTCATGCATAACCTAATAGCTGGGCTTTCCCTGCTTTAGAGGAGAGCTGAGGCACAGCACCTTAGTGGTTTTATGAGCGCCCAAAGCCACATGAACACAAAATCCCATTTCCAGAGCATCAGAGCTGGCTAAAAAACAACAACTTACACATGCATGAGGGCAGCTGGAAAGGTAGTTCAAATCCAAAGTCATCCCCCAAGCATTTTGCATGCATTATTTTGTGAAGACAACTTGAAAAGACAGACTTGTTGCAGGGCGCAGGTGCAGCAAAGCATTTCCAAAATCTCAGGAAGCCCAGATATTCACAGACCTTTGAAGGCAGAGGGTGGGCTGCCAGTGCACTGTTAGACCGCAGTATATTATTACTGTTCCCAGGTTAGCATTAATATAGCACAGCATGAAGCACTGGCCTTCTGGTACATCAGAGGGCACGTCAAATAAAAATTAACCGTCCACATTCACCCCTCTACACTACAGGATGTGGACCAGGACCCAAAGAGGAACTCCTAAGACCCAGTAAAAAGCCTGCTAATTGGTCGATGCAATTTGCAAGCAAAATCCAGATGAGGCCTCAAAGCATGTCATTAAAAAGCTACTTGTGACTGTGATATATGAGGACTTTGCATCACAGACACACACGCACAAAAAGGACAGCTTTTAAAAAAAAATAAAACACATAAATCTTGACTGGCGCATGGCTATAAAAGCAGTAGTGCTTTAATTTAAAGGCAGAGAGGGAAGCCACAATACTTTAGATGTCCTTCTGCACTTTTTCTCTTTTTTATTTCTCCTCTGGAGCTTGTGGGGGAGGAGAAGAAAGCGCCGCTCTCCCCCGGCAGTCTGGGTGCGGCGAGGGAGGAAAGAAACAATGTGGCCATCTGGGGACGAGCCCCATAAATAATTTCCCATGACATACAACTACATGGTGAGCAGCAACATGCAAGCGGGAGATGCAGCAGTAGCCCTCTCATCAGCACCCACACACACACACGCACGCACACACACACACACAAACCCACACACACACACACCCTGCTGCCTCCTGTGAAGAGACGTTCAGAATCAAGAACGGCCTCCACATCACATATTCCCATTCTGCTTGGCTGAGGTAAGAGTCGTGTTTGTGTGTGTGTGTGTGTGTGTGTGTGTGTGTGCACGCGTTCATTACCGCAGCATGGCTTTAAAAGCCTGAGAGAAAACCTTGCAGGTTGCAGGGGTTTACAAGTTAATTGCATTAGTGGCTCTTTGTCTGACACATGGAAACAAGGGAGAGAGAAAGATTGCAGAGTAATAGTAGAAAGAGGGAGACCATAAAAGACAAGAAAGAGTGATGAGACTGCTACTGCCTCGCCACTGTGAACCCTCTCACCCAGACCATGATGTTCCAGATAGCAGCGGTGTGTTTGTGTGTGTGCAGTCACATGCATCCTCTGACCTCCAAACTCTCTTACACAGATGTACAGAAACATACTTAGTGTTTCCCATACATAGACCATTCTGTGGCGCTGAAAACCGAGTGCCACAAATTGATTCCGTTTTTTTTTTTTTTTCAAAGTGATTCTCGCACACGCACAGAGAGTGAGAGAGAGCAAGAGAGAGAGATCAACATCCGCGCATACATGTCAATGGGGGCACAGTGGTCCCTCGCTATATCGCAGTTTACCTTTCGTGGCCTCGCTGTTTCACAGATTTTTTTAGTGCATGCAATCTCCTGTACAGTACAGAATGCACTCAGCTTGTAAAATTTACATAAATCTTCCACCGCTAGCTGTGTGACTCTGAAGTGCTGTATGTTTGCAAGTGTGAACTTTGCCTGTCTGAGAGAAGTGTATAAGTGTAGTGAGGGGTTTTACAGCCTTGCATCATCTAGCACCACACAATGCTACTTGGTCTGTGGGAAACACTGTACTTATATACATAGAAAATACTTTTACAGTTCCTTGTTTGACTGCTATGTTGGCAAGAAGGTCTGACGCATTGTGCCCCTTGCAATCCACTTTTAAGTTTTTTATTTTAATGTTGGATCTGTTTTTTTTTATTATTTTAACTATTGTAGGTCTGTTCTTCAACATTAGAAATTATTCAGTTCAGTTCTTTTATTCTACTCCACATCACTACCACTTCCGTACTATGCCTGACATCATATCTCTGGTTTCTGGAACACAAGGTGGAGCAACCTTTACTTTCAAGTCCAACATTGGTTAGGATTCTATTCCCAATTCTGCCCAATCTTTTTAAGCAACATTTTTTATTATTATTGAAAAGTTTTGATTAAATACAAAATCATTTGATGCACAATAGGATCACAGAGGAGTATCAATAAAGGCCCCACACAATTCACAGCTCTGGCTCCCCCCTTTTGAAAGTTACAAATGATCTGCTGCTAACAGCAAGCTCTAAGGACTGTTCGGTTTGACTGTTTCATAACACTTCAGCAGCTGCAGCAACTGTGCTGGCAACAAGGGAACAACGTCAGTGCTTTCCCTCCTACTTACCTTACAGGACATCTGTGGCCAATACGAATGATATTTCTTCAGAAGTTGCCTCCAACCTCCTGGGGAATCCCACAAGGTTTAAATCTAGGGCCCCTTAGGATCTCATCCACCATCTACCCCCAGCCAAGTTCTCAAAAAGCATGATCTCATACCACCGCCACACAAATCATAGTCATTTTATCTACCTTTTGGTATTGATCATAATGATTGGTTGTCTAAAAGATTGCCAATACTGTTTAAAAAGGGGCAGTCAATAACATAAAGGTATACACAATAGTCATATTTAAAGGGTTCTTTAAGACTGTTGACCGGGGCCTTTGAGCTGCATCTTGTATGTATGAATTGCAATACAAGATTATTATTATTATTATTGGGTTCTTTAAGGGTTGAAGATACTAAGACTGGGGCCATATTTTTATCATCTGAGTAATTGCACACATGTTCAGCTTCTCTCCCCTTACAGACTGCGCAGGTGGTCCATGCTTTCAATACCTTCCTGACTCCCCAAGGTCCCAGTAGTCCAAAAGAGCAGCAGTTAGACTTCAAACTTGGACTAAAAAGTTTGAGCACATAACATCAATTTTAGCTGCAGTACACTGCCTCCCTGTGTGGTTCGCTGTGATAGCTTTTAAAGATTTTACTGGTTGATGTTAAGGCTGTGAATGTCTTGGCCCTAGCCTATATTTCAAGTCCCTTGAGCCCCCAATGTTTTAGAAAAAGGCTTTAATGGCCTCACATGGGCTTTTATTGGGTTTAACCTACATCTAATTTGAAATCAAAGGGTAATCGAGCACAGGCTTTCCCTGTTGTTGGCCCAAAACTATGGAATGTTTTATATATAAACTTGAGATCTGCTTCCCCTTGGACTCGTAAGGCCAGACTCAAAACTCACTTTTATACACTTCCCCTGTCTACTGGAGATGCTTTTCTTTTGTTGCGTTTAGTCCAGTCACAGTTAACTGCCGACTGTCCTACACAACTTTATAGGCCTGTATGTTTAATCTGTTAGTCTGTGGAGTATTATTGCATTTCAGACTTATTATTCGTTATTTGACTGACCTGAACCGGACATTAGTTTTGGTGTAAATTTAGATTTTTAACTATGCTATGGAATTACATGATTGGGTGACAAGAACATTCATAAGCAAGCAGTTGTGGCATACAAAAGCTCCTGGTCTTTAGTTGTCTCATTTTGTGCAACATAACTTGTCTACTTTTAGATAGTGTGGAATTAATAGCAAAATAAGTGGATTTTGCAGCAAAATAACTCAGTAATAAATGTATTAATGACCAAGCTTCCCTTACAACCCAATCTCAATCAAATAGTGAAGGAAAGAGATAGCTTTAGTTTCGCTCCCTCTCGCTCACTTATTTGATTTAAAACTTATTACAGAGTTTTGCCATGAGATGAGGGGAAATACTTTTTCTTAGCTCACAAAGCAACAGAACTCATCCTGCAGTCCTGAAACGCAGGCTACTTGCAGTTACGTCATGTGTAGAAGTGCAGTTGATTTTTCTCTCTCTCTCTCAGTTCCTTTCAGTTCTTTCCATTTCAGCAGGGGTCAAGGAAGAATGAACACTGTGGACCTCTCGAACAGGAAGTGGCGTTTGAGGTCTGTGTGCTCTGTGAATAGCCCTGGTCGGAGTGCTCCATCAGACAGAAGATGCGGCCAGAGGGAGAGACCAGCTAAGAGCGAATAACCCAGCAGCACAAAAGATCACCTGGCAGAGCAGACAGGCAGCCTTTTTCCCCCCCATGTGTGTGTGTTTTTTCTCCTTCCCCTCTTTGGTCTCTGGTCTGAAAATATCCACAGGGCAGCCCACCGTACATACCCACTCCCACTCAGCCGTCCCATTGCAGCCTCAAAAAGAAAGGCAGCATCTTAAGGGCATACTCACACCATGCTGTCTGCACCGTACCCGAGTACACTGGACTCCCAAATGTCTGGTTCGTTTGACCAGTGTGATCACTTCGGACCATACACGGGCACAGTACGCTAGTATGCTTGGAACAGATGAACTCGAGTTCGGTTCAGTTGGACTCGGGCACGGTACACATGCAGGGTGAAAGTAAACGTGCCTGAGCACAGTTACGAGTTCCATTTAACAATCATAGAGATCATAAAGAATTCTGTCGCTATGGTAATGAAACATGCGCTTACGCAAAGATTCTAGAACAACAACTGAACCGTGCCTGGGTACAGTTTGATATTACACAGCGTGGGTGCAGACCAGGGACCAGAGAAAACCCTAAGACTGTCATTCCCTCCAGAGGGTGCAATCAATAAGGCCATTTTCACAGCCCTGATAGTGATCAGTGTGCCTTTAATAAACTCTCATCCATCTCCTCTAAAGCAGTGCCTGGAGAAGGACCAGTGTGTGTATGTGTGTGTGTATGTGTGTGTGTGTGTGTGTGTATGTATGTGTGTGTGTGTGTGTGTATGTGTATGTGTGTGTGTGTGTGTGTGTGTGTGTGTGTGTGTGTGTGTGTGTGTGTGTGTGTGTGTGTATGTGTGTGGTGTGCTGGGGGGTGGGTTGCACCATGATGAAATGCTTAAAATGGCCGTCACACAAAAGCCTTGAGGGGCCTCGAGATCCTCTCAGGAGACAGCAGTATGGGGGCATTACGATGGAAGCCGCATTACTCTGCCTTGCCTTATTGAGAGGTATGAAGAGATGGCTTTTGATTGTTGCCATAAATAAGCTACATTGTTGCTACAGGAGAGGAAATACATAAAAAAAACACAGCATATATATAAATACAACAAATAAACAATGTGGCTTAACATTCAAAGCCTTGTAGCATCCATGCACATCGATTCACATGGGTGGCGTTCACAACAGGAACACAACAAAAGGAGCCTTTATTACTAAAGAAACCAAAAAAGGTTGACATTTACAGCTGGCATGGCTCAGCGGGATATAGGCATGTCTGTTTATTTATTTATTTATTTACTCAGCTCTTCCTGTCTGTTTTGTGTGTCATCTGTAGTTTTGGCCCTAGTCAATGGCGGCATCATCAGTCTGGCTACGCTTGGCTGAACCGGCAGTCCACAGTGTTCCCAGTGTCCCTGCCACCGGCTGCCTGCGGCCCCCAGATTCCCAGCCAGTGACAGCACACTAAAATCAATCTGACATTCCTGGGACTTTGGTTAGTCTGCTCCCGGCGCATTTCCTCTCTCTTTCTCTCTCTCTCTCTCTTTTTTTGGTCTTTACCCTCCCAAAGCTACATCCTCAACCAGGCTGATGAAATGTGGAGTGGGAGGGGGGGAGGGGTGGGGTGGGGTGTTAGAGGGTAGCACTGCAGCTCCTGACAGAGATATTACTTCAACAAGTGCAAACCAGCATGAGACCACACTCGGCAGATCCATGATGCACTGCCAGATGGAATCCCAGGAATCTGCAGATTTCTGTGACACACACACAGACTCACACGAGGCATTGGCCTACGTTATGGACTAAAGTGCTGACTCTCGTTTATGTCCACCAGCACAACACCACAGACCTGCACCCCCCCCAGCCAAACACCCCCCACCCCCCCAACGTCAACCCCCTTCCGACTCCCCTTCACGGTTCAGTCCATCTCTGCCTTCCTCCCGTACCAAATACCCCCCCCCTCTCTCTCTCTGCCCTGGTGAAGGGAGGAGGACAAATGTGTCCTGAAAAAACCCTCCACTTCTGACAGGTATACAGCTTAATGCTGAGTAACACCATCCATGACAACATTGGGATGTCTCAGAGACTGCTGCACTGCGGACTGGAGCTGCCTTTTACTGAACAACAAGCTACACATGAATATCTCACTGGAGCACAGCAACGAACAGCAGCAGTAACAAGCTGTTCGCCAACAGACGTGACGATTCCTCTTAAGCCCCTGGAGTGTGTTAACGTATACCTAGCATTAGCCCACAGATACGTGCCAAGTCATCAGCAATGCCTCGCGATCCACTTTGCCTGACACATACAAATTGCTAGATTTGCCATCGTCATATTTAACTGGAAGCCT
Organism: Coilia nasus; assembly: GCA_027475355.1. Lineage (NCBI taxonomy): Eukaryota > Metazoa > Chordata > Actinopteri > Clupeiformes > Engraulidae > Coilia > Coilia nasus. The sequence continues at coordinate 5,305,219 of CM050202.1, forward strand.
ACCAGCTGACAGATGAATCAACACAACACAAGCTTATCTACCTTTTAAAAAAAAAAAACAGGGGACAGAGTTTGTCTCATTCAATGAGAATCTATATCAACAGGCTCTTAAAAAATTAACAGCTAACAAGACAGTGAGGGATTGGGTGCGGCACTTCTATGACGGGGTTAAAGCTTTCTATTAATTCACCTCCTGCAGCACATTTAGGCAGAAAAACTGGTGTCTGAGACGTAATGAGGTTTAACAAGAGATGGGAGGAAAGGGGGTTGGAGAGTGTAAGGGATATGGATGAAACAGGGGGCCTAAAAGCGATGTTCACTGCACACAGTTCATCTGGAATTTTACAGTTTTTCTCAGGCACACACACAGAATTTATACTTTTTTCTTGCAATCCCTGCATTATTTCGATTCAAGTGAAAATCATCTATTTAAACCATCATCAAATAAAAAAAAAATGTTCAAACAATCCACCACCATAGTTCCCAATAACTCCTCCAACCCCCAAATGAACACCTACCTTGCTTGCGGACATCTTCCACAGCAGCAGTCAGCTCATCTTTCAAAAACTGGCTCTCCTTGGCGATCTTGTCCCCTTTCTCCAAGAAGTTCTGAGTGGCTGTCTCCACAGACGCTGCCAGCACATGGGCCTTCTTAGAGCGCCCCTTCTTCTTGTTGGATGGTCCCTTGTTGCTGGAGTTCACCAAGGTTGTGACCTGAGGAGGGCCAAAGCAAATTTAGGTCCGCATCTACCTCTTTGCAGAGTGCTCAAAACCAAACGAATATATTTCTATAGTACTGGGGCTTGAATGGATGTAACAGGCAAGAGTTCTGTGTAGCAGAGGGGAAAACAGCAACAGAGATCTCACAGCTCTCAAGTGTATGCAGGTACAACTCTGTACAGACTGGACAGACAATAGTGTCTGCTGCTTGCGAATGAATATTGGTGCTGCACTGCATTGTGGTTCAGAGCATCAGCTCCAACAGTCACAATAGTTCACATTTTAGTGGTAGTCAACTATGCTGCAGGATTAAAATAGCAACCATCCGTCCATCATCCACCTACTCAAATAGCACCTAAATTAACAGCACTTAGAATGCAGAGCGTTGGTGGAATTTTCACAAGTTCCCTGCATGTCAATCAAGGTAGCTTCTTAATAAAACTAAAAATGTATTATGCTTTTTTTAATTAATGTTAGGCAGGGACCTATACCCTACACTCTAGTTAAAAGTTGACACAAGATCATCTGCAGAAGACTAGGTTTCCATGCTACAAGATAGCAAGACGAAAACCAGAGACATTACACACATCGTATTGATGTTTAATGTAGCATTTTACACCATTTTCCTACTCCACAGGAATACAGTACTTAAAAAAACTAATACAATTTTAAATAAAATTTCTCAGGATTTTAATGCTAGATCACTTTTAAATGATCAAAGGAAGCAGCTTAGGGGATTGCAGTTGTCAAAACGTCAGACATTTGGTATTAAAGTGCATTAACTTCATGCCAATTTCCATTCGAGTATTGAAAGACAATTTCCAACAGTGATGAATTAGGGCAAGTCAGGGCACTAAAAGCTAGGCTAGTTCATTGATTGTGCTGATTAGATGTCATTTTGTTGTTTTTCTTCCATTTTTTTAAGGTATATGAAACCGATCAATTCATCTACTACCAAAACTATTCTCAAAATGAGTGCTTTGTCAAGAAAAAATAAACATTTTTAACACTTTATGCAGACACAAAACCCAGCCAACATATCAAAGAAACAGCCTGTGTATTTCTGTGCAGAAACATTTCACGGATCAGGGATTAGATGGCTAGGATTCAGTGCTGTGATCCTTAAGTCCCTGGTGCTGTACTCATGGTTTCTCTTGAAGCCCACTACTGTTAAGTTTGGGAGAAGCACTCTGTGCATGTCCTGAAGACACAGGCACAGGATAATGGTGCATCTCACACTCTTAAAAGGGAGCCTGGATCTCTGCTTTGCAACTTGGTACTAAACATGTCTAAATTTTGTTGCTATGGGGAGCACATCTACCTACATCTTTTAAAATGTACATGCTAGTTTCATTCCCGTTAGCAACCTGACATCTACAATGGTCACTGTCTCAAGCAAGCTCATTATAACTACCTGCAAATATGTTTACATAATAATAATAATAATAATAACATTAATAATAATCTCCCAGGCCCCAACAGCACCAAAATCCTCTAGAAACCCAAAGAAAACTCCTGCATTTACCCTCTATTCACTTCATGCACATTGTGCTTTACAGATAACTGTGCATGATGAAATTTGGGTTCTAAAAGTTTAAGTGCCGCATGAAAGCTTGTAGAAAAATGCAATCTAAAAGGGGAAAAATAAAGAAATAAAAGAAAGAAATAAAAGTGCAGTACAGGGAAATCAAACAGGACAAATACATACACACAGAGATAAGTGAGATAGCCAGAGGGGTTTGATGGGTATTCTTTGCCAGGTAAAGGCAGCTCAAGAAACTACATTATAGCATAGCCCAAAGACAAGACAAGCAGTCTGTGCCAAGGGTAGATACATTCAAAAGTCAAAAAAAAAACCCACACAACTGTAACTCATCCCAGAGCTGAGAGAAGCGAGCAGAAAGCCGAAAAACATCAATGTTCCCATTAGTACTCGGACAGCAACTTTTCACCAAGCGCAGTTTCTCACCTGGGTGACCAGAGGCTCCAGCAGCCTCTCCACGGCCAGAGTCCGGATCTCCAGACTCTTCGGGTCCCATTTAAAGTTGATGTTGGGAGTGTTAATGCTACTCATGTTTGTGGACTTGTCTGCTGAGAAGAGAAGGAAGAAATGGGGGGGAGAAAAAAAATCAATAGAAAAATAAAAACTGGCCAACGGAACAGCCAGAGAGCCGTTACAATGAGAAAGGGGACAAAAGAGATGCCTAAAGCATCTGCCGATGTTCCTCTAATGTGGCACAGTACATTAAACACAAAGCCTATGGGCATAAGGAATATCATACATACATGAGGCACTGATCTGTGGCCTCCCTATGGCAGTTTATCACACGGGACAAACTGACTCTAGCTATTCTCTCGCTCAGTGAAGGATCTGAGGCTGGAGGGGAAAGAACCGTACAATCCGGACACATCACGATTGCGCCGCAAATAAAACAGCCGTGCATGACCACAAAGGAGTTTGTTTGTGCCACACAGAAGACTGACAGGCTTTAGTGGTGCAGCATCACTGCATGGCCCAGTTTTCAATTTCCTATTCATGCAACCGACTGGCATTTTATTGACTGTACATAGTGGAGTGGAAGGGCTAATTTCGATAACTGAGGGCTGAAATGCATTTAGGCCAATAGACCAAAGTTGACAAGTCAGTCATCGATGTGAAAAGGGGATTAATCAAACAGACATGTCAGGACAAAGGCAGATTGTGTAATACATACCTGAACTTAGGGACGCGTTTATTAAAGGACACAGTGACGTATTATATCCATTGCATGTCGCAATGTATTTTTAACCAGGGATTGAGAATACAATAAGCATAACTATTTCCAGATTATTATGGGCAAATATATTGTTAAATTGCTTTTAAATGCATCACTCGTGTAACAGCTGGTGTCGGCTGTTTAAGAAACCGTCATAGCTACTTCCTAAGCTGAAGGGCGGAGGCCTTTCAAGGATCCAGGTAAAGTAAGAACCAGGAAACGGGGCAGGCCAATCACTCATTCACTTGTATCGCCGTCATATCAAACACTCGTGTGAGGAGACTTTACAGATTATGGACAGACAACGTGACTGTGGTTTGGTTGAGTTTCATAAACTAAAACACTGTAACAATTAATCTCATAAAGTAGCAGAGGATAAGCCGCGGTTAAGTTAAGCAGGAAGACTAGCCAGTTGCTAACGTAGCCATCGTCTCAACTCTGAACCTGACTGTTACGCACACTATGGCACAAAACAGCAATCAACCATCAAACTTTTTCGAATTGAATGCATTGCTATATGTTCGGGACAATTCCAGTCACAGAACACGATGCCGTAATTTAGGGTTGTTGGACATGACTTTTTAAAACACCCAGCTAAGTCATACGCATCAGCGACTCTTCCCAGTACAATGCGAGGTATCCCAAACATCCCTGTCCGAACTATGGAAACAAGCTAATGCTAGCTTACACCGCTAAGTACTTCGTCAGTGAAGCTAGGTAGCCAAACACGTCAATTCATCTAAAATTACTCTCCATCAAAACCAATAGACACACACACGACTATATAATCACTGGTTATTATTTACTGACTTGTACAGACTGATATGACATCTTAAAAAGTGGGACCCTAACTTACCAAAACAAGAGTATCCACTTGGGAAGTTGGGTGTAAATTAGCGTTTCAAAATGGTGGAATGGAGTCCGAAGAATTCAGTGGTTTAGTCAGAAGTTTGAAAATACCCTGTAAGCCCTCGAGCTTCAGCTGCGGAAAAAGAAAAACGTTAGGAAAAAAACTTTAGGGTTGTACGTTGGTGGATCATTTCAATTCGAAAGAAATCTCAAATACCGTAATAAGTGCGCTGCAACTTCGTTCGCTACAAGTTTCACCCTGTCTTTGGTTTTCTATGGAAGGAGGGGGCACAGCTTCCTGGAATGGCGGATAAGCGGCTGACACAGGCCAATGTAATTCCCAGTGAGCTTGCAGGTGTGTGGTTAGGGCGTGGTGCGTCAACTGAAACCATGATGTAAACTTTTTTTAAAAACAAATGAGTAGAAATTGTCCTACTTCAGTGAATTAGAATTAGACGGTTAAAAACTTTCTTTGAGTTTATCTCGTTGGCCCAGCTTACTTATAAGTGAGATAAGTTAGAAATTAGGACTGTAAAATAAAATGAAATATTAATAAATTGAAAATAATAACCCGTCAGGCTGCCTTGCCTAATGCAACTAAATTAATTTATTGTGGCATTTGGATTATCTTTCACTGTGGTCAACAATAGACCTATATCAAATCATTAAGGGCAAGGTTAGCCAGCCTAAGCGATATGTCTGAGCCTTAAACTGATTTGAGGAAGAGGGTGTGGAAATTTTCACAGCTGGTGTCTTATGACACTCAACAGCGTGTCTGGGCATTTGGCCCTGACGCTGATATACAGAGAGAGACAAGATAAAGCTCCCAACTGAGGACATAAAAGGCATGATACATACTCTGCCTCAGAGGGGCAACCAGGAATTCACAGATAAGCGTCCTTATTGCTTGCCATTCACATGCTGTAGGTGTGTGCATGCGGGCACAATACAAATCCATTTGCTAGTTAGGTCGCGCTCTGTTTTTAAGATATCATATGAGGATTTTTTTTTAGTCACAGCGCACCACAGTGCAGCATTGTCATTTGGGGTCCAAATGACACAGAAATAACAGATATGTGTCACCCATACCTTCACACAGCCAGCACGAGTGACAGGGTAATAAGAAGCGTTACTATCATCCAAATCATAGATTTTCCCCGAATGGTAGTTTTCATTGCTGCTATGTCATGTATGTTCCATCACGCTGACTATAAAACAAAGGCTGGAATTGCCATCAGCGCCTCAAACAGACTGAATGCACTGATAAGCAATTTGGTTTGGAGTGAGAGTGACTGAGGGTATGAGAGTGTGTGTGTGCGTGCGTGTGTGTGTGTGTCTGTCTGTCTGTCTGTGTGAGTGTGTGATGGCGGGATGTGAGGTAGATAGCAAGCTCACTCTATCATTAAGCGGCTGAATACCAATGTGAATTTTAATGAACAAATCTACAGCAGCCAAGTGTTTTTGTTTTATGCTTAATGAAATTCAGACGCAATAAACAGGTTATTGGACTAGCCAGATGTATTAAAAAAATAAACATACACATTTTGTGCATAATGGCTTACAGAGAGATGACATGGCAATATAATGAATGCTTCATCCTCTCCAATATGTAGCTTTTAACACAAACCTATCTGCCTTTTTACTACATCATATGGCCCACTCCCTCGCTCTTTATGGGTGTGTAAAACTGAATATAGGTAAGTGACAGCTGCAGCAATTAGCCCTCAAAAAAAGTATTGTCTCTGTGGGTTTCCATAAGTAATGAACTACGACGAAACGGTAGAAGCTGAGGGGTCATAACACCAATTACATGTGGGGAGGACATTGCTTTTATGGGAAGAATACAGACAATCATCTGAAATCAGCAGGTGTGGGAAAAAGTGAGTACATTATCAACAATGAGTTTTTGTTCTGCGGGCGACAGTTAAAAAAAATCACTCAATTAGACGGCTGGATTAAATGTTAATTAACAACCTCCGTCACCCTGGTAAAACGCACAACCCCAAAAGTTAGGTGAGTACAAGCCTGTTACACAGCCCATGCTGTACAGCACCTCAACGCAGATTTAGGCCTCACAAAGACGATTATGCCGGAGAGAGACTGAGATGCAGAGACGGGGATAGAAAATAATTGCACCAGAGCCATCTGTGAGCGGACACACTGACACTTGTTATACGCTTTGTGTAGGCTAACTTTAATCAGCCGAAGAAAAACATTCTCGGGGGATGGCTGGTGTTTTTCCAAGAGTTGGGTGACATAGCCATAAAGCCGAGGTCACAAGCTTACTGATTTAAAGCAACAGTGTACAGCAATATGCCATATTTGATGTGTGCTAGTTATTGCCAGTAATTATTTTCCATAACATATCCAAGTTCGTCTTCACAGTAGTAATCCTGTGGCTTAATGTGGCTCAGAAACAACTGATTGAGTTAGGTGCTAACAACACCAAAAATCAGGGAACACAGCACTATTAAAAATGTATACCTTTAGTCTACCATAAGGTGCTTTATATTAAAGTGTTTGCCAAATGCACCATTGTACCTTAATGGTATAGGACTCCTTCACCCTGTACATATAGGATGGCATATAAGACTAATGGCACCATGTAAGAAGTGACAGTGGCACTGACAGTTATTTACCATTTCAAAACAACAGCTTGTTCGTGGGTATGCACTTTATGTGTCCTTGAACTCTTCCTCTATCTCTCCTCCCCCTCACCGCCACCACCGAGTACACAGTCCAATCTATCAGACGGAAGATGGGTGCACAGCACTTTATAAATAATTCCATCACATAATGAGGCTATGAACATGTGTGCCATGCTGAATGAATAATCAAGTTCCGCCATTCTAATCAAAGCAGAATGAGAGCGACCATAGCGACCATAGTTAAAAGGTGTTTTTCTTTTTTTGGGGGGGTTGATTCTTTTTGTTAAAAAGAACCTTGGTGGTGGTGTTAATGCAGTTGCCCTTCCCCTAACCTGCTCCCCCAACCCCCCCAAGGCCATGCTTGGAGGAATAAATGCACCCCACCCAAATCAGGCATTCAATTGTCAGAACCGAGTCCAGAAGAAGTGGTGATGATGTCACCGGCCGTCAGACTGAGCTCTTATCAGTCAGGCCCAGTCATTTGCATCACCACAGCAGTGTTGTGGTTTGAGCTCACAGGGTGATTAGCAGTGTGATACAACTCCTATTTATATATCTCTCCAAGCATACCCTAAAGAAGCAGTGTCTGGGTGGAGAACCAGCCAACCTCTCACATAGCATGCTAACAACTCCCATACAAAAATCCCCCGAAACCCCTGTTGAAACCACAGGAAGGGTAACATGGAACTGTACACAGGCATGATTTTATGTGGCTTTAGTAGAATTGTCATGATGATTTGTGAACACAGCATAATTTTATCCAATTATGGGTTAATGAAAACCAACCATGTAGCACAACATGTATTTCTCAGAGGACATGTCGCCATGGATTCAGCAGTCTAACACTTAATGTTTTGTTTGCAGTTTTTAGTATTTTTTAACAGTAGATATATCTATCCTTTCAAGATCATTACATCAGTTCATGCTTATTAATTCACTGTTGTCAACAGTGTCCTTATGATAGCAACCAGAGGCATATTGCCCATTAATAACTTACTGTACATTATACAAGTAGCTGAAATAATTGAAGGCATAACTGCCAGAAATGGCCTGAATCAGCCCCTATTTGCTGGAAAAATGTGCTGGTTTTATCAAGGACAATGTTATGTTGCTATGTATATCCACAATGATAATTTAATATTAAAAATAAGATATAAATAAATATACACCCTTGTGTGCAGTAGCTAAAACTCAGTGACTATCAGCTGTGTCCTAGCAAGGGAGGTGCCTACGGCAGAGTACCCCCTACACGACTGCTCCTCTCCACAGCCCTGCTTTATAAGAGACGACTCGTGGGATCTGTTCCATTTTACTATGACTTCCACTTGGGAGGAGAAGGAGAGATTGAGGAGCAGCTAGACCAGGAAGTGACAGACAGAGAGCAGTGATGAAAGTGGGCTCTAACAGCGATTGAGTCATCACTAAAGAATGTCAGGGGTGGCTTTTTTTTTTCATTTACATCAGTTCTCATTCTCATACCTCGTTTCTGCCTCAGATAGCCTCAGAGCCTTTGAGTGTCATTATCTAAGTTGTTGTCGTTCTCAGCTTTCAGGGTGGAGCATGCATGATATGTGAGACAAATCTTAACATCTCGCAACTGTCAAACCCAGTTACAGTTTCACTTTTCAGTGACAATTTTAATGGCCCTTCTAACAGCCCTTCCAACATCTACATGGAACTAACCTTACCCTAACCCTCAGGTAGAGTGTAAGTACATAATGTTACATGCTGTTACACACTGATTACATTGTACCTCATGATGTAAATACACTGTAACAGAAAGTGTAAAATAAAGTATAACCTACTTCTCAGTGCTGTGCAAGTTCACAATAAATCGAAGTTCAGTTCATACAGACAAAATGAATAAATTCACATTCATAATTCTCTATTTCAATTGAGAGCTAGTTCTAGTTTTGTTAAAGTGTAAAGAAAAACAGTAATGAAATATTTCTTACATTTGTCTTTTCTAATAAACCCTCTTCATAGACATGCCAACTCTGAAACTCACTTTTTACGTAATCTCTACAGAGGAGGGAAGGAGTTAACATTCTTCTCTGGGTCACATGGCCAAAGAGTCACTCTGTGTTTCAGTCTAGACAGGAAAGCCACGCCCTCCACTGGGGCTGCGGGAACAGGCCCAGTCACCCTCTGGCCCTTACAATCTCAGGAGCAGGAGGCCTGTGCGTGTACACAATGTAGCTGTAGGGAGATCTTATCACTTTCAACCTGTGGTTCGTATTTCATTTGTTTTTCATTCGGATGCAGTCCTATTGCTTTGGCAGTATTACAGATTTTAATCAGTTCAAATAGCCACCTTGTTTTCTTCGTATAGTATTCACAGCAAGCCTGGTAAAACAATAAGAAGTACAGCAGTGAATTGTGACATTGACCTCTAAGCACTTTTAGTAGATTTAAAAAAAAAAAAAAAAAACACGTCATCTGTCAGCCATGCTTTACAATGGTTTGTTTATTTTTATACTATATAAATGCATTTCCTGAAGTCCAAGGGCATCTCTCCGGTTATGGTGAGTCAACATATGAGTCAGGGGGAATTATAAGGATAAAGGACATGTTGGTGATTTATGAGGCATTCTTCATGCTTTCCGTTCCACTGTCGTGTTTTCCTAAATCACTATCTGTGTTCTCCTAAGTCACTATCTGTGTTCTCTCATATGTAGGAAGCAAGCATTAGTAAATATTTAATTCCTGTGTTGCACTAGTTAGCATACAAATTAAACGATAAACCCACATAGAGCAAGTGTATGCTTCATGAAGGTCAAGGTAGATGTGTATTTACACAGATATACAACTCGTATTGACTGATAGTATCAGTGCTCCGGCGGATGATGCACTGTCCACAATCCTATCCATCCAGCTTATGGTGATATTCTTGACAAGCATGTGGGTGGCAAGCCTCAAGTGTAACAGCTTGCTTTTCCCAATTGTTTTGTTATCTCTGGCAAAATCTGTCCAGATGACCCATGAAGTACAATCTGTGCATGTGGAACATGTTCTTGGTTATGGTCTCCATCCTGAATCTTAACTGCAGAATTATTACTCTGCTGTTCAATACAATAGAATGTACTGGCATTTTAATGCAGTCCTGTGCTGATCATACAATCGAATTGCTTTATCCTCCCATTGAAAATTCCATTATGATCAAAAAAGGCACAGATATTACAAAGTAATAATGGGAAAGGACTTTCTTTCTCTCTCTGCCCAGTCATCCATGTTTCATTTCTTTGATACCACGTGAAGTATGGGTCATTGAGAACATTAAAAAGCTCACTCGTCAGGCTAGCTGTGGTGCAGTGAAGTATTGCAGTTTCCAGTTCATCAGACTTGACACAAAGTCTTTCTGATGAGAAAAACGTGTGCCGAGAGGAAACCTCTAGAATCGTGCCTGTGGACCTACTTTCTTGTGAGTTTTTTTTATTATATATCCCACTGATCTCTGGCTTGATGGAGACAGCCCTTCTGTTGTTTCCACAACATGTCAAGTGAATAAAAGGAAACCGTTGACAGCTGGTCAAAAAATAAACCAAAGATATTTCTAAATGCGTGCTAGTCCTTTACATGGGTCTGTTTCTCAAAAGGACAAAAATAACTGGCACAAGGGCAAAAATGTGTTCGCTCAATAATACATCAATCACCCCTATTGTTTTTTTTTTGGTCTGTTTTCTCAGAAATGTGAAAGTTATGCTTCACTAAAACGCAAAATTGTTGTATAGGCCGGCACTCTCTGGAAAGCCTACCACATTCACTGATGTGTACTGCAGGGATGACAGCTAAGTGGATTGAGGTACAATGTTGAAATACTACCTGACCAGATAGCAATAAACATCCAGTCATTGCCCTTGCTCAACACTGTAAACAACCCTCCATTGCTTGACAGGTCAGCAGGCCTATATATCCTCCGTCATGTCAGGTCACCCACATTATACACTGTCAGGGGTGGTTTGGGCGAGTGTGTCTGAACCTGCCAGAGCTGGTGAATTAGAAGTATTTTCGTTGTGCATAGAGGACTATTTTTTTTCTATGTGTTGTTCTTTTTTGAACATCTGTGATCAAGATCAAGATAATAACAGTCTATCATTCTTCTCTCTGTGTATTCCATTTGTCACTTGTTCTCACCCCTGTTGCTTTTCCTGCTATTAAAATCGCACACAAAGAGACACGGTCGTTCGAAGCATCTGATCCCCCCCGCTGTAGCCATTTGCTGACTAGGATCAATCTGCACAATAATGAAATGAATCCAAATGACACGCTTTCATTAAAGTCCCACTCTGTGATTCTCCTGGTCAGGACATTTAATGACATTTAAATATGTACAATTATTGAAACTTAACATTCAGTACCATGTTACAGTAATATTGATTCCAACCTGCCTCTTCTCATTTGAGAAAATAGATTTTTTTCTAGCACACTACTGTACTGTGGAATACCGCAAGGTTACAGAACTCATCTGAGAGGGTCAGGGGGAGGAGTCGGAGGAATGAATGACATGGTGCCCGGTCACTTATTAAATCGAGACAGAGACTGAGACTGAGGGAGCGATACAGAGAGGAGGAAAGAGAGAGAAAGAGAGAGAGAGAGAGGGAAAGAAAGAGGCAAAAAGAGACCTGTTTGCCAGCTCTGCAGAAGGATCAGAGACAACCCACTGCACACAACATGGTGTGTTGGGCACTTTTTTTAGACACAGGGAGCGTGTGGCAGTCAAAGCCAGCTTAGGCTGTAATGGTATGCATCACTGAAGGCGTTCTAATGGCATTTATTTACACCTTTCTTCCCCCCTTACCTGAACCTGCTATGAACCCCAGGCACACCTGGGAAGCGAGATTGCACAGGGAAAGAAAAAAATAGAGAGCTTTTTGAGAGAAACAGAGGGAGAGAGAGCAGAGGAAGGGAGAAAATGGATAAACTGGGAATAGAAAGAGAAACAAGAGCAGGGACACTATTATGTACATTAAGGACACATTATGATGGCAGATGAGATGAGATGGGATGAGGGCCTTGAAACCAAAGTGGGTCTCCAGCGTCCCGTGCTTGTTGCTGTGGTGAGTCGACTTTGTCACCGCGCCGCCCCACCCCCTCAGCACCCCCCCACCCCCACCTCCCCGCTCATAAGTCAGTCCCCACCGCGGCTGCCACGCCAATTTCGCCAGGCGCACAGTAAATGTTTTATATAACGTCGGGGGTACCACACACACAAAAGCGGAGCATTTAAATGAAAAATTAATGCAAGCAGATGTTTAGGTTTGCATCCCTCATGGCCATGCACACATTTCAAAAGAGCGAGAATTGATTAAAAAAAAAGTAGGGAGAAGAGGGTAGAGGGAAGTGGGGTGGGGTGAGGGGGGTGAGGGGGGGTGGCAGCATTGCAGGCCCTCACCACCACGCATGATTTAACACCCATCTCCAGCGCATGATAGATGTGGAGGACAGGCCCCGTATGAATTTATCAGCACCAGTCTGTCATTCGGAGCGCAGTCGTTACCGCCCTGACATCCGTAAGAAAGGATTTTGGGATATGTCTGTGACACCCTCTCCACCCCACCCCAACCACACACAAACACACACACACACACACACACCAGGTAAATCCATTCCAGAGTTGGGCCAGACTCGATACAGAATCTTTCGTGACACCTGGTGCTAGCCGCAGCACTTTAAATTGTGTTTTGTAGTAGCCCGATAATGTGGTCAGGATGCAACAGCACACTGGCGAACGCCACGGGCAAAAGGAGAGGACGCAGGCTGTGCTGCTTTTTCACCGTAGCCTTTCTCCCCCGTAACAGCCCGACTAGCCGCATTCAACCCCGTAACAGCCCGACTAGCCGCATTCAACAAGGGAAACGGGAAGGAGAACGGAGGCGGAGGAAGAGGAGGAGGAGGAGGAGGAGGAGGAGGAGGAGGAGGAAGAGTTGTAAGACCACTGCTCACGCTGGTGAGAAAAGAAATTGCTCCTTGCTCCTCGAGCACCCTGCAGTCCAGGAAAATCAGCTGCATTCATTCAGAGGCTTGAGAAAAAAAATGCTGTGTGGGGAGGGAAAGGGGTGGGGTGGGGAGGGGAGGAGTGTGCGTGCTCCAAGCCGTCATTTATCGGGGGTGGGGGGCAGCGGGAGAGGGGAGGAGGGGAAGCAAAATCAACCAGCCCATAATAGTCAGCTCTCACTTTCACTTGGCGTTGCCCAGTGATGGGCAGAGCTCGTGAGCCTGGACGCTCACCTCTCCTCTCCACTGCCCCCATTTGCCTGGGCTGTAGCTCAGAACTTGATTGCAAGAGAGGGAGGAGGGGAAAAAGGCAAGGCCAGACACCCAAGATTAATGATTCTGATGCAGTTTCACTCATCAATATAAATCACATTTCACTTGCCGGATTACACCCGCAGCAGTTTTTGCCGTTCTTTCTTCCCTTTTTCATTCCCAAAATTGTTTATGGGTGACTTCTGCATAGGATGTATTAAAAACTGTTGAGATCAGAGGAAGGGAAGCCAGGTCTTTAATGCCCAGTGTGTGCGTTATAAAAATAAAATGACAGCAGTTGTTAGATGTAAAATGCATGTATGGAAGATTGAATGAGAAGCAGCTGCCAAATCCTCCATCAAAATCGCTAACTGCCTACGTAGCTGGCTTCTGAGGACATCAACCATATGTACGTACTTTACATACCTGTGCTAATTGCAAAAGAGACTGTCTATTCATAATTACATCATATGGCTATTCAGCAGCACCACACACAAGGGCATCAGGAATAGATGCTTTTAGAGCAGGTATATTTCATCACAACAGTTTAACCAAGTTTAATGTGAACAGGAGTTTTGTGACCTCTTGTCTTTTATCTGTGCCTTAACGGTGGGGTATGCAGGATTCTGGGGCATCTAACACCTTCCTCTTTAAAGAGGTTGCTGTCAGGCGCCATAAAAAATGTAAAAGGCCCTCTCTCGGGCCAGTGTTTTTATCTGTCCACTCTAAGCTACTCTAAACTTGAAGAACTCCACGGAGAAGAGAAGTCTCTCCTTATGTACACATAAACGACTTCTAATGTAGAAAAAACACAATTCATTCGCTTTTGCAAGTATGCGTGTACAGTAACTTACATGTTAATCATGAATACTGCATTTCACTTCTCCATTTCTGATAAGATCGGCTTGAATCCTCTTTAGTCCATATATCATCCATCCATCCATCCATCCATCCATCCATCCATCCATCCATCCATCTGTCCATCCATCCATCTATCCATGCATCCATCCATGCGTGATGTCATTTTGATGATGCCTTGTAACTATTTCTGTCTTTTGCACCTGCAGGGCATTAGAAAGCTTATTCACAGTCACATACAGAGATGTGTGTGTGTGTGTGTGTGTGTGTGTGTGTGTGTGTGTGTGTGTGCTTGGGTGCGTGCATGCGTACGTGCCTGCGTGTATGACTGTGTAAAAGAGACAGAGAGAGAGGGAAGGAGGGTGGGTTGAAGATTTTTTTTACCTGCAGTTCAGCCCTTCAGCTGAAAACATTTTCTTTCATCACCACCTTTCTAGAAGTAATGGGAAAGGGTGAAGGTAGCAGCTCTGTACAAAAAGGGAGCACTATTTTGGTGGCCATGGTCGTTGACACACATTATCAGCGTTCCAGTGTTATCATTATGACCATCATTATCACCGACAGCCTAGACCCACTGTGCCAGTGTGGTTTATGAGCGCCATGGCAACAATGCGGTTCCACCGCAGCATGAAAACCCACGGCAGCTCTCTTTTGCTCTCTCTCTCCCTCTCTCTATCTCTCTCTCTCTCTCTCTGTCTCTCGCTCTCGCTCTCTCCCTCTCTTTCCCTCTCTGCCTTCCCCCGTGGCCTTCGCTGCGGCGTTATAAGTTTTCATTATTAATCTGGTCTTGGATCATATCTTCTCCCTCTACTTGCTGCCACAGCTCTCTAAGTCCTGGCACACCATAACTCACGTAACTACTCGCGCTTCTCAGCCAAGCCCTCGAGCTTACTAGCTGCAGATTAAAGGGAAGAGGTGCAGAGCTATCTGAGAGACCATCAGTATGCCAGTCGGATGTTCAAAACACCACTGACACACACGCACACGCACACACACATTCACACACACACACACACACACACACACACACACACACACACACTCACACACACACACACACACACACACACACACACACACACACACACACACACACACCTTCCAACCCCCACCTCCAATGTTCCTCCTCTCCGGTTTGACAGAAGTTTCTAGATGGGAAAAGAAGACCTTCCTGTGCCAGGCAGGTACAATTAGCCACTTGACGTTCCTTTTTTGACGTTCCTTTTCACTACCTGGGGCTGGTCCAGAATTTTGAAAGAATAAATAAGGATCATCATTGCATCTCCTACATAGAGGGATTTTTTTGTCTGAGTCTTATCCAAAAAGTGGGGGTTACTGGGTGAAAAAACACACATCCATAGCTGTTTTCTAAAGCTTGGCCATACGCTACCCGCTCATCAGAGGCTTTTTGTGGAGACATAGGCTCGCTAAATTAAATCAGGTCTACTGAGAGTGCTGCTATTTTTGTGGGCGTCATGAGACTGCCAGTCAATCTGGATGGCGCTGCCTATAAGAGAGAGACAATCTATGATGTGGTTGTGTGGCATAAGAGAATACTGCCAACAATATGCTTTTCTCTCTCTCTCTCTCTCTCTCTCTCTCTCTCTCTCTCTCTATCTTTCTCTCTCCTGCTTTCTCTCTCTTTCTAAAGAGTACAAGAGTAGAAGACAGGAATCAACTCGAACCTCCTCTCCAGGACTGTGTCCCACTTCTCTCTCCTTCTCTGCCCCCCCACCACCACCTTCTCTCATCTTCTTCTTCCTTGTCATCCCCCCTCACCCCCACCCCTGAGATCCTACATGCAATCACACCCCAATCTCACATTTTTAAATACTTTGAGCCCTCACCACAAGAGTGTGGAGGACATTAACAGGATAATCTCGCCTTTACCCAGCATGCCATTGGAGACAATGTAGGAGACTCCACAGGGTACCAGGAAGCCATTATCTGATTCATTATTCTGACTCCTGCGAATGGGGGGGGGGGGGGGTAGAAGACATATCGAGCCACTCACTCATCAGGTACTCACAGTGATTGATCGCCTCAGAGGTTATCGCTTTTTGTTTTTTACTTGAGGATTACCCATCCATTTCAAGCATAAATTCCTGAAAATGCCTCTTTTACCTATAGGGGGGGGGGCAGCTGAAGTGTGTGTGGGGGGGGGGCAGCAATGACTCTGTAGTATTCACACTTACCACAAGAGGGGACACCTGCTGTTTCACAACCACTCAGTCACTCAGGCCCTAAGATGCGCACAGAATGCAGCTTAACATTTTAAAAATGGCTTTTTTGAATCAATTAATAACACGCTCAGTGGGACATAGAGAGAGAGATAGCCAGCCTTGTGCTTCGTTGTGCTTCAAGCAGAAAGGCACCCTGCTTGTTAGTATGCTGAAATGTGTCATGCACTGTTTGAGCAAAGGGGGAACAAAGACCTTCTGCCAGCTTGCTTGCATATGCAAACATAGAATGGGAAACAGCCTATGCCGTAAGAAGTGATTGACTGAAATGCCATCGCTGTTTGCAGAAGTTACCACTGAACTGGAATGACAAAGCACAATAGAGGCACGGGGAAGAATAGGTAAGCACACCTACACATCAGGTGTACAAGGGCAACCTGGTACAAATGAAGGTTCTTTTAAAAGAAAATGCTGTCAGCCATCAGCAAAATCTGCAACACATGAAAAATAGGTTTGTGAGCCTGTTTCACTTGCTTACCTCAGACAGGGCTGCCTTCGTGTGCTACCATTGGATAGTTCAAAGTTCAGCCACTAGGTGGTGACACTTTCCCATTATAAGTTAACAATGACTTTCAGCTGGAAAAAATATATTGCAAATCCATATTCATAAAACATGTGAAGGATGTTGTGTCCAAGGCTGTCCATCCACCATCAGACAGTCTGAGGCGACTGTGTTGTACATATTGCATGTCACAACTATGAATACTGCACGCTCACCCAGTCAACTTCCCTGCTGTTTCTTTCTAAGCATCCATGCTTTATGGAGGGGAATGCTGATTAAGTGTACAGACGTTTCGTGTCACACCAGATCAAACAACTTGCACTTGGAAGTTTCTTCACTGTCCTGGCCAATAGAGTCACATTTCCCCCACATAACATGTACCGTATGTTCTCATGGATGTAATCTCAGTTCCAAGCAGCTTACAGACTCATTAAAGAGATATTATACAACTTTGAGTGCTTTTTCTCAACGGAGCTCCATCTAGAGTCTCCAAGTAAATGGAAAAATGGTCTGTTGTCTCTTCCCCATACCCTGTGCGTGTGTTTTCAACTCAACTTATCAGAGTAACCGGCAAATACGAAAGTAGTCATGTCCACCGAAGGTAAGTAAAGTCAGAATTTCTTCAGAATTTAACGTGATCCTGCTTCTCATGATATTCGAGACTGTGAGTCTGAAGGTGTCGGGACAAACGCTCATATAGATATTGCAAGCGTGGGATTCTGCCCACAGACAGCGGGGGCGGTTGAGAAAGTCTTCATTCACTTGGTAATGACTCATTTAAGCAACTATCGACTTATGAAGTCGATTAATTAACTCGAAAAAGTTGTATAGTGCTGCTTTAAATGCAGTAGGCCAGGGCTGTAGTGGAGGATAAACGCAAATAAGCGCGTTTACCCACCTCTCAAATTTCAGAAATAAAAAGCTAAATACAAAGTCCCCTCAACCCCCCCATCGACCCCTCAAACAGGGAGTTCATCCAGCTTTTAGTTTATTCATTTCATAAGAGAGTTTATGCATTTCAAAAAACCTGCATCATTTATATTTACAACATGTGTGCTGAGAGATTATTTAAAACCACTGTTATGGTTCAAACGGGTTTTGAATGCATTTTTGTTTGTTTTGAACATCTAATGCCAGACAGCGCGTCCATCTCACCGTGATCACTAAATGCACAGTGTACCCACCTCTCATTTTATTACCACTACACTCCCTGCACTTAGCTATGGGGTCCCAAGGGTGGACTAATGAGGTGGCAGTTTAGCTCTCTAGATGGGAGAATGTTCTACACCTGCATTTTGCACCTCATTAAATTCAAATCACCAAAACACACAAGGGCTTGTCTGGGGAAAGGAATGCTCTAGAACTAATAATAAAAGAGCTGCAATGGGAAAATTGTGTGTTGTTTTCATTTTGGCAATCATAACACTGCCCTGTTGAGCCACCATCAGCTGTGTGTGTAAGCATACTCATTAAAGGTGCTGTGTAATTTCATTTCACCCGATTTTTATGTCATGGACTGAATATGCGTGAGAGAAATAGGCTGCGCTCTAACCAGTAATGACAGGGTGCTTTTTGTTTTCCCTGTTTTTAGCCATGATGTGCACATTCATCTAGACACTCAAATTAAAAATGCTTGAATCACAACACAGGCTTACTGCGAGATGTGTGTGTAGCACAGGCTTACTGTGAAGTGTGTGTGTGTGTGCGTGTGTGCGTGTGCGTGTGCGTGTGCGTGTGTGTGTGTGTGTGTGTGTGTGTGTGTGTGTGTGTGTGTTTGTGTGAGTTTGTGTGTTTGTGTGTGTGTGTGTGTGTGTTTGTGTGTGTCTGTGTGTGTGTGTGTGTGTGTGTGAATGAGTGAGTGTGTGTGGGCTAAGAATTGCCTGCTGTAAACTGCAGCAGCATCAGTAGCTGTGCCTCCCCTCTTGCCAGGCCAGTGAGCAAGGGTCAGGCCATGCCGAGCGAGGCCATGCCGAGCGAGGCCATGCCGAGCGAGGCCATGCCGAGCGAGGCCATGCCGAGCGAGGCCATGCCGAGCGAGGCCATGCCGAGTGAATGCTCAACCATCCACAAACCAAAATAAAAAAAAAGGGAGAAAGAAAAACAACACAGGCCAATAAAACGGGGACTATAATAGCTGATTAATTAAATTTCATTTCATTTCTTTCCAACAAAGACTCTGAAGACAAATGACTTCACGCTAAATTAAGTTTTTAATTCTCTACGCATCTGAAAGAGAAAGCCCAAACAAAGAAACAGCTCCAACAGTCACCAAATGGGTCACGTCTCACAAATTCTCTTAGCTCTTCACGGAAGCTCAGTGATACTGAAACGGAACTCAGCATCCTTATTCACTCTCATTGGAAACTATGCCTGAGATATAAGGAGGTTTTGAAATGCTAGCTAGGCCTCTTTGACATCATCTTCGCCGGATTAGTGTGTCGGGAACAAAATACGAACGTTCTGAACGAGTCTAAATTACAGCCTGTACTCCCCTCTCGAGTGCATATATAGGTGACATACCCATAAATGGCTATGAATTTCCACTCTTTTTCAACTGAGTGTGAGAAATAAGGTGTGTGTTATTAAAAGTTAAAAACTAAATCAACACCACACAGAAATGACAGAGTCTGGTGTGATTGGCTACCACAACCACCATCACTTCAACCAGCACTTCACCTACTATGCATGCGTGCATGGGTGGAAGAGCAAATAAATCAGAATGCATTATGACCCGTGTCACCCCCACGACTCTTCTGATCCGGCAGAGATGGCAGCCATCTTTGACATTCCTCCCACATGTGAGTTACAACACAGCAGACCTGCCCTGTCCAACGAACAATGACCCCTCCATCACACACACATACACACACATACACACATACACACATACACACACACTCTCTCTCTCTCTCTCTCTCTCTCTCTCACACACACACACATTCAGACTCACACACACACACAGACACATATACACACACACATACATGCATACATATATATACCCACAAACATACACACACACACACCACACACACCCCTCCCCTCCATCTCCCGTCTAAGGTTGTTTCCTGTGAGTGAGAGCGTACACAACATATATACACACAAACATACACACACCCACAAACACACACACACACACCACACACACCCCTCCCCTGAGTGAGGGCGTACACAGGAGCGTGGCACCAGCTGTGGCTGAGGTGTTCCAGAGCCGTGGGTGCAGTCATGTGAGATATCATCAGCTGCCACACAGCAGCATCCGCAGCAACACCACCATCGCCACGGCTACCGTCACCAGTACCGCAGCACCACCACCATCACCACGGCTACCATCACCAGTACCGCAGCACCACCACCATCGCCACAGCTACCATCACCAGTACCGCAGCACCACACCATCACCAAGGCTACTGTCACCAGCATCCACAGCAGCACCACCATCACCACGGCTACCATCACCAGTACCGCAGCACCACCACCATCGCCACGGCTACTGTCACCAGTACCGCAGCACCACCACCATCGCCACGGCTACCGTCACAAGTATCTGCTGCAGCACCACCATCACCACAGCTACCGTCACCAGCATCTGCAGCAGCATTACCATCACCACGGCTACTGTCACCAGCATCCACAGCAGCATTACCATCACCACAGCTACCGTCACCAACATCTGCAGCAGCATTACCATCACCACAGCTACCGTCACCAACATCTGCAGCAGTAGATGCCACGACTGTGTACCAGATGAGCCAGTCATAACAGAACATGTATCCCCCACAAACATGTATATGTAGAAATGTGCACACACACACACAAACACACATATTACACACACCGCAGACATGTTGTACACATACTCACATATGTAGAATAAACACACACACACACATCCACCCAACACAAACACCACATCCATACCGTATGTACACAAAAACATACACACACTCATGGACGTACAAATGCACACACACATACACACACCCCAAGGATAGTGCAGAGTGCATACAAAAACATGTAAAGGCTCACATACTCATACAAACGAGTCTCTGACACACACACACACACCACTAACACTTACAAAAACAATGATATCCCAAAGACACACATGTTACAGTAAAATAAACTCACACATACCAAAATACACATATGCACATATACACACATATGTAGACGCTTTTGTAGACAAGGATGCGTACAAATGTAAACACACAAAGACACGCATAAATGTCCGTATACAGTTTCGCAGAGACGAGGGCCAATAAAAACACGATTAGAGATAGCCATTAAGTATGCCTTTTTGAAAAGTGGGATTTCTGAGTGAAGCGATCCCACGGCATTTTGTTGTATCAGTCAGTGCAATTGAGCCCTAAGCTCAGTGAGTAATTAAGCTTTTACTGCCTCAATACTTCCCACACCACACAGCCCTAATAACCCAGCGATATTTGTGCCCATGCATTCCAACAGCAATGAAGCAAAAACCCAAAGGTCTAAATGAAAGGATGATTTTATAACAAAAAAATTGATTTAAAAATGCTAAGGAAAACAAATATCTGTGATCACAAATAGAAGAGCATCGTTTAACAGCTTTACAATGGACACAACAGTGTGCTTTCCAGCTTTTTCCCTCACAATCTTTGCCTATTTGGTTGACTGGGTGGCTAATTTGCTGACCAGTTGATTCAACTGTGAGCTCGAATTAGATGGAAGTTGCACTTCCAAATGCGTTTTATCTGTCCAGTGAAGCATGCCTGGAACAGATTGCCCCCAAAATAATCAGTGTCGTTTATTCATCCAGCGCTTGTGCCGATTGCTCAAACAAGATACGAACAGCCAAATACGCGGTTGTGAGTATATTTCTATGCTTGTTCTGGAATGTTCCTGCGATTGTATCTTATCTCGTCGGACCAAAAGCGGCAGGACAAGCATAATTTATCCTAGGAGTGCCCGCTGGCGAAAGCTCCCGTAAGCAGCCCCCAAAAGAAAGGATTACTCAGAGGTGAACAGTCTGTATAAAGTTTATGCTTCAAGGGGGAAAGGGGACTCCATGAATCTCTTGAGCTCTATAATCTCAGACTCAAGTTTCAGCATGGTCTGACAGGAAACTTTGCAGAGGCAGGAATCCCTTTGCAACATTGTTTTATGTGCACAGGAAAAGCGGGGGATGGGGCGGACAGGTAAAATGTATGCTCTCTAGCATCTGTTCAGCACCTACAGCATTTTAAATAGCGTCCCCATATTTAAAAATGCAAATATTGTACTGCGGTTTACTGTGGCTGGTAGAAAATATTAGCAACCTCATTAGCTTGCTCAGAGTTTCATTATTAGAACTTGTACCAAGACAACGAATGTAAACATTGCTCATTAGTGCCCATTGGTTTTAAAATCAAAGTAAAATAAAGACCTTTACATTTAATATAATAAACTGAGGCAAACCTCTGAAGTCAAATACAGCCCCTTTAAAACAGTATTTACTTTACATTTGTTTGCATTCCTTGGCAAAGTATGTGAGATACAGATCGGTTCTGTTTAGGAAAGAAAGATAGTATCATAAAACAATGCACATTTGAGTGTCAAATCAGAGGCAGTGACAATGCTGTAAAACACGGCTACATGCTACTGTGGTAAGGGTCACGTTCGATGCCTTTTTTAATTTGGTGTTATTTTCTTTATGTAAATAACGCTGTTCATTTCAATGCCAACCCATTAGTGAGCAAGCATCTGACATTGTTGTGCAGCTCCGCCATATTTCAATCTCAGCCAGCAAAAGGTCAAAGAATGCTAACAGTCAGTTAAAAGTGCTCATACGTCATCATGGCCTCATAAGTGCTCATACGTCATCATGGCCCACTCTCTGCAATTGCCATGACGTTTATTTACGCTTTCAAAAGCCAATTTTGCAGTAAGATAGATAAACTGCCAAAAGCTGATTCCATGCTGAGAGAGACATGCTTTGAACCATTGCAAAATTGGCAAAAGCTGATATCGCAGTGAGAGGCATGATTGGGACAATTTTTTTTAAAAGCCAAGTTGAATCTGGGGTGAGACAGACAAAAAATTACACTTCACCATGGCAAGCAGAGCAAAATCCTGATCAAAACAGAAATCCTATCAAGCATTTTGTACTATCTTCTGTGTTCTTGTCTAGAGTTGATTAAGACAATGTAGCAACGTATGTGGTTGATGATGATTTGGCTTTCATATGAGCATACAGGGCCACTATGTCAATGTAAGAAGGACTGAAGTCAACAACTCAGATTCTGATGGAGCTTTTACGTCTTATCATTAGATCCATCTGCAGTGCTTCGAGCAAAATCTAGTTTAAATAAACATTCATCACTGAACTACCAGCAACAGCAAACCATACAAGGCCTAGAAAACTTTAATTTGCTGAGACTGAGATTTTGGTTCTTTTTATGGCTTGTTATGCTGGCTCCCATCCATGAGAAAAAAACATCAGTTCATTCCATTTCATTAATTTATATCCGGTAGGGTCATTAACATTTAACATTAGTCTCAAGCTCATTTAAACTGAAGCCCCAGGAGCATGGATATAGTGTATGTCTGTGGACCTGCAGTACTATTTTGTTTGCCTGTTCAATCTCAGTGACCCATCCCCCAGAGCATCCAATGGAGGATGTGCCTTTTTTCGTTCAAAAGCACTTAATTCAGTTACGGAGTTTTATGATTTAGTATAATACGAGTGGTACGAGTTTTTATTGCTTGAGTAATGTTGCAAGTCATGCATCTAGCTTCCTGGCATTATTGCA
This sequence comes from Coilia nasus, assembly GCA_027475355.1. Classification (NCBI taxonomy): domain Eukaryota; kingdom Metazoa; phylum Chordata; class Actinopteri; order Clupeiformes; family Engraulidae; genus Coilia; species Coilia nasus. The sequence goes on from CM050202.1 coordinate 5,328,807, forward strand.
TTATAGCATGGAGTCTGTCTGTGCTAGAATATGTAGCTCTACTGCAGAGAAACAAAATGGGCTTAGAATATTCTGTGCATTAAAAGTGATGCATTATTGCATTACTGTATGTACCCTGCAAATAGGAATGTGCATTCCCAGTGTGCCTCAGGTGACTGAGACCTGCGTATTGATGCTGCGATAATGAATCTGTATACATTACATTCTAATCTTCCAGTTCATCACAGTGGAAATAGGATCATAAACATGATAATCAGCATGCAAACACACACACATATACGTACACACACACACACACACACACACACACACACACACACACACACATGCAGATATAGGCACATGGTCAAATGTAAATGCACATACAGACACATACACCTATGCACGTGGGTGGCGAGAGACAGAGATACATATGAATCATCCCTGGTACTACATACACAGAAAGAGAGATGGAAATGCACACACACACACACACACACACACACACACACACACACACACACACACACACACACACACACACACACACACACACACACACACACACACACAGAGAAAGAGAGAGAGAGAGAGAGAGAGAGAGAGAGATACACATTCACAAATGTATCAGTCACCCCTGCCACTGAATATTTTGCCTCAGTGAAATTGAATGGCAAAGCTGCTTTTCCTCCATATGTCAATTTGACTCAACTTCATTGGACTCTTGGTCCATGCAGTACAGTGTTGTGCATTGTAGCTGGTTGTCATAGTGATGCGGGATGAAACTGCCATTACGTAGGTGTGTGGAGACTTTTCTCTTTTTAGAGGATGCTGAAGGAAGCCAGAGACCAATCTGTTGTAGAAAAAACAATAGGAAGAGTGGGAAGAGGCTAGGGTATGTCAGGATAAGGGGTAGGGCTAGGGTAAGCTAACCTTTTATGAATGTTATAATAAGTGTGATGATGTTGGGTGACCATTAAAATACATAGGGTAAGGAATCATTGTCCTTGCACGAAGAAAAAGGCCTAAATTGTAACCATAACATCATTCGGTAGATACTTTTTTCGTGATGCCTTCACAAAAAAGCTGTGAGGGTTGGGTTAAGGAGAAACTAACATTCCGTAACTTTCAGTGAATTTACAAAATTTCATGAGTTTTCCAGGCCTGAAAATTTAAATTTTCAATTTTTATGACTTTTCCAGGATTTCCATGACCGTGGGAACCCTGTATAGAATATACCTTTAATACCTTTAAGTACTGCTGCAGCTAACTTAAAACAAAGGTCGTACCAAAAATAGTATCTGATAGAGGGTTTGCCTAAAGGAAAACCTAAAAAGCCAAGTTGAGTTCTATATCAACCTGCTGCCATGCAGGAGTAAGCATCTTTTAGGCAGCAGTGGAAAGCAATGTTTTAATCCTATCAGATGAGACCTGTTATGTTGTGCCTCTCAGCACAACATGTTAGATGGGATATGGTGTGAAGTGAGAATATTATGTTATCTCTGACACCTGTACTTTCTGACATTATCTTAACACACTGTTTCATTAAAGGATGATGATCAAAAGGGGGGAACCAACAGCACATCATTCAGTCTGTCTTTATCAGGGTTTTGATGGCATAGTGTGTTGGCATGGGATACATGTTTTTTGTGGAAGCAGAGTTAATATTTAATCACTGCATTTCCCTTTGAACCACCTAGAATTCTGCTGGCTGCTATGCAGGCATGTCAAATTTAATGACTGCCTCATTTATTTAACATTGGCAAACTGTTAAGTGTGAGTACACAGACAGTCTAAGTTGAATTTGTCTTCTACAGGCACCGTACACCAGGATTATAACTGAATCAAAGAATCAAAGCACAAGACATGCCCATCTTGACAGCCATGCAATTGGGTGCTGTTTTGAATGAAGCACTTAAGGAGCAAGCCATCATATGATAACCAAAGCATGTGATTCTACCAGCACAAAGACAGCAAGGCCTACTGTTTAATGGATTTGTTTTTTGGTTTTAATTTGGGCCAGGCAATACCAAACATGTTTTTCCCTTTTTTCAATGCCCTAACTGTATTAGGAGAAATATGAGAGACCTATTATATTTGTAAAGCATGACCACAAGATTAAGACAGAGCCTGAGTTAAGTCTTATACAAATATTAAATCAGAGATAGTGTCTTGTCGGATATTAGTGTACATTCTTTAACCAATTATTAAAAACTGCACAAACAGATTGAGGAATGAGTGGGTGTATTCCATTGGGAATCTTTAAAGTCCCAAATAAGTCTATGAATACCTTGCTACATTGGTCACGAAATAAAATGCCATATGTTGCCATATGGAGCATAACAACTCAACAGCATTTTCGTCAGTAAGATTGTAAGAGTACGAGTAAGAACTCTTTTCCCAGAAGCACTTACACCCAAGTGAAAAAGAAGCTGCCATGACTCACAAAAATACTCGGAAATTAAATCAAGGCTGCTGATTAGGAATGCATTAAAAGGCCACCTGAAATCATGTACGTGTGAAAGGGTCTCGCGCAGACAGGAACTGACAATAAATGAAAGCGCGGCACCTTTAAAAACAACACTTATCTTATCTCTTTCCTCACGCTGCCACAAATACGCCATGTCAGCGATTTGCATGGCAGCTCTAATTATGCGATTCATAGCGCCCTTTCTCCCCTCCAACAAGAGGCTGGGCATGTGCCTTTTTCTTTCTTTCTTTTTAAATAAATAACTCACCAAGACTTATTTGTTCTACACTTTAGGTGTGCTTTGTGACACTAGCCTGACAGGGGGAAGGGGGTGCATAAATTATGTCTTTGACTGAGCCACAATTTCTTGTTGTTGTATCGGTTGGTCTGGTTTCAAAGACAGATTGAGTTTTGTTATTGTACGGGCTGCCTGATTGCTGCCAAATGCTTTCCTGACACATTATAATGAATGCTTAAGTTTGGAGAAACATCTTATTCTTAAGTAAAGGGCAAATAAGGTTGTCAGGTAGGGGTAGGGGAGGTTAGCTGAGCATTTCTTAAGAATAATGTGATAGTGTAAAGCCCTACGGTTTTCACTGAGGGGAAAATAGGACATATTTGTAGACCATTAAAATTGTGATAATTCAGTGCTCTTGACACACAGAATTAAGATGAAGCATCAACAGAAGGGTACTGAGAAAGACTAACTTTTTAACCACCCTTTAAAATACATTAGTGTTATTAGTGGTATACCAGTGAAGGTCTATTTGCACTTTTTTAAGCGGAATGACAGGAATGGCTGCCTCAGTGCATTCAACCTCCATTAGCAGGAGCTGAGTCTGGCTTTTGCAGGCACAGTGATAAAGTCACAAGTCACAAGCTGTTTAATAGGCTTTCGTATAATCAAAATGTCTAAAATAATGACATTGTGACAATATGATAGTAACAAGAGGCCCCTTTTTCTCAATGTACCCTGCTATTGGGGTAAGTGGAGCATTTTAAGTTTGAGTTAATCGATGGGATGTTATGGGGACTTTAGCTTACGCTATTTTGGTGGCAGCAGCACACTCAGCAGTAAAGTTCAGCATTAAAACATATCCAAAGAACCAGCTATCATTTAATGGAATAGAACACCATGAGGAGATAAGTGCATTTACTACACATTGTAAATCTAATCTAATGGTTTTCATCTAGGCACCCATGCTAACAGGTCAGAGCATCCATACTGCCTGGGTGAGACATATCTTTGATGCAGAACTGAGGTAATCAATGAAAAATCGAGACACTCTGTAGTTGTCATGCAGTCAAAACGCAGGTAAGATTTACAAGGCAATTATGACCAGATTGCTTACCATTTCACAAGGATCATCTTAAGACCATGTTTACATTTACATACATTTTGACCTAACACAACTTAAAATTCACAAGTATATTGAGTCTGACTTTCCTCTGCTCACGTATGTGTCGGGTTCAATGACTATCATTGGTTGGGTTAACTGCAGAGGTTGAATGTCATTGTGTGCACTGTGTGTGTGTGTGTGTATGTGACAGAGAGAGAAAAGGAGAGAGAGAGAGAGAATCTGGGGTGTGTGTGTGTGTCTGGCGGGGGGTGGGGTCGGGTGTTGGGGGGGTGGCGATCAGAAAAGCATACATGTTGTCGTACACAGGTCGTGACCATGTCATGGTATGTACAGGGTGTTCAAGGATTCAAGAAGTTTTATTGTCACATACAATGAAATACTGAGAGTAAGACGTACTGAAATTTCCACTACCTACCGATGGTGTATGTAACTGTATGTGTCAGGCACAGTCAGAAACAAGACAAAGTATGTGCCAGAGGGAGTGGATGTATTCCACAGAATTCCACCATATATGTTTCCACTGCCTAGCAGTGCCTCATTTCAATTCTATACTTTATTCACTCCTTTCTTCTGCAGTCCTTATACAGTGTGAGAAATGTTTTCACCCTTATATTTTAAATCTTGCAGCAGGAGGACACTACTGCTGTCCAGTCAGAACAGATTAGGTGACCAATGACAAGTTGTTTTGACCTAAGGCTGAGATGTGCAAGACAAGCAGACCACCTGATGTAAATAATTGTAATGTGTCAATCTATTTTAGCACACCCCCATAATAATATGTACAGTGAAAAATAGGCTTTAAATAACCCTTCGGCCCTACCAGGGTGGGTGTCCATCTTCTAAATTGTCAGAGCATTGTCTGCCTTGCAGCATTAGGAAATTGGCTTTTTTTTTTATTTCCAAGCCCCTATAAGTAACTGCTAATTAAAAGACCTGGCCTGTGATTAAATGATAGAACTCTGAGAGGTTTGAAGGTCTCAGACAAACTACCTCATTGTCATTTTCTGAAGAACCCTGTTGTTCCTTTTGGTTTGTTATATGCACAGAGCTGCGCTGAATGTGCTAAAGGTGTTAATCAGCCATGATTTCAGTTTTTCGCTTTTTTAGGAGAATTATTGCTTTCTCATGCATAAATATCCACATTAGATCAAGTGTGTGCCAGCTGTTGGATAAAATAATGGGTTGTGATGTTGAAGTGTGAGGTTGAAGTTAGCATAGTTTATCTCCTGCTGTAATTTACTGGCAAAGACTAACTGAAACAAACAGTTGCTGGGCTTTAATCCAACTTTTTCATGCAATTTTTTAACATCTGCGCAAGAAATCCACAGTAGCAAATTACTGGAAGTTATCATCACATCTTTTAGTAGGACATTATTTCACTAGAGGGTGTGGGTTCTATTCGTTTGCACAGAAGAAAATGCAATTCAGATTACTGAGAATAGTTTTATCAAATTGCAATTACCTGGTTAGGTTAACTTTTCAAACCCACAGCTGTTCACAACTTGGTCCTAAATTAGGGGTGTTCATTTTTATTAGCATAAAACAACAGATGGGAATACACACAAACTTGAGTTTTCTTATGTCGAATTTTCACGAATATGCTTATCTGTGCAGGAGCTGGATGAAAACTGAGATGGAAGGTTTAGTTTCCAAAGTTAGACTTCCACATCCTGATGAAATGTTTCAAATAGTTGCCCCTTCACACCCAAGTGTTCGCTAAATAAATGTAAAAATGAGCATAAGTACGCCGTGAAAACATCCCCAAGATGATTCTGAGTTCTAGCACAGGCAGAGTCAGGTCAACATGCACAGAGCAGCAGAGAGAGCAATCGTTTATCTCCACCGGCCAAATGGGCAGGAAGGTATGTAGCCCTCCAATAGTCAGATGCATGGGAGAAAAATAAATAAATAATCCGCTCCATCAGTCTATTAATCTGTGACCTCATATTTGTAATCTGTGCCCACAGATATGTAAACTTATCAAACCATACACACAGTTTACAACTCCATGGATATGGATTGCTAAACCGTGTGCACAGTTTACAAATCCAAGGACATAGATTTACAACCTGAGGGGACAGATTATGCTTTTTTATCCTACCTGACTCCTTCTAGGGTGACTCCATACCTAAGGGTAAGGTGGGGGGAAAAATCTGTTCCCTGGGTTTATTAATCTGATTTGTAAACCGTGCACAACCATTTGCCAATCTGTGCCCACCGTAGCAGCACCACTTAACTCTTGGCCCTGTACACAACCTTACTCTGTGGGCCCCCTTCATTTCTTTTCTCCTCATGCTTCTGGCTTGTGTCAGTCCCACTTCCCCCCCTTTGATGCCACTAGCGTCCATAGATCAGGTCGAGGAAATAGTGGGCATGGTTTACAAAACTCTGGGCACAGCTTGTCAAACCGTGCTCACAGTTTACAAATCTGTGGCCATAGATTTAAAAAACTTAAGGAGCTTATTTTTTTCTCCCATCTGACCCTACAGGGGCACCGTAAGGGGAATCCATAGAAAAGCTTAATTTCACTCCGCAAATATTAAAACTAGGGAGTAATGTTAGTGTATCTGCCAGCTGTGTGCTTCAAATTGACTTTGCACTGACATTTAAAAGGCATATTTGCGTAAATCGATTCCTGTGTAGGGCTGCACCATGCAGTCTTGAGTTCCTGTCTCCTTTACTGAAACGATAATTATTTTCATTGGATTGCTACTCACGTGTCACCGGTGGAGGTGTGGAATGCAGGATTCCAGTCATAACCCCACAGTGTCTGTATGTCTGTGGAAAAAAAAACTCAGGACAAATTAGCGAAGACGTGTTTTCAGTGTACTTACAATGTAGCCTAGCCTATCTTATGTAATCAGTCTAAGAACATAAATAGTCAGGGTCAGTGCGTCAGGGTCAAATAGATGTAGGATATATGCTTCGACAGTTCCTGGTTGAGCTAAATTCTGTGGAAGTTACGGAATGTTGTTACAGACCTTGAAATTACATAAACACACTCTTCCAGGTCTACTGTCTAATGTCAAACATATACATTTTTTGATGGATGTTTATGTAACAAGCTGGCAAAAACACTTACAGGTGACCTTAACTTGACGCCTGCCCTACACATGTAAAAACATGCCACAACATATGTCAAATACCTGGTACAGGACACGACATCATAAATCACACCAGCATATAATTTTATGGCAAAGCATGGTCTTTTCTTAGACAAACATGTACATATAACAAAGGTGTGCTTTTTAATTAGCCGACATTTGATTCATTACTTAAGTGGTTTTACTGACTGCCTCGTTCAATTCAAATCCACCCTGAGGATAAATAGGGGGCAATGAATCAGTAAAAAGAAATTAAACTCTTTTTACCATTGACTTGGGCGAGCAAATACTTTGCCTTATACCGACACGACTGGTGTATGACAGCTGTGTGATGTAGCTCACCAGCGTGGGCTGTTTTGAAGGAGTGGTCTAGCGGTCTGTCAATAGCCGGTGTTCTGTAAAGGGCTGTTCCCTATAAATCTAATGAGCTGAAGCCAGCTATAAGAAGTGTTTGAAGAAGAAGGTTTGTTTCAAGGAATAGGCTGTGAATATTACTTTGAATGTGAGTCATTACAAACGATGGTTAAGTTCCAGAACAGACAGTGACAGACAGTGTCAAGCAAGAATGTCCATGCCTGCATCCGCCTGACGTGTATACTGGTCCTTGGCGTGAAAACTCAAGGTGATTAGACCGGTCTAGAACTCTGTCAAAACTTGCGCAGTTTGGGCGACAGGGCGAAGCTTCTTGCAAGACTGAGGATGAACTCTTCGGAAATTATTTGCATGTACGAGGAATTAGGCAACATAACAACCAACTCTACAAACTCGTCATGTATGAACAGAAACATACCATCCTTCATCGACATAACATCCTTCATGCACATTTTTCCATCCATCTACGGCATCTTGTGCACAGTCGGGGTGATTGCCAACAGTTTAGTAATTTATGCCGTGGCAACTTGCAAGAAAAAGATGGTCTCAGACATTTACGTGCTCAATCTGGCTATTGCCGACTTGCTCTTCCTGTTAGTGATGCCTTTTAACATTCACCAGCTTGTCAGAGACAGACAGTGGGTGTTTGGGAATTTCATGTGCAAAGCTGTGGTCGTTGTGGATGTTAGCAATCAGTTTACAACAGTGGGCATAGTGACTGTGCTGTGCATTGACAGGTAAGGGAGTGTTTTAACGACTTTTTGATGGATGGTGTGTTTGCATAAGTTTTGCGCAAGAAACATTGCTCTGTTGTTAAAACTTTTTAAGAATGAACGGCCTACTCTTTAATTGATGTATGCACCTTTACTGGCAAAACAGGAGATCTACACACAAGTGATATAGGAAACAAAACTGAAATCAGTGGGCTGTCACCTAAAATATGTGCGGACAAACCAATTGGCGCGTCAGTGTCAACGATAGCGGACGAATAGCCTAACCCAGCAGCCCCAGCAGTCAGTTTTAAAAACATCATGTGCCATCAATTAGACCTCCTGGAGTTAACCCATATCAGCGGATCAAAAAAGAAACTGACAACCATGATATATACAGGCTATTCAAAGAAAACGAGAAAAAAACGTTGCTTCTGTTTAGCCTGATTGACAGAAAATGTGGCAATGCAGCCAGTCCATTTCATTTATCAGATTTTTTCACAGGCCTTGAAATATGTAAGTTTTAACACTCGTAACCAATTTCGTAACCTGAAATGTCAATCGGAACGCACCTCCCTTTGCTTACTAAAAAGCGTAAGTGCACATCATCCTTGGCCCCTTGCTTGTTTTGAAATGAAACAAAATCGTATGGCGAGGAGAAGTTTTCTTGAGTGCTTGTTTGTTCACATCTTCACCTTGACATGGCTGTAGGGAAATTTTATATATTATGAAGCCCCGTTAAAAACATGGTGTCAGAGCATAGATTGCCCTTGTATTTTTCATCTTCCCCAGGGCTACTGCCTCTGTCTCGTGTCCCTTATCATAGACAAGTCATGTGCTCCGCAGAAAATACAATATTCCACAGAATTATGCCATAGGCCTACTTCAGCGGAGAACAGCATTTCTGTGGTCTGCAGTTACACTGTAAAAAATGAAGCATAAAATCAACTTTAACAAAAATGAGGGAAATGTGGTTAAGGGATGTTTTTACATTGGTTTAACTTGTACTATTGTCCAAGCATCATGAACAATGGCATGATACTAAAATAGTGCAAATTAAACCAACATAAAATGATCTAAGCAGTACTTTGTCTTCATGTTTTAAAGTAGGTTCTACTCCTCACATTTAACAGTTCTAATGTATTACCCTAAACCACACTCTCTATGAAGATTGTATTTATATGACTCCATAAACACATTCATCAAGGGTTATAATTCTGTCATAAAGCGTAATAAGGTGGTAGTTAGGTGAAGCTTTATAACCTAGAATCCACTGTGTCAGTTGCAGCTGGAATAGAGCTTATGACATAGCATTATAATGTGCAATCATGAGTATGTATAAATAGATATGTATACTTTACATACTTTATATAAGCGTATATGAATGTGTTTATAAAGTCTTATGAATACAAGCTTTATAGAAAATGTTACCAAACATTTATTTAAAGAAGACACTGCTGCTGGCAGCAGTGAATCCAGTCATGTTAAGTATGAAAAAAAAAATCCATCAGGAGGCTACAGTAATTAAGCATCATAGTAGTAATCAGCAATTAATTCAAAACCAAAACAGCAATCAAGCAGCAGAAGTACATTGTCAAAAGCACCAGAATACTCTACACTTAGGAAAATGCTCTTGGGAATGTTATGTCTGTGTACAGTGAAGTAAAAATATTTTGGTAGCCTTGAAGACAAAACAAAACCGTGTTTGCCCACCAAGTACATATAAATATTACACTCCCAAGATAGTATCCTAACTAAATATGTTTCATGTTTCTACATGAATGGATAGACGAGAAGTTGAGTCTGTGTTGTTTTAAAAGCCATGAAGAATGGCTTTCTTATAGTATACAGCCAGAGGTCAGTGAAGAAGGCATCAGGCCTCCCTTTTTATGATGATATATAGCTGTGATGAAACCACTGCTTGTTTCAGTTTGACCACAGGGTTCAGATGTGCATTTCCTGACCCTGTAGTGTAGGAACATGGCTAAAGGTAATTGCCAATAATGCCAGCGCTTCTGTAGTCAAAGATGGAGGAAATAACTGCAATGTCAAAGAAAGAGGGGAGGGGTCCCTTTGAACTTTGTTTTTTCTGACTAAGTTGACATGAGTCTGCATGAGGCACTCATAAGAGCGGTATGTTGGACTGCTCATGTCAGCTTGGTTTAAACTTTGAAAGGAACAAAGAGGGAAAAAAAGTAGAATGGATCCTCTGGGGAAGGTTTGAGGGAGGGAGTGTGTGTGTTTTTGTTAACGAGGGAAAGAAGAGATTTTGTTACACTGATGCAACATCTTGCAACTCTCAAAGAAAAAAACCATATCTGTGCCTCCATTTTAGGTATGTAGCCATCGTCCACCCCACGTCCGAGAAGAGGACCATAGAGTGGACCATCCTGATCAACGTGATGGTGTGGGTGGGCAGCTTCCTGCTCACCGTCCCCGTGATGATCTACGCCCGGGTCATCCGCAGGAAGAGCTCGGCCATCTGCATAATGGACCTGGACGGGCCGCAGGACATGTACTGGTACACGCTCTACCAGTCCACGCTGGGCTTCATCATGCCCCTCATCATCATCAGCACCTTCTACTCGCTCACCCTCTACCACGTGTTCCGCTCGGTGCGCAGGGTCAAGCGCAAGCAGTCGGTGTGGGCCAAGCGGGCGACCAAGACGGTGGTGATGGTCATCGCGCTCTTTCTGTGCTGCTGGTCGCCCTACCACGTCATCCAGGTGATCAACCTGGGCATCAACTCGCCCACCAACGCCTTCATCTATGCCTACAACATCAGCATCTGCCTGAGCTACTCGCACAGCTGCATCAACCCACTTATGCTGCTGCTGTTCGCCCAGAACTACCGCGAGCGGCTGTGTCGGAGACGAGAGCTGCGGAGCTCGCAGACCAGCGCCTCCAAGACCACCGTCAAGACCGACGCCAACTCCACCATGGCCGTGGACTCCAACTACCGCTGTACCGCCATTTAGCTGCTGCCATGCCAACCAACAAGAGGGAAGGTGTTGATTGATTGGTTGGTTGGTGGAAGGGGTGCAGATCTGATTGGCGGGGACACAAAAGTGTTTTTTATGCCTCCATCATTTGTTAACTTTCACGTAATTTAAGGTATTTTTGTTGGGGGGAAAAATTATTGTTTATTCAGAAATCCAGACATGAGAAATACAGAGAGAGACATGCCCCCCCCCCACCCCCCCACCCCCCCAGGATTTGCACCCCTGGTTGAAGGGGTGGGGTGGGGGGGTGATGGAGATAAGAAAGTGGGGGGAGAAGAGGTGGGTGGGTGGGTTGTTTGGGGGTATGTTGTGGGAGGGTGAAGACTGGTGACTCTATGTAGCTGCACTTTTCTGTTTCAACTGGGGCTTCAAGACAAACTCAAGGACAGCCAGAACAAAGTCAGGGTGGATCAAACCAAACATTTGCCACTGCTGAAAAACACACTGATGGACACGGTGTAGCTGCCACCCTGTGACTTCCTGTTCCTGTTTTAAATGCCTCCAGTCTTGTTGTTTCCTCTTCACTGTTGGGAATTTGATATTCTGGAAAAGAAATACTGTACTGTTGTTTTTCCTTTGCATACTTTTGCATCACTCTGTCTCTGCTTGACACAAGTGAATCTTTGCGATCACCAGTGTATCTTTGCGTCTTGTCTTTTGAAACATCAATGTGCTTTTGAGAGGATTGGTCTAAATATTGAGGAACATTATGTGACTGTGGATTCATGTATTTTGAGATAATTTCATGTATTCATGTATAATTGAGATAATTACTGCTTCACATGTGATAGGGTATACAAAGGCATCCACTGCACCAGTTATATAACTGAATTGATTTTCTATGGTTTTCACCTGTGAATTACTGTATATAGATGTACATCTATTTTATGGTATTTAACCATAATTGTGTGTCTCGTTGGTGCACAACGTATGGCATTTTTTCACAACTGGCTTCTCCTGTGATATTATGCTTCACATCACCTTTTGTACCTCAGAAGCTCTGTTCTTTATGCGACTTTCAGAATGTAAACATAAACTATTTAATAAAATCTGTCGTATCTTTGTACGGCTCTTATTTGGAATATGATGTTTGAGTATGAATAATACCATGTTTCACATGTTGTTTTTCTGACCTTAATGCTGCACTTCCAGGGGGTCAGGATTTGGCTGGTGAGCTTGTAGGATTAGCAAGGCACTTCCTTGTTACCATTTTCCAGATATTGCATCACATCCGCCCCCGTTTTCCCAATGCGGATTTGTGAGTGCTCCACTCTTAGCCCATGCACGAGGCTGTACCCAAACTATGTCAGCCTCCATTCTAGAACAACCGGTGCCCTTCCTTGATATAGCTTTCTGCTGTACCAGACATCAGTCAGTAATGTGCCACTTAATTGGCTGAGTACAGGGGTCAGAAATGAGCCCTGTGAAACTCCATTGTGAAAACTGGAAAATGTCTTTAATTTTGGCTGAATTTACTAGCCTAGCATTTCCCATTGAAATTAATGGGGGCTGGGGCTTCATCGCCAGTGACTATAACACCTCCACGTGGCACCTCCATGCCATGTTGGCATTACTTCTGCAAACAGTGGCTCCCGGTGCCCTCCAACACACACACACACACACACACACACACACACACACACACACACACACACACACACACACACACACACACACACACACACACATTCTCTCTCTCTCTCTCTCTCTCTCTCTCTCTCTCTCTCTCTCTCTCTCTCTCTCTGTCACACACACATTCACGCACACACATTTATTCACCCCTGGCATCACTTTCCACTCCATGGGAGTCCAGCCTCCGTCCAGTTCCTCCAACACACACACTTTCACACACACACTCTGTCTCTCTCTCTCTGTCACAAACACACACACACTCACACACACACACACACACACACACACACACACACACACACACACACACACACACACACACACACACACACACACACACACACATTCTCTCTCTCTGTCACACACACACACACACATTCACACACATTTATTCACCCCTGATTCCCCTTATTCGCTTTCCACTCCATGGGAGTCCAGCCTCCTTCCTGTCCCCCCACCCCCAAAGCAGAGACGGTGCGGTTATTTTGAGAGTTAATATGTGACACTTTAGCAGTGCGCGACTGGTCACATTTTAGTCTGGTTACCCAGAATCACTGTATCAAAAGGTCAATAAACTGATTTGTTTGCTGTTGTAGTTGTTGTGTGAAGACAAGAAAGAAAGAAAGAAAGAAAGAAAGAAAGAAAGAAAGAAAGAAAGAAAGAAAGAAAGAAAGAAAGAAAGAAGAGAGATGGTAATGAAGCTGTGCTGAATACAGTCAGGGCATACTGAGAGTGTGAGCAAAACAAAGACAAAAGACATTAGCAGCTGTAGCTGGATGGCAGACTGTACCTACTGAAGCACACTTGTCTGTTATGCTAAATTTGTTGTTCTTGTTGTTGCCTGTGTTTGATGTGTGTCCAAACACTCACTGCTGAATGGAAAATAAAGAGCAGGCGACTGTTGGAATGAAAAAAAAGAAGACTTGTTTTCTTTTTGTCCTTCTTCAGTTAAATGAGGAACAAGACTCTGTTTTTTTAAAGAGAGGTTTCTTATTCATCCCACAAAGCCTGGCAAGTGTGTCAGACTCCTCTGAAGAAAATAATATCCTGAAAAAATAACAGGCTAGTCAAAGATAATGAGATGCTGGCGATAGCTAACCTCCCTGAACAGCTATCTAGCCACACACACCCAGTTTGAAGCATTATGCTAGCATTGTGGGGTATTTTTTTCACTAAGTGCACCACAGTTCATTTCGAACAGAGCAGCTTATTTGAAATCCCTATACACTAGACACTGTATCGCTTCTGCTGTGTCATCTTTATTGAACAGAGACAGTTCCTGTCGGACAAAAGCGATGGTGACTCCAGATTAAAAGCCCTCTCTGACATCCCTCCCTGGCCACCCCACCTGCTCCATAATTATGTTTTATTAAATCTGCTACCCGGCCTAAGCTTGCAACCAGGTAAATTAAAACGGTGTGTGTGTATGTGTGTGTGTGTGTGTGTGTGTGTGTGTGTGTGTGTGTGTGTGTGTGTGTGTGTGTGTGTGTGAGAGAGAGAGAGAGTGAGAGAAAGAGAGTGAGAGAGAGAGACTGTGTGTGTGTGTGTGTGTGTGTGTGTGTGTGTGTGTGTGTGTGTGTGTGATTGCATTGTATATTTTGCATTTGTGTGTATGCGTTGTATAATTATGTATGACAAACATCTGTTGATGTAGGACTTAGTGGGAAAATCCATGCAACCTCCGTCACCCAGCTATATAGGAAGCAGGGTAATGACCCATGTGACGCAAGTGCCCTAAGGAATGGCCTTCGCAGATGACAAATGCCATGCACCTTTATGGAGGTATGCCGGCCTCCTTGTGCCCATCCACCATGGAGAAAGGGACAGGAATCATAAAACATGGCCTTCTGCATGCACACAGCGGCTAAAAAGAGCCTTTATGCTCCACACCTTCCAGCATTTTCCTTTGTCAAATGGGGGCAAGGCCACCCAGAGGTGACGCTCCCATTTGGCCATCTTCACACTACACTGCACCCTTGCTAACATTCAGATGCTCCCCTCCACACACACACACACACACATGCACACACACACACACACACACACACACACACACACACACACACACACACACACACACACACACACACACACACACACACACACACATGCCTGCTGTGAGGGCACCAGTGCCACCAGTGTGTGTGTGTGTGTGTGTGTGTGTGTGTGTGTGTGTGTGTGTGTGTGTCTGTGTCTGTGCCATCTTCACACTACATTGCATCTTGCTAACATTCAGATGCCCCCCTCCCCATAAGAATGGTGAGTGAGTGTGTATGTGTATGTGTATGTGTATGTGTATGTGTATGTGTATGTGTATGTGTATGTGTGTGTGTGTGTGTATGTGTATGTGTGTGTGTATGTGTATGTGTGTGTGTGTGTGTGTGTGTATGTGTGTGTGTGTGTGTATGTGTATGTGTATGTGTATGCGTGTGTGTGTGTGTGTGTGTATGTGTATGTGTGTCTCTGCCATTTTCACATTAGAGTGTACCCTTACCAACATTCAGATGCCCCCCTCCCACCTACAAAGAAAATAACTCTCAGTGTGTGTGTGTTTGTCAGTGTGTGTGTGTTTGTCAGTGTGTGTGTGTTTATCAGTGTGTGTGTCTCCATTCTCATGAAGCAAGCAAAACACAGTGAGAGAGGAGACAGGCTGGTTGACCCAGGGGAACAGCTCGTCACAGCGTAGCCATTCTGTCCTCCACAGAATTAGGATCATTCCCCACACGTCTTGGTATTGGAAGGGCATCTTCCTGATCTGCAGCAACTGCAGGAAAAAGCTGTGATGATACTGAACAACAGCCTTCACTGCCACCAACCAATCACCAATGTTCCTAAAATGCACGTTTATTATTCACGACAACCTAGTAGGCTACTCACAGCTGAAGTGGATGTCACGTTTTAAATGAGATTTATTTGATAACTGGCTAACAGCTAATCTCAGCTGTCTGTTTAAGCCTGATAAGACAGCTATCCATTCATCACATAAGTGGGTATGATGTCATTAGTGCACGAGACAAATTAATATCTAATGACATAATAGTATTATGTTAATGGCACTGGTATTTGTCATGAGTCAAAGCTATAACCGTCTGTGTCACATACAAATAAACTGCCATTTAATGTTATCAGAGCTTCTGTGACAATTACCAGTGACCTAATTGTGAGAATGACACCATTACTATCCTCAGGCAGAAGTCATGATGATTTCTGGCATCTTAATTACATGTTAACAACACGTTAATATAATAATTGACAGCTCAGGTAAACAGCACTCACAAACACCTCGCTGGTGTTTACATGTTAATAATTTAATAATTAGGCTGCGTGTACATTTGCACCCCACTAGACAGCCGAGTTGAGGAGAGTGGCAGGGAGTCAATAATTACTCCCTGAAAGACCTGAAGACCAGGGCCCAGAGCGAATCGGCCAAGATTAGAGCTGACCAGCCCCTTTGTGGCGGGTGCTAGTCGAGATGTTAAGTGAAATAACTGGGAATCGCGAAATTGACTGCGCTGTAAAGGAACAGCCCCAGGGGCTCTGAATGCCCCCATCTCCAACCCCCTCCACGTCACGCCATGAATTAATGATATGTAGGTGGTCGGCCCTCATAGAACATGGGGGAATTATTAGTCATGTATTTGTGAATGTCAATAACCGGGTAAATCTCAAGCAGCAACTGCAGCACATGTACTGAGGTCCGACCCCCATAGACATATGAGTCAATCATGCAGTCAGCTGATCAGGTATGAAAATGAATTAAATTTACCCATCTGTGAATCTGTGAATTTGTGGCCAGATGAATATTGCTGTGGCTGTGGTGACTCTGGTTGTAAACATTATATCATATGGTCATTCCATGTGTTTTTGAAACATACACAAATATACAGTTTTGTACAAGCAGTGCTAGTGACTGTATGTGAGAAAAAAGATGTTCCTGTGTTTGGTGATGTTGTACTTGCCCTGCCACTAAGCTCCATTTTATTGATCAAGGCCCCCTGGAGGGGTGAGGGGTGGTGGATACCACAGGACCACAAGACTCTTTCTGCCTCTCTCTTTCTGCCTCTCTCTTTCTCCCTCTCTCTTTCTCCCTCTCTCTTTCTGCCTCTCTCTTTCTGCCTCTCTCTTTCTCCCTCTCTCTTTCTGCCTCTCTCTTTCTCCCTCTCCCTTTCTCCTTCTCTCTTTCTGCCTCTCTCTTTCTCCCTCTCTCTTTCTGCCTCTCTCTTTCTCCCTCTCTCTTTCTCCCTCTCTCTTTCTCCCTCTCTCTTTCTCCCTCTCTCTTTCTGCCTCTCTCTTTCTGCCTCTCTCTTTCTGCCTCTCTCTTTCTCCTTCTCTCTTTCTGCCTCTCTCTTTCTCCCTCTCTCTTTCTGCCTCTCTCCTTCTCCCTCTCTCTTTCTCCCTCTCTCTTTCTCCCTCTCCCTTTCTCCCTCTCTCTTTCTGCCTCTCTCTTTCTCCCTCTCTCTTTCTCCCTCTCTCTTTTTGCCTCTCTCTTTCTCCCTCTCTCTTTCTGCCTCTCTCTTTCTGCCTCTCTCTTTCTCCCTCTCCCTTTCTCCCTCTCTCTTTCTGCCTCTCTCTTTCTCCCTCTCTCTTTCTCCCTCTCTCTTTCTCCCTCTCTCTTTCTGCCTCTCTCCTTCTCCCTCTAAGTCTTTCTCTCTCCACCTCTCTCTATCTCTCATTTGGATTCCACACATTGTTTTAGTGTGACATTTCAGAGGCCAACCACGATAATAACTATTAAACACTCTTAATGAGGATTGCAAAACAGAGAGGCAGCAATAAAGATAGCACAAGAGCAACAAAAAAGTATTTAAAGCTACAGGGAGGGGTATTCCAGAAAGCAGGTTTAGTCACAAACCTGGGTATGTTCACTTAGAGCAAGCCGTAAAACTACGAGTAGAAGAGACCTTGTGCTTTGTTTTGCTGAGAAAATGAAGCCGTAAAACCCTTCTATTAGGAGAGTTACCACCTACTCTGAGTTACCTTGGCTGGGTTAGTCACTAAACTACTTACTTGGTTTACCCCTCAGTTCTATATCCATGTGGAATATTATTGACATTTGAATTCAACAGCCAATCAAAGGACAGCCCTTTCCTCCCTGGCAACACTGCGGTTTTATAGTGTATAGAATAGCAAATGATAAACATAGAATAGTACATTGCTTAGTCACTTTTATATCTACTTGATTTGCTTTTACATAACCATTAATGTATACACACCAGATGTTTTGGTTGTTGTTGTTGTTGTTGT
This sequence comes from Coilia nasus, assembly GCA_027475355.1. Classification (NCBI taxonomy): domain Eukaryota; kingdom Metazoa; phylum Chordata; class Actinopteri; order Clupeiformes; family Engraulidae; genus Coilia; species Coilia nasus. The sequence continues at coordinate 5,346,681 of CM050202.1, forward strand.
TTTTGAGTACACAGTTGAGCTGGAGAACTATGACAAGCAAATTCTTAAACATATGCCCTTACAAATAATTTTCAACGAGGCACTGCATGCACACATGTGAAGTACAAAGCTTGGTACTGGTGCCCTCACAGCAGGCGTGTGTGTGTGTGTGTGTGTGTGTGTGTGTGTGCGTGCGTGTGTGTGTGTGTGTGTGTGTGTGTGTGTGTGTGTGTGTGTGTGTGTGTGTGTGTGTGTGTGTGTGTGTGTGTGTTTGTGGTCTATTGCTTGATTGAGGTTCCACTCCAACAGGTTGCCGATTGGAATAAAAATGGAGAGACACTCTCCACCATGTGCAACACACACAATTGAGAAATGCACAGGAAGAACAGGCATGGTCACAAAATGCAGGAACTGAGGAAAAGTAATTTATTATTTGATTTTTTTCTTTCAATAAATGGTATTTTAAAATGCTTCTATATCAGTACTCTGAGCTCATTTATTCACAACATTACTTTTAAAAACTACTGATAAGGGGAGTGACTTGAAAAATGTTAATTTTGTGACTATGCCTGTTATTCCTGCGGATGCCTCGATTATCCTCCAGCATGGCCCTTAGCATGACGAAGCAACATTTTCTGCTTTTATTGGTTCTGCTTGCTTGTTTTCATTATTTATTTATTTATTTTTGCACTGATGTTGCCCATGATGTGTTTGTTTGTGCTTTCTGGAAAGGGCTTGCTGCTCTTTGACAGTTTTTTTTCCAACTGTTTACACACATTTTCAAAGCTCTGTGTGGTTTTCTCAAAACTCTACACACAAATTCAACTACTGTTCACACAAAATCCAAAAAGCGTCCTATCTGCTGTGAAATGAAATACAGTATTCAAAATATTCTAAACACATCTCAAAAGCAAGCATTTGTACAATACATACATAAATAAACACATTTCCCAAAGCATTACATACTTGTGTAGGCCATTTACACACTGTTGCTCTAAATGTATAGCTCTTTTGTTTTTATAGCTCTTTTTTTATCTCTTTTCTTTTAAAAGTGAAAATTCTGTAGTATGCAAATAGAAGTCAACACAAGCAACATTGCAACCAAAAATATTTCAATTTCTGAATAAATTGGTTGCCGTTGTGAATGCAGTACTGTACAGCACAAAAGAAAAAACACCAACCACCACATATGGTGGTACAACAACCAAAAAAAACAGACATTGACGCAAATGAGTCTGTGTGTGTGTGTGTGTGTGTGTGTGTGTGTGTGTGTGTGTGTGTGTGTGTGTGTGTGTGCCCTTCAGTGCCTCTCGCTATGCATGATGCTCTCATGCCCTTGCTGATGTGATCATGTGATGTGATGGGAATACTACACGGCAGGCAGGCAGGCAGGCAGGCAGGCATGCAGGCAGGCAGGCAGGCAGGCAGGCATGCAGGCAGGCAGGCAGGCAGGCAGGCAGGCAGGCAGGCAGGCAGGCAGGCAGGCAGGCGTCTGGGTGTCCTGCTAATAAGGCAGCCCAGGAGTCCTCTCTGCTGCATTGATCGCCACAGCCACTAGCCTGCTGCTGCCCAGATGATAAATCATGTGAAAAACGTTTGCGGGTGGCAAGAGACACAATTAAATTGGAAGTTTGCAGAGCAATCTGTAAACAGGAAAGGGCAATGGTTCCCTGCGGACCTGCCGTGTAAGCTCTCGAAGAGAGAAGAAGAGAGAGAGAGAGACAGAGAGAGACAGAGATAGGCCTGCATGGGCGAAATGTGTTGTGAAGCAAAATAATGTTTGATCAAAGAAAGGGAGGGGGGCATATATGTGTACATGTGAGGAGTGTGTGTGTGTGTGTGTGTGTGTGTGTGTGTGTGTGTGTGTGTGTGTGTGTGTGTCTGTTGTGCGGAGGTGGGTTGTAACATGAAAGGCTAGTCTCAGAGGGTTTAATCTTCACACGCGCCGGGTGTAATCATCTGTCTGTGGACATGGCCCAGAGGATGCTTCTCAATTTGCTGCTGCGGAAGTCAATTGAAAAACCTCAGGTCAACAGCAGGCAGAGCAGGTAGAGTGTTTGTTGATGGGGGCAGACTACAGACTCCGGCATCACTTGCAGTAATTCATATGGGGGGAAATGAAATGAGCAAAATATTTCTGTATGTACTTAAAAGAGAATCTAGAGGAGGATGAGGAGGAAATCTTAGAAATTAAAATCACCAGGAGTCTGGCTGACAGTTTATGTTGATGTGTTTGGTTTTTGTGTATGTACAATCCTGTCTTGCCCCTCCTCTACCACCCTCTTCACAGCAGGGTTGTCAAAAGCTGCTCACAAAGAAAAGGAAAAAAGGCAAAAAAAGAAAATAAATAAATAAAGAAATAAATCACGACAAAAAAAATAAAATAAAAGCTAAACCACAGTTTATGAGCTATATGTCTCTGTAGGCCTTTTACTTTGTAGCTGACACAAAATGCGAACACAAGTTGTATCCATAGTGAAGAGTAAGAGACATTGCCACTGGATAACTGTGTCCAGTGGCATAGAGTAGGGTAACCGCACATAAACTGCATTTTACACATCTCTTTAAACATCAAAATAGTATTTAGCGTTTATGACTGCTAATGCTAAAGGTATGCATAGTTTACCTAACTTTTTCACTGCCGCATGTATCATTTAATATAAGTGAACTTTCCTCGTCTAGTGCCTCTGGTTTGCAAAGACTGCCGACCTATGTTCACATAAGAGCCCGCATTAACAGGGCATTGCATAGTTCTACCGCCACTGGACTACAAAGATTGCTGACTATGGCCTACAAGGACTGCCTACCTGCTATTGTATTCATCTGCTCCGGCACCGCTGGACTGCAAGAAATGTTGTCCTGTAACAACCCTGCTAAACTGTAAAGCACTTTGAGCTGCATCTTGCATGTATGAACTGTGCTATATTATTATTTATTATTTATTATTTATTATTTATTATTTATTATTTATTATTTATTATTTATTATTTACCCACCTTTCTTTTTCTACCACTACACCACTGACTGTGTCTGAATGCTCCTATGCTCTTTAAAGGGCTCCAGCTACACTGGTCTATATGGTCTATATATGAGGAAGTGGTGGAGAAAAGCCTCACCTGCCTATGTCTCAGGAGGCCTATGATCACTCCAAGAGCGTACAACTGTCGCTTAATCGACCTGGCTGCACGGGCTGCAAGATCACAGACGTGTGAAGGACACGTTTAAAAAAAAAAACCTCTGAAATCCACAGGGCACAGGACTACCGCACTTCTGTAGTACTTAAAGTGCCCTCTGTACACAGAGGCGCCCAGAGCAACTGTCACCAACAACAACGAAAGCGATACAGCTCACACACACTTGGCCATTCTATTCCTATGGGAACATCTAGCAAGGCAGCCTGAGAGCTAACCAGCAGTGTTTTTCTCCCCTTTTCCAGTGAGATATATGAGTTACATATGGCCGCACATGTCAACACGTATTGAAACACATGCTTATCTCACATCATGTGGTTGTTTTGTTTTGCCTTGTGTGGAGGCGTCATGTGGGACCTGGTGGGAATGAATTCATGTTTATTTACATAGGCTTTATAGCCATTGCAGAGGCACATGCATGTCATTGTATTTTAATGGCATGTGGTAGAGTGGGCATAAAGAGTGAAAGAAATCATTATGAGCTAATCCAGTTAGGAAGAAGCCAAGTGTTTATGTGGAATGCTTATCTTTTATGGGGTTTTACAAATGTAGACATCATCATGTGTTTTATTGCATATTTGGTTGCTGGTTCCCTGCAGGAACCATGACAAATGAACTGGAAAAATACATTTTCAGCAGGCATGAATACAACTACAAAATTAAGGATAAAGATCATATCTATGCATAATCTTATTAAAACTTGATCCTCAGATAGCCTTGCTTCTACACCAAAGCTTGTACAGAAAGCATAATGGACGATTCGCATGAACTTAGCTCTAGGGTCTGCTCGTAATTTGAGTCCAGACAAGCGGCAAGTTTAATCATAAATGGCCTCCCTTTCGCATCCTGCAAGGGTAGTTACCTCAAATGTATGTAAAAGCTATTCAGTTCTGGGTTTTACTGTGTTTCTCTATGTTATTGTTATTGTTATATTGTGCAGAGCTTATAACATGTTTAGAGCAAGTAACCTGAGGCTCTCAGAAAATGTTACAAACTCCGGAGGCCTTTTAGATACATCTCTTTCCCCTTACTTAAAGTTTGACTCAAAAGCTTTAGTGCAAAAATAAAAACCTTCTTCTCCCTGTTCGTGGATGCCCTGGTGATAATCTGCCTTTTCACTACATCATTTATTTTCATCCTTTTCACCATTTTGCAAAAGCTTGTGTTAACGTAAAATGCACCACCGATTTTATTTTATTTTATTTTATTTTTGCAAACCACATGTCCAAGTTGTAATGTATAAGTAAGGAACTTCTGTAATGTAGTAATAATGTTGTAATGTAGTATTGCAGAAAAAGCTGATCATTCTGCTAGTGGAACACAGAGTACTGAGAGGTTGACTATTTTAATGGTCCCTTTCACAGTGTATCTACTTTAAAAACAAGTGTATACACTGTACATTCCTAAAACTATCTAAATGCTAATCATAATTCTTAATATCTTCTTAACCCTTATGTTGTGTTACGGTCAAAAATGACCGTTTTGAAAGTTCATTCTTAAATAACTTCTCCATTCTTCATCATACGCAAATGAGGCTTCATGATATCTTTCAGCTAACCTATTGGAATGGACAAAATGAAATATAATGAAATTCTTTAAGATTTGTGGAAGATATACAAACTTGTTACCTTCATGGTGTTTCGGTCAAAAATGACCGGATCATTAACTTACATCTCCAAGACTTATATACAGATACATTGACCTTGAATATACATTCAAAACTGAAGTAAGACACACACGCACACACACACACACACAGTACACACAGTATACACACACACACACACACACACACAGTCAACACATACACACACACAGGCACACACACAGAGGCACACACACACGCACACACGCACACACACAAACACAAACACACACACACACACACAAACACACACACACAATATGCAGCCTCACTGCTTCACGAAAAAAGACCTGAGGTGTGTGGTCAAAGTCATCTCTGTCTCAGAGCTTTGAGAACCTGTCCAGAGCCATCTATCAGATCCACACAGCTCATCATGTTACACATGTTACACATGTTAGACTATGTTATATGCATGTATAGTGAAATTCATATTCTACATATGACAATGAAAATATTCATTTCTTCTTCAGACAGTCTCCTTCTCTACATGCAATCATACACATTACCTACTAAATCTTGCTCTTGCTGTTTGCGGGAACCAAACAGTCTAGAATGTTGATGTAACACACAACCATACAAATGCACCTTACAATCGCTTATTCCCACACTTCCCACACTTCACTCCACGACATCAACATGGCCAAGCGATATACAAGGGATGAGGCTCTTCTGTTACTATTTGATGACGATGTTGATGATGGACCACAATCTGAAGAGGAAGATGTGTCTGAGGAAGATGATGACATCGAATTTCATGCAATGAAATGGAAATGGAAGAGGAAGAAGGATTCACAAATGCAGGAACATCGTTTCCATCAAAAAATGGAAATATCATTTGGCATCCATCCGCAACTGTGACTCCAAGTAGAGCCACCTCAGAAAACATCATCCACATGAGACCAGGGCCTACCAGATATGCCATCGCCCGCACAGATGACATTCTGTCAGATGTTTTTTCAGATGTTTTTAACAGTTATACTGTTATTGTTATAATACTGTCATTTCAACTTCAAAATGTTCTTTTTATTGTGAATCAAAGTTAATGTTCAGTTATTACATTTTAAGTAGTTCATCGCAGATTCACATTTATTGTTTTCTGCCTTTTTTTGACAACGGCAACAGCAAACTTTACTTTATTACAACTAATAAATCAACATGTCTATGATGAGATGTGAGGTTTTTATTTTCAATGATATAAGAAATAATAAGAATAAAACTGAAATGTTAATTAATTGTTTGCATTTGAAATTTTCTCATAATTAGAACTTAATTTTAATGAAATAAATAGGTGCAAGATAAAAAAAATAAAGCTTATCAATGGACAAAAAAGTACAATGTCATTTAAATTGCCTTGGAAATGTTTCAAAAGGATGTTTAAAAGATATTAATCAAAATATATGACTTCTACACTTCTAGACTTCTCCAAAATGTTTTATTACCTTTTTTGTATGGCCGGTCAATTTTGTTAACACCACGAACGTAACCATGTTTCTAACACAACATGAGGGTTAATGTCATGTTCTGTATGTAGGCACTGTACACTGTAGCCTACTCAGACTGTAACGGAGACAGTTAAAATAAAGGGTTTAACTTTATTTTACTGTCCCTGTTACAGTGTATTTACACCATGAAGTACAGTGTAACAAAGTTTGTAACATTATATATATTACAAATTAGGGTTAGGGTTATGATTAGGGTTACAAAGTGTAACCAAATTCTCTATTGTGATTGTTTTTATTTCCCCGTACCTCCTTTGCCAAAAACTATAGATGCTGTAGAATTCCAATGATTTTTATGAATTCATTTAACTGTCAAATGAATGCCAACAGAATATGTTTTCATGTCTGTTCAGAAGAGGACAGTTCTGTGAGGCCTCGTTGAGACTCAACTTAGCAGGTCGCCTTGACCAGGTCACAGAAAGCTATGTAAGGTTACAAAGATCGGAAACTAACAGATCGAGGGCTTTGTTTAGTCCATCTATATGTGGTTCTCAGTCACTGGTGGGAATAGAAAGGTGTCTAAGGACTATCTACTTATAGACAGGCCTTCCTGAACTAGGTTCTATTTCAGTTATTTTCCACTGTTCAGACAGATTTACGATGCATCGTTCGGGTATAACTACCTCCCGTTTTCTCATCTTCAGGGAGTCGCACTGAACTACCAGAAAAGAAAGGTATCTAACAATGACCCTGCCTGTTTCTACCTTGCGGGAAAGACAGTTAAATGACTCAGACCTAGACTTAGACTTAGCTAAAGTGTTAGACTTTATTTATTTCATTTCTCTTAATTTTCCTTCTTCTATTTATTACCCCAATTTGTAACAATCATTTATGTAGTAAATTATTGATACTGATCTAAAGCAATGAAAGTCAAGTCTGTTATTCACTGAAGACCTATTTTAGGTTACACAAAACACAATCTATGATAAGCAGAGACTTCAGGTGTAAAGTCCATCTGGAAAACACCAAAGTCTAACAATACCTAACAGATTTGTGAGTGTATTTGTGATTCCCATGAATCTGCACACCGGTACTTCATGACCCGTCTGGCCACTCCTCTGTGTCCCGCCAACTGCACAACCTGTAAATCTGTATAAGTAAAGAAGCTAACAAGAACATAATAACGGCACGATGCACAGGGTCATTTCATCTTTTCACGATGTGTTCGCCAAGTGCCAAAACGTGTGGCAGCAGAAGTGTTTAAGTAGGTGCTGCTTCGTCCCGAGGGTTTCCCCAGACCCTGTTGATTACAACTTGTGGCAATATTTTTTTTTTCTTCTTCTACTTCTTGAGCCCTGAAGTGAATCGCATTAACTCATCTGCCCATTAATTGAATAGCACTCTGATTCAATTGATTAAAGCTTCCTGGCAAAGGGGCTGGAAATCCAATTCAATTATGCAATCATCCAATCAGTGCATTAGAGCCCATAAATGCTGTGAACTCTGTCTCGCAGTATGATCTCACACGGATGTCGGCCGCTGTCATACGAAGCGGAGTGTGAATAGGGGGCGTGGGGTTGTGTGTGTGTGTGTATAAGTGTGTGTGTTTTTGTGTATGTGTGTGTCTTAGACACAGAGGGGGCCATACATCAATGCCTTCTGTGGCCATGCGTTGTGTGTGTGTATGTATGTTTGTGTTTATGTTTGTGAGTGTATGTGAGTGTTTGTATTTGTGTGTGTGTGTGTGTGTGTGTGTATGCGTGTGTGTGTGTGTGCGTGTATTAGAGATGGAGGGAAGCCACACATCAATGTCTTCTCAGGTCAGCGATGGTGAGGGGTACATCGCATTGGACCGTCTTGCAGTGGGAGTTGCTCTCTAGTCATCAGCAAGAGGTCCACAAGGCCAGACCACAGAACCACACCCTGCTGCAGTCCCATCTAGTCACTGTGCAGATTAAAGCTCTATACACACACACAATCATCCACACACACACAAAAACACACACACACAACTGTCCACAAAGACACAAACACACACACACACACACACGCACAAACACACAGACACAATTGTTCACTCAGACACAATCATCCACGCAGACACACACACACACACACACACACACACACACACACACACACACACTCACACCCTGACCCCATTACCATCTCAGAGAGCTGGGTGTCCACACCATCCAACTGAGGCCCTGTGCAATCTAACGCTTCATCACTGGGTCCGGTGCAAACCAATCCTATTTCAGTGTGGCCTTCATGAGAGAAAAGGGTTACTGGGCACATTTGGTCTTTTTTTTTAGTCTGGGGTGGTGATGGGGAGTATACTTGTAAGACTTGGGGGCTAAACTTTAAGAAAAACGTTTTGTTTATTGAGACTGTTGCCCTGCAAAATCCAACTGTTTTCCATCACCCCACAAACACACACTCACACACACTCAAACACACACACACACAAACACACTCAAACACACACACACACACACTTCCCCATGCCACCCAACTCATTAATGACTTTTTTCTCTTTTTTTTGCGTTGCTCTCCTTGACTGAACAACTGTTGTTGGTCTGAAAGAAGTCTCTCAGTGAGCCCCCCACATAAGGCAGCGCGGGGCTGAGCGCCATCATGTGATAGGCCTGTTTCTTCAAGTGAAATGACGCAGTTGTGACCACCGGACACGCTCAATGAGGGCCTTTCAGAGCGTGTGAGCAGAGATAGGTTCATGGTTCAGGTTCATAAGTCTGAGCCCATCCCTGCCGGAGAATAACTGGAATGATGATAACATGGAATGATCGTCATAATGTGTGTGTGTGTGTGTGTGTGCATGTGAGAGTGCGTGTGCATGTGAGAGTGCGTTTGTACTTCTAGATATTGTTTTCTAAACCCAGAACATTACCGCGTCACACTGAATTAGATTAAACAACTTATGACGTAAACGCTGAACTCTTCGGAGAAATGCTCTGCACTGTTAATGGAAGGAGTTAAAAGTAGTTTTACTGACAAGAAATACTTTCCTGAATAGTGTGCTATGGCCCTGACATGCTATTTCTTATCTGTATCCAATGCTCTAGAGAAGTGCATGTGGGCCTGACTTATACCTGCAGCTTTTCCACACAACAGCCAACACCAAATCCCGTTTTATCAATGATCATGTATCTCCACAATCTCTCTCCCTCCCTCTCTCTCTCTCATTCACACAGACACACACAGACACACAGACACACACACACACACACACACACACACACACACACACACACACACACACACACACACACACACACACACACACACACACACACACACACCCTACCCTCAGTGACAGTG
>CM050202.1:5361273-5436273 GCA_027475355.1 Coilia nasus
TCCTTATAAGGATAACACGATGTCTCAACCCGTATCGAGCAGGTCCTGAACCACAAACATGAATGTGCCTTTTCAGAGTTTTCAGAGACAGCCACTATAACCACTATATAGGCGTTATTAGAAAACCACTATAAGGACACACACATTTTTTCATAGGTCAACTCCTACCAACACACCCCGCACAGAAGTGAGAAAAAATACTAATTATGAGATGACTGTGTGCCCCCGGCAGTAAGAGCTGTTCATCGCCGTTGTCCGGGCGACAGGGCTTTTAAGGGGAGGCGTCGTCACAGTGACTGCAGCAGCAGCAGCAGCAGCAGCACAGGAGGGTGTAAACGCAGCACGAGGGGCTGGATGGTTGCTATCCTCCAGTGGCTGGACAGCGCCACTTCAGGTTAGACACACACACAGGATAAAGTGACAGGAAGAAGAAAGAGGAACAGATAGGTGATAGAAATAAGACTGCAGCTGATCGAGGACCGAGCTGCTCGTTTGCACAGCTTACCTAACCTCAGTCGTAGGCCCTTACATTCTCCCGCACACACTCTGCATTTTAAATAGCTGATGTTAATGTGTGTGCTACAGGTCTCCAGGGGTTTTGCCTGACGACTGTCAAGGAATGACAAGAGTTTGCTTCTCACTCTTCAGTTAATCACATCTGTCACACTAGATTAGTCTTCCCTATGTTTAAAACAATTGAGATGTCAAGCTAAAACACCTCCCACCCCCCAATCCCTAATAGATCCGTGTCAGAGCAGCCAAACAGCAGAAAACAGCAAGGCAAGCACAGGTGTTACTAATGACATTAACACAGAATCTGTACACGTGTCCAGCCAGAACCAAAACTTTGATGGATGTTGTAATTGATACCTGTGCTGGTCTTGCTTCTTCCTGGAAAATTGACTGCTGTGACCTGATTCTATACAGTAGGCTATTCCCCAAAACTGTGGTAAAATTTTAGGAGTGATCCAGAAATAGTTTGTCCGTCTTTAGTTAGACACTAGGGATCATTGCCTGATTGGCTGATGCAAACACAGTCGTGTCCCATCAGTCTATGAAGTTAAGGTAGATCCGTTCATCTTTCCATTACCATGGTTGGTAAGTGTGTCCTTCTCAAAAGGTTAGACCACTTCAAGGATAGAGACATTCAACAGTGTAATGCTGCCCTGGTCTGTGAAATCAGTGCTTTATATACCTCCACTGGTCTCAGCCACAGTTCAAACTACAGAGGGTACTGGAGGGTGCCCTCAAAGACACAAAAATAGTAGGGTTGGAGCCAGGCCCGCTGACAGTCTTGGCTGGGCTCGGGACAAGATAATCTGGTGGCTCCACCCTATAGTACATAATGTAAGGACGGACCAGTTCCGGGCCCCGCCTTTTGCAGGGCCCAGGGCCCAGGACCCATTGACCTGTTTGTGCCCCGTTTGTGCCCCCATCGGCAGGCCTGGTTGGGGCTACTAACACATTAATGTAAGTAATGTAAAATGTAAAATCCTGCTTTCTACCTTCCGACACCAGTAAAGGCTTTGACCATAGTGTATTTTTTTGTCATAAATTGTTTTATTTAATATGAAAAAGAAGCATTTGTAACAATATACAGTGTAACAGACCAAGTCCCACAATCAAAGTCAGATTTGCAATTTGCTCAATAAAACTAGGCTTTTGAAGTTGAGAATAGAACAAACAAGTAAATAAAACACTTTGATGTTTCTCATCTTCTGCAATGATGACAACTTAACAAAAACAGACTGAAAGAGCACTAACTTTATCCTCATGAGATCGGGAGGCGACTGGAGTTAATGATGTCTCCTCAATGCTATGACTACCAGGCAATTGTGTTAGTAGATAATAAAAAGTTTATGAATCATTTTTTTTCTTTCTGAAAAGCAACACCTGAAGCTATAACAGTTCCAGAGGATGGGAAGGACAATTAATCTGACTACACCTACAAATGCTACCGAGTAGCTCCTTAAGTTCTTTGATATGCACCGGCGTGATTCCTGTCTTTTTTGACGCAACAAACGGGGGAGTCTGGGATGACGTTTGAGCAACGCATCACATCACAGGGTGACAGGCAGCTGTCCCTTGAGAGGGTGAGCGAGGCGACAGACTGAGCCTCGCTCAAAACGAATGACACAAACCCCTTTTGCAAAGAGTGCTTTCTCCTCCATCCCACAAGCTGTACTTTGTAAACTGTGGCAGCAGCAGAGCTTGGGAGTAAAAATAAAATCCTAAACGGAGTGCCACAACTCAGAAGTCTCACAGCTTTGCACAACTCAGGGCAGTACAATATAACAATATCTGATTAAGAGCTTGTTGCCTGTTGCTTGGAAAAAAACACTTGCTATGCACTTACATCTGGTGTGTTGGAACAGGGATATGACAGTCTCATGAATTACAGTGAGACCCTTCTGGTTGATGAGGTAGACTTGAGTTTTCTGAGGACACTTTAAAATCTACTGTGGGAATGTAAACCAAAGCAGAACGCGTGTATACATTTTAAGACAGAAAAAAAGATAAAACCAAACCAGATTCTCTAGTTTTGCATTCTTTGTTTTGCCAAGGGCAATGCTTATAACAAGAACTTAAATGCCAAGAGACTATTATTTCTTTTATTTAAAAAACAACCATTATAAAACAGCCTTTGTGTATATGATAAAGCAGATCTCGCCCTAGGTACTGAAATATTCCGTGACACTCTAACGCACCTTGAAGTATAAACCCAAACCTTTTTATATTATCAAAAATGTCACACCCCCCTGGTCGTGCTCAACTGTCACCATGGCTGCCACCATGGCCCCCCCACCCCTCACCTAAATGTGCTTTGGATGAAGCAAACCCCCCGAGATGGAAACTGCTCTCCTAATTACAGCCTCTCTGATAGATGAGGAGTCTGTGGAAGGCAGATAGCTGGACAAAGCAATCAAATGAACCCACCCGCAGTATTAGCTATGGAAACCCAGCAGGGTGATGAACGCGAAAAGGAAAGAGAACAAATGTTTGCATTTCCAAGGGAAAATAAATTGCACACAAAATGGAATGTGACCATTCTCTGCTATTTTATATACAAGAGGATAATGTTATGTATTTATATGAGATCCATATACTCCTGTCTGACAATAAATGAGCATCCATTAGAAATTCACATTACGTAAGTCCACATCCACTGTGGGCTTTGCATTTTGAGTGTAAAGTTACATTTGATGACATCTCTGTGAAATAAAACAGAGCAAATTGGTGGTTCTGGCAGTTATACATTCATGATAGCAAAAGGTGTCATTTCAGGAATGTCAATTGCAATCTTGTCACCAAAGCATGAAAAAAACAAGAAACAGAACAGTGAAAAAGGCCATTTTAAAAAACAAGAATACATCAGCACCCTACAGTAGAGTACAAAGCAACAGGACAAACAGAGAGAGAGAGAATAAAAGAAGAGGAAATAAAAAAAATCTTCCCTTGAGTAACAGGTCAGATAATCTTCCTTTTTGTTTGTCTGCATATTTAAAAAAAAAAAAAGTTCCCATCACACAGTGACCTCTGAAGCTTTATTTACGACCCTGAATGCGTTTGCAGCCCACCGCAAGGGAGACCTTGTGTTCGAGAGACTGCTGGAGGCCACGCTACGGAAGAACAGAGCGCGTCGGATACCAGGCCAGATCCTTCCTCCGACGCAGTGCAGCAAACAAACACCCGACAACAACATTGCAGAGGGAAAAATTCCACTTGGATCGACTCAGAAAAAAGGCAGATAAAGATATATACAATCTCTTAAGGGACCCACGGTGTTGTTTTTCCCCCCGTTTGAATGTTTTTTTTCTCCCAACAACATCAGGTCCACCACAGATTAATCGGACATGCATTATATCCCAGCATCCTCTTGATGGAAAAAAGGACTACGCCAATATGGCTGGCTACACTGTTGACTAAAGCGTAACAGACGATTTTCTATGTAGGCTATACATCAACCTCACCATCAAAACACAACCATTCTCTATCTCGTTTTCCTCTTTTTTCATATATTTTTTGTTCAATTAACAAAAGCCTGAGGCTCGTTATAAAACTCCCTTTCGCCCTGTAAGAAGGTCTACGAGTGAGATCTGCGAGCGGAGCCTCAGATAGGTATGTACATACACGGGAGGGGTCCCATTACGCTTGTGTGGACATGCTTTTTATCTGGGAGCATGCATGGAGCCTTGCTATTTTACCACAGGAAAAACCTTTATGTTCAAATACAAAAAAAATAAGCACTAAGTCTGCCACCAAGCTTGAGCCTCCTCGGAATCATTGCAATGCTTAGCCCTCGCCTGTAGAGGGCGACATAGGGACTGGATAGGGGGAAACTACAGGCCCCCCATCTGTCAAACAGAGGAAAAACCTCCAGTGAATAACTGAGCTTCCAGCAGTGGTCTACAGCTGATATGTACCCAAATGACGGACGCTGGGACAGAGTACCAAGGTGCGATGTCACAGCCCTTTTCGTCTGTACTGCATGTCTGGGCAATACAGATTACAGCCCTGATACAGGCAACCGCTCCCACTGAAAGCCACTTGACAGCCAGCAGCGTGTTCATGGCTCATTCTGTTGCTTCATTGGACTGACTGAATGCCAGGAAATAGCCTTAGTCCATTTCCTGGTTTCATGATTCTAAATATCTGCAGGTACTGCAAAAACATGCCTTTCATCATGTGACAAGATATGTTTTCTTTCAATACTGAACAGAAGACATTCTCCTGGCCCCCTCTAGTGTGTGTATGTGTCTGTGTCCACCCACTCAGTGTTGAAATAAAACATTTCCAAAATCTGATAACTAGCCACCGAGGCATAGGTTCTTATTTATCCATGGTTTAAAAACAAACTAACACAACTGTTGCTTCCAAAGAAAATGACACAGCAGCATTTACTTTCACAGACAGAACAGCATTTTCATTTGACGGCTGTATATAAAACAGGAAGTAGTTCTGCTACTGCAGGAAGTGTCATCACCACCTTGGCACTCTGTTACTTCTAGGGAACCACAAAGGCGAACACACTTGGCTCAGAACCGAGGATATGCACCTCCCTCTGTGTGTGTGTGCGTGTGTGTGCTTAGGAAGCTTATCACACACACGGGTGTTTGTGTGTGAAAAGGTAAAGTCTACCCATGATGTCACCGATGACAACACATTCGATGAGAACTCTGAGGCAGGGGTTAGTAGAGCAATAATCTAATAAATTCTAAATAAGACTCAAAAGCAGCTTCATTTGTATAATAAGAAGTTTTTGTTAATATATCTATGATACTAAATGCCATTCTGTTGAGTAAGCGACAGGAAAAACAAAAAAAATAACATGTTAAGCAAAGCAAACGGAAACAGCATTGTTAAAGAGAGCGCTACTCCTTTAGAAATTCATCTCACACACCCAAAAGACAAAAAATTACAAAAATAAATTTTACAAAATAAAAAAAAAAGAGACAAGAAATAAAAAGATCACAGCTAACCACAGACAATATTGACATACATCTTCGTTCTTTTTGCTGCTCAAATCTTGCAGTGGTAGAATAGTGGTAAGAAGGTGTGGGTGTGGGTGTGGAGAGGGGAGGGGGGAGGTGGAAAAAGCACAAGTGTCACCGCCAAGTAAAGGGCTGAAAGGTCCACGTGACTGCGACACAAGCGCAGAGGGCCAAAGTTCATCAGCGAAGGAGGGTGGGGAACAGATTTGCACTGGGCCCAGTTCAAGGTGACCTCTGCAGAGGTGGGGAGAAAGAGAGAGAGCAAGAGAGAAAGACAGAGAGACAGAGAGAGAGAGAGAATGAGAGGGAAAGGAGGGCTAAAAATCAAAGATGGCTTCTCCCGTGACCCTCGCAGGTTGGCAGGGGTGTTGGTTATTCGTCACGCAGCACAGTTAAGGCTGGCGGTGGCTCAGAGAAGGAAACGTCCTGACAATTTAGGCAGAGTTGTGCTGCATTAGGGCGCGAGAGAGAGCGATAGAGAGAGAGAGACAGAGAGAGAGAGAGAGAGAGAGAGAGAGAGAGAGAGAGAGAGAGAGAGAGAAATGGAGAGAGAGAAAGAGAGAAAAAGCGTAGTCTTGTCCCATCTTTTACCTCCCTCTTAGATACACACCCCCACTCCGACCCCGAACTAAATGCACGCACATACACACACACGCACACACACACTCAAACCCAGACCACTCCAATTTAAGAGGGTAATTGCCTGCTGCTCAGAACAAGACGGTAATGGCATTTAAGAAGTTATCATTCAGAGAGGGAGCGGGAAGAGTGCACTGAGCAGTGACCACCTCTGATATGAGAGCGATAAACATGAGTCTGTGCGTGTGTGTGTGTGTGTAAGAGAGAATGCTATATATATGTGACATCTGCTGCAGGCCTCTCTTCCCCTCCACACACACACACACACGCACGCACACACACACGCACGCACGCACGCACGCACGCACACACACACACACACACACACACACACACACACACACACACACACAAACTACCAGAGAGCAGTCTGAACTCACTCACACACACAAACACACCCCCCACCCCTCTCCTATCCCCTCCCAAAATAGACAGGAACCCAAAGAGATGGAAAGCAAGAATAAAACACAAAAGTAATGACAAAAAAAGAATCCATAAATCCATCCGCGCAGAGGGCATGTGGGGGGGTTGGCTCCAGTCCTTTGTGTAAGCAGGAGCTCTGGGTCCGGGTGGGGGCGGGGGTGGGGGTTGAGGGGGGGTTACTCAAGAGGAAGGAGGAGAGGAAGGGAAAGAGAGAGGGCGTTAAGAGATGGCAGGGAGAGGGAGAGAAGGGGGTGGAGGTGTGTGGGTGGGTGTGTTGGTGGTTTGTGTCTGAAGAGAGTGAGAATGTCTCTCTCTCTCCCACCCCCACCCCCACCCCCTCCTCCACTCCCCTCCCCTCCCCTCCAGCTCCGCCATGCTGTCGCCCCGTCTCACCTCTCCTCCAGGGCCTCATGTCACCAGTTGGCCTTCACCGCTTTGATGTCGCTCACCAGGTTCTGGGCCAGGCACATGCCGAAAATCTGGAAAATACATACACACACACACATGGACACACACACACACACGGACACACACACACACGGACACACACACACAAGCAGGCTCAAGGTAAGATCAAACATGCCAGAGATCAAGGAAGCAGCATCCTGATCGATATTCCTGTCGTTGTTTGGTCATCAGCACTGCCTGCCTTCATGTCAGCATGGTTGAACCTCACAGAAAAAAAGTATGTGTGTGTGTGTGTGTGTGTGTCTCTGTGTGTGTGCGTGAACTATAAACAGCAGGCGACAGTGTGTGTGTGCGTGCGTGCGTGCATCCATGCGTGTGTATGTTTGTCTGTGCGTGTCTGTGCCTGCATATGTGTGTGTGCATATGTGTGTGTGTGTGTGTGTGTGAGACTCCATGTGTGTGTGGGTTTGTGATGAAAGAGCTGCAGAGAGAGCTCCACTTAAATCTATGTGCGTATGAACTTGAGAGAAATGCTGAAGCCTCAACCCTTAGGCGCCCAGACCTATAAAAACACCCGGCTAAACAAATAAAAGCTGGTGCAGTAAAGCTGTGAGAGATGGTAAATAACGGGGCTAGTTCTTCTTAGCTGTCAGCTTTAAGCTACATCAGTGTGAAGGGTGGATACAATAATGGAGCACCATGTTAAATAACTATTTTATTACTGAACATCACAAATATTATTATTTAATGTCAAGTTGGGCCTCTTTTTGCAATGATCACTGCAAGTTTTAGACAGGGCCTAGAGGAATCATCATTGATTCTTCAAGCATGAGCAGTCTGAGAAGTTCGTAATTGAAAAATAAAGTTCCTTGAATTTAATTAAATTAGAAGATGGTACCATCATAGTGTGGTGAATGCGAGTTCATTTGAATGAAATTGAATGAAATTGGTCACCCCAAACTGAAAAGTACTCTCTAAAAGTAAACCCTAACATGACTTGCTATTAGAGAACCAAGACAATTTCATGATATAGCTTCCTACACCACAGAACTGCCTCCATACCAAATGACTGGGGTCAAAGTGTTGGATAGAAATACAGGGTTCTAAAGATCACCTATTGGTGTTAATACATTTTTTCTTTTGTATTTCACTCATGTGTAAACTTTTCCGTTCCACAAAAAAAAAAAAAAAACATTCCCTGACTAACAGTAAACAACATGTCACCTTTTTTACATTTTATTTTCAAGTTGAATCATTTCAGTTCTGCCATTTCCAAGGCAGCGGTAGCCTGCAGATGGCGCTGTTGAGTCCGAAGCCTCATTGCGTCTGAGGCATGCCTAACGCCCACACAACACAATACGGCATACTGAGAGATGTGGGTGGGTGGGTGGGTGGATACCTGTAGTAGTGCGATGCCCACGAAGACCCCGGCCACAACGATGAGGTTGTCCTGTAGCCACTTCTCAAACTGGCCCACACAGCCTTTGGTGTAGATGAACCTCTGCTGCTCCATGTCCTAGCAACACAAACACAGACCAGGACAGCTTTGTTTTTTGCCTTTATTTCTCATGAATTGCTTGACGTGTTCATTTCACATACAATAACTGTAAACTCTGCCCTCTGCTCGAGCAAGTCCATTGCGTCAACACACACAAACAGATTTCTATAATGTAAACACACTGAAAAAACCATGGCTTTTGTTTGTTTGGGTGTTTTAGTGTGAGTCTTGTGAGTGACCTTTGTGCATTCACAGCAACAACACCAGGGCCCTTCACCTGCACAGAGCTCAGGGTAAACAAGATGCAGAGCAAACAAGCAGGGCCCTGACCGCTCCTGTCCATCACCAGCACTGTCGTCTCTGAGCCAGCGCAGAGGCCAGGCGTGCCAAGGGATCAGTGCTGCTCGTAAGCAGACGCCGACCTGCCACCAGCTCGCATACGAGCTTTATGCAATGGGCCAGGACGCACGCCAACAACGGTGGAGGAGTTACAACACTGTTTGTGTGTGTGTGTGTGTGTGTGTGTGTGTGTGTGTGTGTGTGTGTGTGTGTGTGTGTATGAGAGAGAGGGAGGGATGTAAGGGCTGAGAGTAACACTGTGTTAAGAATGGGACAGGGCAAAGTAACCATGTCACATAGTCTTCCGCTCTTTCAACACACTCACGTACGCACACACGCACACCCATTTTAGTTTGGCCAAAAAGGCACATCACCAAGGATCCCTTTGTTTCCTTCCAACAGTGAAGGAAGGATGCACATTTATCTGCTGAGAGGAAAAAAAGAGCAGCCAGCCAATCGGAAGCGAGTGGAACTCCCAAGGGCGGCCAATAAAAACAGCACAGGAAGAGCGAGCCGGCTAGGTGCAGGACCTCAGCTGCTTCCCTGCTACTTCCTGCTGTCTGGTCTTTCCTGTCTGTTTCTCCTCCAAACCCCCACCAGCCCTTGGCACGCTAGAGCGGCCATCTGTCGTCGCCCTGCAAGTTCAAATGCGTTTCATAACGGCACACAGGCGAAGCAGATAGGTTACACGACAGCTTTATAATCCTCCTCGCGACGCGGAGCTCCCCACTCGAAGCTTGGGTGCAAATGTGACTCGTAAACCATAACTCCCAAGCCCTTCATTCTGGAACATTCCAAGAACTACAGAGGTGCAGTTCCCCTTTTATTCTTACCCAAATAAAACACCAATAAAATACCACAGTATCTGAAATTTCAGCATGTGGCACTTTTTTGGCTCCAACATATGTTTATATATATAAAAACAAAAATAAAAATATATTTTCTCATGTTCTGTCACATCCATGCTGTGGAACTGCCTGTTCATCAGAATTTCCAAGGCTTTGATTCTGGAACATTCGGAGAAATAGAGACAAAAAAAGGTAGGTTTAAACAGCCAGGTTAGCTGGCTGTTTTTGCGATCATGGAAATCTGTAAAAAAAAAAAAAAGAGGCTCTAAAAAGAGGAACAGCAACAAAAAAAGTACTGCACACATGAGCAGAGGATGAAGCCACTCTTCCTCTGCTATGACAAAGTCACCACACCCAGAAACACACAGCACAGCAGACACACATATACGAACACACCCCAGCGAAGACACACACACAAACACACACACACACACACACACACACACACACCACAGCAGACACACATATACGAACACACCCCAGCGAAGACACATACACACACACACACACACACACATATACACACAGACACACACACATATACACACAGACACCACAACAGAAACACATACGCACACACACCACAACATACACACAGTGACACGCACACACACACACGTACACACATACTGTACACATACACTACAGCATACACACAGTGACACACACACACACAAACCCTACACCATAGTTACACATATATACATGAAAACACACCAAAGCATAGCCATGTGTGCACGCATGCATGCACACACCACAAGACAGACACATATGTGTGCACACACTCACACACCACAGCATAGACACATGTCACACACACACACACACACACACACACACAAAACATGCACCCAGCATGACTGAGCTGGCAGAGTTTGCCGACTTGAGCTCCCAATTACAGAGCCAACTGCCTTGTCTGGGCTAAAACGGGGAACCTAATCATCACTGTTAAGAGCTCATACTGTTATTAAGGCCCTCGGCAGGAGTAGCTCTCAGACACACCAGCCAGCCAGCCAGCCAGCCAGCCAGCCAGCCAGCCAGTCAGCCAGCCCATCCGCCTCAGCCCACGTAGTGCAGTGTAGTGTAGTGTAGAGTAGAGTGGACACACTGACTCTGCCTCCCCTGTGTTCTGCCTACTCTAAACAGCTCTCTCTCTCTCTCTCTCTCTCTCTCGCTGTCTCTCTCCGTCTCTGTTTGTCCCCTTCCTCCTTTTTTCTTTCCTTCCTTTCTGCATTCTGTCCTTCCCTCTCTGCCTCTTCTTTTTCTTCCCCTGTCTCTCCCTTTTCTTTCTCTCTCTCCTCCTCCCTCCTCTTTCACTTTCTCCCCCCCCCCCAACTGCGTCTTCCATAATTATCACATGCCCTTTGCACTGCTATATTTGCAATCACACTTTCACTCCTCAGTGTTTGTGGGAGTGTTGGAATGCAGAGGGTAATTAAGACAGATGGGAAGTGCTACCACAGTGACACTTTGTACTCGTACAGAGTTGCGGGTCTGAAGTTGGCATTCAGTGTGTCAAGAGTTGAGCACTTATCATTTGGGAGCTTGGAGAACAGCACATACAGCAGACAAAGGTGACAAAGGTTACAGGATATAAAAAGTGTGGGGGCGTTATGTCACTGTTGGCCATGCTGACGGGCTGACTACTGGGCTTGGGCAGAATTAGACTCAAAATGAAGACTCAATTTGTCAGAGAGGGACGAAGAAATACATGCAGTGCTGGAAATAACTTTATCATAAGCATTACTAATTGAACACAGCCATACGGAACACAGTATAGGGAGAATATAGCTCAAGATGAGTCTTTATGAATTATGTAATCAATGCATTAATTTCACCATTTAGTATTCTTGGGCTTTTTCTTGCACTTTTTTTCCTGACGGAATAGTGAAGAACCAACATGAAACTAGTGGGGGTGAAATGAAAGAGAGTGTGGGGTTCGGCGATGACACAGACCGAACTTAAACCCGAGTCAACATGAGCACTGAGACCCCATCCTGGTACACAGACGCAATGCAGTAATTGATGCTTGTTTACAATGCCTGCTTGTTTACAATGCCTGCTGTTTGTGTCTTGCTTTTCTTTACCTGTCAGCAGGAAGCAGACAGAAAACAGACAACGGGGCACTCTCATGTTTTCAGTACAGGATGTGGTCCTGTGTGTGTGTATGTGTGTGTGTGTATGTGTGTGTGTGTATGTGTGTGTGTGCATGTGTGTGTGGTTGTGTCTGTGTGGTTGTGCCTTTGTTTGTACCAAACCCCTCAGTGTTTCTCCGACGTTCCATAAGCTCCGTCATGAACTCAAGTGGCTCTATTTCCATGATCATATGCGCCTTGTCTAAAGTCTGACACGCAAGTTGCTTTGGGGGCGTTCCTGAGACAATATGCTATTTTGACGACGGGAAAGTGAACATTGCGCCTGGCGCATGGTTCAAAAGGGTTGGTCCTAAGTTACCTAATTACTCATGGGTGTGTTCGGGGCGTAACATGCAAAAAACCAATCAGAGTTTATACTCTCATTCCCTTTAAAAGCCAGCCGCACTTTGTCCATGGCCTGTTGCTATTACGATGGCGCGTTTCCCCATCAAGAGCGTTTTCCTTTGAAGACCATTCTGCTCGTGCATGAGCAGTTCATTTTCGGGGATGGATATTTAGGTCTGTTTTTTTCACTCACTTGTGTGAAACACATAATTTCCCTTTGGTTATAAACAATGTGTATATGTTTATTAAAAAAAACTGATTTCTCAATAAATGTGCATTATTGCAAAATATGTATCAGTGTTTATGTCTTTGCACTTAGTAAATAATCAGATTAATAGTCGTATGCAATTGAACATCTTTTTGGAGCTTGAAGACATTTTAAGCACTGTTGTTGGCATGATGAATGTGTTAATAACCATGGCTTTAGTGGATATCCATCGTGCCCTAACAGCAACTCATCAAGAGGGGGATTCCTCTCGTTATATCCCAAGGCTTTGTGGGCCCATAAAATAGCTTTTCAGCAATGCGCAACTGACAACAGACCAGGGTTTTGTTGGTCACTGACGGATTTAATTTTTGCGTCCTTATAATAGCATCTGGCACGCTTTGCACCAGACGACACCTCTTCTTTTCGCTGACACACCCATGACGGCGCAGTGCCATCTGCTATCCAGAAAAAGGGATTTTTTGCCTGAAAAAATGAACGATGCGCTGGCACAGAATAATAATGACACCATGCGCATGTTGCGAATGCACAGTGCGCTGCGGCATGCTAGAGCCCAAGGCTTCTAACAAACTCTTTCCTGACAAATGACTCTACAACCTCTGCACATATTTCTGCAGGCCTCTGTGACATTTCAGTTTGGACGAAGAGCCATCACCTTTAGCTCAATCTGTTGAAAACTGTGCCCTTGGTATTCCCACACAATTTGGCTATCACACAAAATATCAACATCCCGGTTCATCTACTTTGACCGCAACTAAATCTGCAAGAATGCTGCGGCCCAGCTTTCTCCCCATCACCTATCACCCTCTTTGCTTCTTGGATGAGCTTTTTCTATCACTGCACTCTCTTAACAGCGGATCACACTCTAAACGTCATGCCCCGGGGACTGCTCAGAAGAGGGATGACCTACCAAATGCACTTTTGTTTTAACGACACGACTTTTTTTACCTTGTAAAAGTTAAAGTCAAGTTTACTTTGCAATTACATCATTATTGTTATCGTACTTGTTGATGTGGCATTGACCATAATAGTTCTGATTGTGGTATCCCCAGCCATTTGTATGAATGTTCCTAAACCTAATTTTTGCTACACATCAGTGTATACTATTTTTTGACTGTGGTATTGCAAGCCATTTGTAAGCATCCTTTGTTCCCCTTTTCACACCTGTGCCAGACCAAGCTGACCTGACTGAGGTTGGCTCTATTCGGTCACAATTCAGACCAAAACCATCAATGATGGGTAAGCTGATATTGTGAAACAAAGTGGAATGTCCGCACAAAGTGGAATGTCCTGATGAACAGCGTAAGCTCAAAAACGTTCATTTATGGCAGGGGTGCTCACTACGTCGATCGCGATCTACCAGTCGATCGCGAAGGCAGTGCTGGTAGATCGCCTGTTGTCTAATTTTTTTTGTTAGGTTGGTTATCATAACAACTAGAACGGCTACTGGAAAACTGCAGCAAAGAAGGAGTCCTAGCTAGTTCGCTAACTTAGCCCATACTGTTCATAAAAACTATGACAGTGACTTCCCCGTGAAAAGCGAACTAAGAAATGTGAAGGAAAATAAAAATGCCCTTTACAGGGCAGCAGTCACATTATGCGGAAAATGCATTAAAGAGATCGTTGATGTCGCAACCAAAATAGCCTGCTGTATTCGAACGAGGTCTCTTCAAAGACGTCTGTTCCGTGCACAGTTGGAAGTTGGAACTATTCTGACCTCTTGCTACACACCGACGTGAGATTGCTTAGTAGGGGGAAATTCTTGCAGAGATTTCGACAGCTCTGTCCGTTGATTAAGGAGTTTCTTCCTGTCACTAAACATGCTGAACACAAGCAACTTAACGACAACCGGTGGCTGCTAGACTTGGCGTTTGTAACTGATCTTACTAACATGTTGAACGAACTTAATTTGGAGCTGCAAGGAAAAGACAAAAGCGTGGTCGACATGAGACATGATCAGCTCAGCTAATGCATTCAAACGAAAAATAAAATTGCTGTCCTCAAAGTTGCAGCGCTATGATTTGGGAAACTTCCGAAACCTCGCATCGGAGCTGGAGAAAGCAGGGAGGGCGTGTTCGCAAATTGTCAGTGTGCGAGCTACACACAGCAGCTCTATGCAACCCTGTCTGACTCCCTCCAGTGCAGGTCATCATCAGATTAATTAAGTCCTGGCAATAGATAATTACAAATGTATTAGAGTTGTGCTCTAAAGGTTCATTCGAAAGTAATACAAATGTATTATTATTATTGTGCTGTAAACGTCCATTATATCATAATACAGTTGCATTAAAGTTGTGCTGTGAAGGTTTATGCATGGATGCATATATTTTAACTATGTTGTGTAACGCAACATGTATATCAATAAACAAACATATCAATAAACTGCATAAAGGTACATATGAAACGCATACTGAGTGATTTATCATCATCATCTTCATTATCACCATCGTCATCTTCATCATCATCATCATCATCCTCAGTAGATCGCGGCGACATGGCCGTTTTAAAAGTAGCTCACCAGCCAAAAATTAGTGAGCACCCCTGATTTATGGTGATCATTAAAAAAACTAAACGACAGCGTAGTGTGCGGACATTCCACTTGGTTTCACATATATGTATTTTGTAGTCCGACACCTATTTTTTGGATGTGCGCACCACTATCCTCTTTTTAAGTTGATACTGTGCCAAACTGGACTGGCCCTGGGCTACACCGCTGGGGTATTCCATTTCTGTTTTTGGTTTTTCATAATAACATGAGTTCAACTGTGGAGGTTCTCACTTATCTCTCTCTCTCCCCCCATTTCCCCTTTCCCTTCTCGTCAGCACACCACACAGCCCTCCGGCACCACAGCCCTCCCCACGCTCCACTCCACCTGCCACCACATGTGCTCTAATCTCCCCACAAACAAATGAAGGCGTCGCGGGCAGACACTTAGGCTTATTTCTACTCCACTCATCCGTGGTACCGAGGGAGGTTGGGGTGAGGTGTAGTCAGGGGATATTTGCCTACCGCAGGGTAAAAGACAACAACAAAAAATAAACAAATCACAAACACAAACTTACCGAATGATGCCGCACGTCGTAGCCGCACTGTGTGTTGATCACATCCTCCTGACAAAAAGAAAAATAATCCTCCATTAATTCCACACGGCCCCAGAGAGATCTGGGCAAGGCACACAAAAACAACATCCCCTCCCTCAGCCACTACTTCCTCCCCCTGGTGTTCCACGCTGACTGTGTCTGCCATTAAACTCACCCAGATTTTCTCTGCATAAGCATTAAGGGGACGCCTAACTGATCGCAAGCAGTCCCCTTTTGCATTATTCCAAACCACTGGATCTGTAAATGTATAATTTTGTGTACACATACACACTTGTCACACATGGCACCAGAGATATGACCCGTGTTGACCAGTTCATGTCTGTTGCATTTAAAGCAGACACAATGGCTACCCCTTACCCATACTGAGTTTCTCATCCATATGCTAAGCATTTGACCGGGCAACCCTGTCTGCTGTTGCTCCTGTGTGATAGGATGGCATTTCCGTATAGGCCAGGGGTGTCCAAACTTTTTGCCAGGGGGGCCGGATTTGGCGAGGTGAACATGTGTGAGGGCCAACCATTGTAATGACACACAATAGGAATAACAATAATAATAATATTAATAGTACTAATAATATTAATAATATGCAAATTAAGTACTTAATGAAATTTTTGTTGCAATGGCATAGTTTTTATGTCTTCACATTTCAAACACAAATGAAAATATGTGATTACCAAAATTACTGTGCATTTTATATTTGAAGACCAGTAATAAAATGCAGAAAAAGTCTGAGTGAAAAAAAAAAAACACTATTCATAATTCACTGTTATACCATGTGAACAAGAAAATAGCACTAACATTTATCTTATTCAGAAGTACAAACCACTGAGAGTTTTGATCACAATTACACACACAGATTTTAGAATTTATTTAGCCTACCCCAGAAGACTAAACAAGTAACTCTCCTGCACTAATGTGATGGGTGGTACTGAGATTTCGATTGCTGCAAAAATGCTAAGTCTGGCTCAAACGCAGTGGTTTTGATGCTGTCACGCAAGTGGGAGTCACAGTCTTGTCCTCACGCGGTTCTTGTTAAAGTTCAAGAGTGAGAATGTCTTCTCACAGGTATTCGAGCGAAATAAGCTCAGCATTTTCTTGGCAAATGTCCGAATCTCTTGGAACCTGTCTTTATCCAGCTGGTGTCGACTCCGACAGTCTGTGTCAGTGTCACACTGCAGTTCAACGAGCATTGCAACCGGTTCTTTCCACAACATATGTGAGCTTCACAAATACCATTTTCTCCCGGAGTGGAACATCACGGAAAACCGCGTCCATTCTCATCCTGGCTCGCTTGCTGTTGCGATTGTGGGGGCAGAAGCAACTTAAGATATCCGAGAGGTCATCATGTCGTTTTGAAGTGTTCTTGTGAATGTTGTGATTACATATTATTTCCCCCATTTTTACAATGTTCGTTGGTCAAATAAACATCCGTATTAAAGAACCTAACCCTGCTGTTAAGAGAGCTAATAATAGCCACCACAGATGTATGATTTTTCTTTGCGAAATAAAACCGCGAATAATGCCTACCAAAGGGCAAACTAGTAAGTGTGTTTTGGTCAAACAACAACAATACTGTTTGTCGATATACTTTGGGTTGGTACTGCCATAAACCGCTGAATAATTCAAGAAATGGCAAGGCGATGAAGACTATTAACACCTCCCCCAGACCTGTTCTCTGCATGGCCACGCAGTTTAGCATATATGCGCGCGATTTAGCATAACAACATAATCACCGGCATTCCGCGTGGGTAGTTATGGCTCTGTAGCAAGAAAGGCTATAACACCTGTTTTCTGAGAGGTTCCGCGGGCCGGTGGAAAGGAGCCCGCGGGCCGGATTTGGCCCGCGGGCCGGACTTTGGACATGTCTGGTATAGGCTCTTATCTACTGTGTACTCACACACACTCGGTGGAAGTCTGTTTCCCTGGCTGTGCACACACCCAGGTGAGTCTGTGTGTGTGCATATCTACCCTGAAATATGATGGGTGCTGATGGGTGTGTTTTTTGGTCAGTGCTACTTTTTTTGAGGCATCCTGGAAAACTTGGGCGTGTGTATATTTGGAATACATTTCTGAAAGGAGGTATGCACTGATTTCTGGTATGCACCTACAGTGTGTTTGTATATATAGAAACTGAATATATTTGCTAGGTGGGTATGCATTAGACAGAATACAAGCACAGTTTGCAAACTGTATAGACAGCAGGCAACAGTGTGTGAGTGTGTGTGTGTGTGTGTGTGTGTGTGTGTGTGTGTGTGTGTGTGGGTGTGTGTGTGTGTGTGTGTGTGTGTGTGAGTGTGTGTGTGTGTGTGTGTGTGTGTGTGTGTGTGTGTGTGTGTGTGTGTGTACAGAGTTGTGTGTGAGCACTATGTGGTTGGTGGCTCACTATGACCATTTTTATTTGAGCATGCACTTCTGTACGTGTGTATGTGTGTGTGTGTGTGTGTGTGTGTGTGTGTGTGTGTGTGTGTGTGTGTGTGCGTGCGTGCGTGCGTGCGTGGCCAGGGGGTAGGCAAGGGGGTCAGTATAAACTAATTTGTCTGTGTGTTTGTGCGTGCAAGCACATGTATGTGTGTGTGTGTGTGTGCGTGTGTGTGCGTGTGTGTGTGTGCGTGTGTGTGCGCGTGTGCGTGTGTGTGGCCAGGGGGTAGGCAAGGGGGTCAGTATAAACTAATTTGCATTTGTCTGTGTGTGAGTGCGTGCAAGCATGTGCATGTGCATGTGTATGTCTCTGTGTGTGTCTTTGTATGTGTGTGTACGTGTGTGAGCATGTGTATGTGTGTGTGTGTGTGTGTGTGTGTGTGTGCGCAAGCATGTGTATGTGTGTGTGTGTGTGTGTGCAAGCATGTGTATGTGTGTGTGCAAGCATGCGTGTGTGTGTGTGTGTGTGCAAGCATGTGTGTGTGTGTGTGTGTAAGCATGTGTATGTGTGCAAGCATGTGTGTGTGTGCAAGGCTGTGTGTGTGTGTGTGTGTGTGTGTGTGTGTGTGTGTGTGTGTGTGTGTGTGTGTGTGTGTGTCTGCAAGCATGTGTATGTGTGTGTGTGTGCTTACGGCAGGATCTTTGACACAGCAGGAGAAGGGCACTCCACAGCGCTCCCGGCTGGGGTTCATGTCGGTGCAGTTAAAGTAAATGTTCTGGTTCCAGTCGTTGGGCCCGTGAGCACCGCAACACGACCACTGCAGAACACACACACCCAAAAACACACACACACACACACACACACACACACACACACACACACACACACACACACACAGGACAGAAGCCCCACAGGTAGACAGTCAGTATCCAGCAAAGGCACAGGAGCCCCTCTCTCCTTGTCTCCACAGGCTATTATGTGCTGGCAAGGTGGATAGGTCTTAAAAAGAACTGAAAAAGGTCTTTCCAGCACAGTCTGCTCCAACAGGATTAAATATCACACAGGATGTTGGGGAGACAGGCACACACACACTCACTGCAGTATAGTTACTGTGGGAGGCTTAAGATGCAGTCTGTGTGTGTGTGTGTGTGTGTGTGTGTGTGTGTGTGTGTGTGTGTGTGTGTGTGTGTGTGTGTGTGTGTGTGTGTAGGATGAGAGAAAAAGGCAGAGAAAAAAGCGAAACAAAGGCAGACTGCACAAAAAGCAAAGAAACATGCGGCTGCAATCAAAAGCAGGAAAAAATGCAAGCGTGAAGGGGTGCAATGAAGAACGAATAACAATGAGAACAATGAGAAGAACGAGAAAAAAAAAAAAACAGATAAAAAGGAAAAAAAAGGGGGAGACAAACAAAGAATGACAAAGAGGGAGCAGAAAAGCCATAAACTGAGCTTGGGAGAGGAAAAGAAAGAAAATGGTGACAGAGTTCAGACCACTCACGTATTCCTGGGCGAAATCAATCAGGTTCTGCAGGTCGATGTCGTCGCGGTACGCTTTGACATTGTTGTTTATGAACTGATTGAGCTGCTCTTTGATCCAGTCCTTAAACACAAAGGCCAGGATTCCCGCGGTGAGCTCCAGGAAGAAGATCAGGCCCAGGAACACGGAGAACTGCAGGGGGACACAAACGCACACACGCAAAGCACAAAGTACAATCAGAACAAACACATCCACAGTACAATCAAAACGAATACACACACACACACACACATACACACATTACAAACAAAACGAACATTTGACACAGACACACACAAAGACACACACACACACAAATTACAATTAAAATGGCACAGACACACATATGTACACAAAAACACACACAAACACACCACACATTATAGTCAAAACTGGCTTACACAAAATCACTATCCAGAGCCACCAATCATTCAGTCACTGTTCTTTTGTGGTAATTATATATATTGTATTGTATTATATACTATATATATATATTATATATATAAGCCCTCGTGACTTTTCCTTTGTTTCATTTGCACAGTCATACACGAGGAATAGTTGTAAGTTCTAGTGCTAGTATTTAGTTTTAGCTTCTAGTAATAGCTTCTAGTTCTAGCTTCTAGTTCTAGCTTCTAGTTCTAGCTTCTAGATCTAGCTTCTAGATCTAGCTTCTAGTTCTAGCTTCTAGATCTAGCTTCTAGTTCTAGCTTCTAGATCTAGCTTCTAGATCTAGCTTCTAGTTCTAGCTTCTAGATCTAGCTTCTAGTTCTAGCTTCTAGTTCTAGCTTCTAGTTCTAGCTTCTAGTTCTAGCTTCTAGTTGTAGTTAGTTTGTTTGCCGGAAGCAGCAGACTGCATGCTGCAATGGAAGTCCCTCAGAGAGCTGCTGATGCTACTGCTACTGCTGCTGCTGCTGCTACTGCAGCGGATGGTGGTAGGGGTGGTGGTGGGTGGTGTTTTGCTGCTTGTTAGGTCTCGTCTTTTGTTTTGAGACAGCGGCAGCTCTACCACCACCACACTTTAAGCTTTCTTCCCGGGAGGACTTTCATCTTCTGCTGCTTTCTCTCCAGGCGAGCACAAATTATGAACTGAAAGCATCCCCATCTCCGAGAGACACTCTTTGAAGAGTGTTCCAGCACATTCTACATAATTAACTATAATGCAGAGCGGGAGTACGTACACCAGACACCTAGCAGTGATGAAAGGTGGAGAGCAGTTTTTTTTTTTTTTGCACATGACTCATTATGCTGACTGGTGTACGCATAAATGATCGTTTAGGCTTACAAAAAATACTGCAACTACTGCAGAAAATGCACAAACACAGCCATACACACACACACACACTCACATGCAGAATTACACACTCATTGTCCCCGACAAAATGAACTATCCCTCTGTTGACAGCCTGTCCTGCTGCATTTTAAAATCGATCTGCGGCGGGTTCATTAATGGCAGCTAATTTGAGCAGCATCCTGCAAAGGGGGTACACAGAGGCTCCTGCAGGCAGACCTACTGTATGTGTGTGTGTACTGCTTGGGGCCGTCATTACTCCTGTAGCCCACATTTGGCTGAAGGGGGGGGGGGGATTACTGAAGATTCATCACTTTCTCAGCCGACTGGGCTACAGCAAAGCACATGGGAGAAGTAAGAGAGGAGAGGGCGAAAAGAACGAGGAACGAAAGAAGGAATGAATGAACAGATGAAAGACAGAAGGACAGTCAGTACACACAAAAAGACAGATTAAAAGACGGAGAGACAGACAGATAAATAGTCAGAGAGACAGCGAAATAAAGAACTTCACTGTTTTAGTCGAGGTTTAAATGGCCCGCAAACAGCCTTTTTTTGAGGCTGGTGTCTAGAAAATGGGATTCCTGAGTGTGTGCTGGAAGGGCCAGGCTATTAAATGAGGAAGATGGTTATCTCTCAATGTGGCTCTGGGATCAGACGAGGTGAGGCCGAAGTGGGGTGGCCACTCCATCGCAATTCGCCTCTAGCGAAAAGGAAGATGTCTCACAGCAGAAAGCCCTGTCAGCCTGAACAAACACGCGGCTTCACAAGCCTCCATCTGCAGGAGATCTCAAAGACACACTTTGGGGGGAAATGGAGCCTGTCCTGATGGCTTAAGGCAAGGGTGTTTTTTTTTTTTTTTTTGTTGCTTTTTTTTCCCCAGACAAGATGATTGGCCAGCTGCTGGCTCCACTTCTGGCTTGGTGACAGTTTCTGCCAATCAGAGTGCTGAGTCAGCTCACCTGTGATGGGAACTGGCTGGTGCTCACCCTAAATGCCCTCACTAGTCAGCAGCCGTCAGTAGCAAAAGTTTCTCTTCAGCCAAACTTTTCTAGAATAAGAGGAAAGTTCCTAGTGAGGTAAACACAGCACCAGACAACACCTGAGTGGAGGAGAGCACCGACGGTGGTATGTACTGGGGCTGCATGATGCTGAATGTTAGGATAATACGACGTGCATTACATAAACACATTATTATGAGTAAATAATGTGTTTTAGCTGTGTTCACTGCTAAACCCCAGACAGTGAGAAGCCACTGTTATGGGCAAGGGCATTCAGCATCCGGGGCTGAAAGAGCTCCTCCATGCGATTCGCCCAATATTTTGACATGCAAGGCCAAAAAATACAGCTTAGAGAAATGTATCTACTGAATTAAAGCTGCGTTTTACAATATTACAATTACAATGTTAACCCCAGTTATCCATCTGCCACACAGTTGAGTCCAATTAAGGGGAGAAAGGGAAAGGAAGGAAGAAAGAAAGAAAGAAAGAAAGAAAGAAAGAAAGAAAGAAAGAAAGAAAGAAAGAAAGAAAGAAAGAAAGAAAGAAAGAAAGAAAGTATAAAAGGTTTAGAAAGTTAGAAAGGAGATTAGAAAGAACAAAAAAAAGAATGAAAGAAAGAAAGGAAGAAAATAAGGAAAGAAAGGAAACAGACAGACAGACAGACAGACAGACAGACAGACAGACAGACACGCGGGCCAGTGAACGGAGCGCACACTCACAAATTTGAGCAGTACGGTGTTTTCCCGCAGCGCTCCGATGCATCCGGCGAAGCCCAGGATGAACATGACCCCGCCCACCACGATGAAGAGCCATACGGGGTCGAAGCCGCCCAGGTCAGTGATGGACGAGATGTTGGACAGCACTCCCTGCAGGGGCCAGACACACAAGCAACAACAACAGAAAAAGCACCTCAGCAAAACAAACACAACACACAAACAGGGCAACGTCTCACCTTAACCAACCCTCCACACTTCTCTACATCTCGGCCCGGCCTTTGACTCGCGGGCTAACCCAGCCCAGCGGGGTAGGGCAAAGGCGAGGCAGACCGAGAGAGAGCTGTCGAAAAGCTACCTGAAGGGGACGCGGGATGAAAGAGCGCACAGCAGCACCTTAAGATCGACTTTATCAATGTTTACACTTGTGACGCGGCAGAATGCTTTTAAAATGTAGACAAGCTCACGTCCTTGGAAATACAAATATTAAACACACCATGAAAGGATAAAGGCTGACAAATGCAGTCTACCTCACTGCATACAATGTGCTAACATGTGATTACATCATTGGTGACACAATGCACGAGCAGCCAACTTATTTACATTAATTTAGTGAGGTAATGCAGAGGGATACGGGAGAGACGTTAATATTAAGTGTCACCAGATGCTATACAGTCTGGCTGAGCAATTAGCCACTCGACTGGTACAGTTTCCAACTAATTAATCCGTAAATTGGCTGCTGCCGCCTTGATGTAGTCTATGCGTGACAAGAGCCACGTGAATCCCACGCTAGCGGGCTGTGTAAGAGCTGACCTTTTAGCACAACAATGACAGACTGTGAAGGGCCCGTAACGCTGGCTGGCTGGCTGGCTGGCTGGCTTTGGCTGTATGTATGTGTGGATGACGCAGGGCCAGTCAACCAGGCGTGAGGGGTGTAAATTCGTTTGAATTTCAGTTATGTTTTTCGTCTGCAGCCCTGCTGGCTGGGTCGCTTCCTGTGAAGAGGGTGCTGGCTGCGTCGCTGTTTGTTCCTGTTCTACAGCGTAATGAAAGCCTTGTGGTTTCTAATTTACACGCATATGGGTTTTAACGAGGAAACACACACCCTGAGCTCTGAGAGGACATGTGAAAGCCACTTTGTCACTTAGGCCCTCGTTCATCCAGACAGTGAGAGATCAAAGTCGCTCATTTTCTTCCCAGTATTTCTAAATTGAACCCTGCTAGTGTGTGTGATTTACAAAAAAGCACATATGGCAAAATACACAGTCTTTAGCTGATTCCCTGTTTTTAACTTGGGTGGGTGTAAGGACCAGTAAAATGAAAGAATGAGAGAGAAAGACAGAGAGAGAGAGACGGAGAGACAGATAGAATAAGGAGTAAATGGCCTTCACTGAGACAATTGACTGTTGTTTAGGAGAGACAAAGCCAACAGGAGAGAGAGAGAGAGAGAGAGAGAGAGAGAGAGACAGAAAGAGAGAGAGAGAGAGAGAGAGAGAGAGAGAGAGAGAGAGAGAGAGAGAGAGAGAGAGAGAGACAAAGACAGAGAAGAATGAAAGACACAGGTCTTTGCTGAGGCAATTGACTGTGTTGCTTAGGAAACCTCATAAATAGGGCACGAGGGAATCTGAGGTATGTACGCAGTGACACTCTGTGGCACAGCTCAATCTGCTCACCTTCTCAGCCCATGCCCAAAGCCCAATGCCCAGGAATGCAGCACCAAGTAACTGTAAGACAAACACACAAACACAAGAGAAAAACATGATATTAGTATGCAGAAGAGCAGCGACATGTTATAACAGACTATTTAAATTCCACCTGCGTCACTGGACCTGTTTGGTACAGTGTCTTTCTTTATCTAGGAAATCACACAGCAGTCTCAGAGCTACACTGTACAGTCGTGACGGCACAGCTGTACGAACACGGTGACCTTCTGAATGCGTTTGCAACAATATTGCAGCTGAAAAGACAACACACTGAAATAAGGAGTGCCAGTGTGGAAGGTAAGTGCTGGAAATCTCTTGGCACAGGCATGAGCACAACAGAGGTATTTTTCTTAGATGACTGGAAAAAGTCCACTCCAATCCTCCAATCCTCCCTTCCTCCTCCTCCTCCTCCTCCTCCTCCTCCTCCTCCTCCTCTCTGTTCATTTCTCCACCACTTCTCCACCACAACTCACACGTACACACCCAAAAACACACAGCAGCCATTTCATACAACTGCCATCAGCGAGGGACGAATCACCAAGACAAAAGCTCTACTCTTCACCAACTCTTTCCATTATTTCATTTGCTCATTCTTCCACCATGCTTCACTATTGCGGTGGCCGGTCCTATGATGCTCATTATCTTATTGCAGGGTGCATGCTCCTTTTCGAAATAAAAATCCCAGACTTTTTCAAAAGCCATATTTATTGCCCAAGACCTTGACTTTACATACTTTTATACTTGTGTGCCTACTCTCTGGTTGACATTTGAGTAAATGTATGAAAGAATCAATGCAGTACATGTGACAGGTAAGCGAAATCATATCAGGCATTTTATATGATTTCCTTGTGTTCTTCTTATTTTACAAGATTATTTGCCTTTGAGCATATTCTAAAACTTGACTGAGAGAATCCTTTTTTTTCTCCCATACTTAAGACTTTCACAGACAATTCCAGACTTTTCAAAGTCTGAAAAACAGTGCTTTAAAAGCCCATACTTTTTAAGACTTGAAGACCTGCGCAAGCACCCTGTAGTGGGGATGAGGCGATCCTGGCTGGTAAGCAAGAGGCCACGGGGCAAGAAAGGTGCGGAGGGGAACGTGAGGACACCCTGGCCTTCTGCGGAGAGGTCAGGTATCAGGGGTTGGTTGGAGCCCTGTAATCCCATTAGCCCTTGGCTCAGCGTAATCCCTGGAGATTAAGAGTGACACACCGCTGAACGGGCATTCATTCCTCTAGAGCCATATCTCTCTCTCTCTCTCTCTCTCTCTCTCTCTCTCTCTCTCTCTCTCTCTCTCTCTCTCTCTCTCTCTCTCTCTCTCTCTCTCTCTCTCTCTCTCTCTCTCTCTCTCTCTCTCTCTCTCTCTCTCTCTCTCTCTCTCTCTCTCTCTCTCTCTCTCTCTCTCTCTCTCTCTCTCTCTCTCTCTCTCTCTCTCTCTCTCTCTCCGTTCCCTATACATAGTGATGTTCATGCTCATTCACAATAATCTGCCTGTACTGTCTCTCTGTTGCTGTCCAAGCTCCTTAAGAGCCATTCACCTTGGGAATGTTAACTACACCTGGATGTACAATGATGTAAGCCTATTTTTTTAACGTTGAGATAACTTTAGAGTTAACACTGCAACAAACTACAACAAATGATATCGTTGTAATCACTTTCAGAGCAAATTCAGCCTTGATAAAAGCAATAACAGCCTATCAGATTTACAATTCACAGGACGCCATGAGCTATTAGTTGTTCACTGTCATGATGAGAATCTTGGATTTAAAATATATTTTTCAGTGTGGACGCTCATATTGTCATAAGTATCATTTTTATTAATATACTTCTTGGGCTCTTTAGATGATGTCTCTTACTTTGTCTCAGTCACTCATTCACGCAGTGTCAGTACAGAGACCCTGCCCACCACAGCCAAGCTTCTGTCAACACCGGAT
Organism: Coilia nasus; assembly: GCA_027475355.1. Taxonomy (NCBI): domain Eukaryota; kingdom Metazoa; phylum Chordata; class Actinopteri; order Clupeiformes; family Engraulidae; genus Coilia; species Coilia nasus. The sequence goes on from CM050202.1 coordinate 5,387,239, forward strand.
CTCAGTTTTTCTGTTTGGGTTTCTGGTCTGTTCCAGCCATGATCTGGTCTTTGAGAAGCCTACAGTTTATTCAGCCAGGATTTTAACAAAACGAAAAGTTGTCACATAATACCGGTTTTAATCTTATTACACTGGCTACCCATTCCAGCAAAAGCAGATTTTAAAATTCTTTTATTTTACAAAGCACTAAATGGACTTGCACCTTCATATGTCTCAGAACTGACATCGATAAATTCAACTGAACTGATTTGTTCCAGGGTGGCAGGGTTGATCACAGCACTGCGCCCCCATATTCCGCCATTTTAGGTTTTTGGGTTCCCACAGTAGAGGAGGAACCTGTGGATTTACAACTATGATGCGCGTTTGTGACTGTACCACACACACTAAAGTCCAAGCCACAACTTAAACTACACCTTAAACCCATGTGGAGGAAAAGGAAGATGCTCGGTGTGTTAACATTTGCAATATCAAACATAACTCCACTAGCCTGCTGACTAGCATCCATACGCTGGTCAAAAGCATGCTACCCAACATCGACATCTATTAACAGCCATCTATTCACTTTAACTTATGGCACAGTGAAACATAAGGCTACAGCACAAGCTTGTTGACTTACAAAGCCAGTGTGAAGACAAAGCCACAACACTGTAATGAAACAAATGTCCATATGGTTACTTTATAACGCTCATACTCCATCACCCATGCTGGCTTGGACATGTGTGTCGACTGAATGATGATAGACCGGTGAAACAACTTCTGTACTTAAACTGGCTCATGCATCCCGCCCTGTGGGATGACTCAACTTCCATTTTAAGGACACTTGTAATAACCTGTTTGGAAATCAGCTGCAAACAATAAACTCACAGCTTGTGATACGTATAATGGTAAGAGGGCTTGGGAGGTAATGACAAAAAAACAGGGAGGAGTGTTTACAAACTTAACTGTGCTTTACCTAGTAGTGGGCCCTGGGAACAGGCAAGTCTGTCCTCATGCCAGACTCCTTGACTAAATATGCATGTCAATGCACTTGCAGAGTAGCTTTGTTGATTATGTGTCCTGTCTTAAGTTTCACTAATTAGCATCAAGCTCCCACTTTTATAGGCATGCCCAGCAGTACCTTCCCAGAAGTAGCCTAGGTTCTTTATTCAGCATAACCATTAAACGCTCCTTATTTAAAATAAATAAATTGCGTGCCAGCCCTTGTGATGGAAAATAAAATGAGGAAGGCAGCTCCCCTAAAATGGCCTGTTAGCTCTTGCGGTGAACAGGGGATCTCTAGGCCATGTGCCATGTTTTATTCACATACTCTGGCTTATTAGAAAACCAAATTGCCTAAATGGTTCGTAAACTTTCCTGTAACCAAAAGCAACATTTCTGAAAGCACAACATACAATTCTTCCAGTTTCTGGTTTGGTGCTTAGTCTCTCACTGGCTTTTATAAAAACGACAATAATAGCAATATAAATGGTTTGTTGACTTTTCTGTGAGCAAAGGAAAAAATTCTCAGAGCAAAACATAAAGTTTGTAACTATTGTTCCACTTTTTGGGTTGCTGCCTCATTTGTCACTGTCTTTTATAAAAACAACAATAACAACAATAACAATATCAATGGTCTGTTGACTTTTCTGTGAGCAAATGCAAATAAAAAAAAAACTTTTATAAATATTCCACTTTTTGGTTTTGCTGCCTGTCTTTCATAAAAACAACATCAAAAAAATACAATGCTAACAAGCCTAATGATTCTCTTTCTCTCTCACACACACACACACACACACGCACTACAAGTGTTACGGCAAAGCTGCTGCTGGAACATTAGGCTGGGCCATGCCAGGTCCACGTGGAGGATGAGAGGATTAAAGGAAGGGCCATACAGGAAAGCCAGTGGCCGGCTCGTCAACACCTGATCCCATTATTCTGTTCCTGGGCGGAGAAAGGGAAAGCTCGCGGCCAAGCCAAGCAGGGTCAGTGACCGATGAGCTAACAAACTGAGCGACCGCCTGGCCAAAGCTTTACATCACACCGCGGCAAATAAAGTGATTCGAGGTGACTCGAGTTTGTTTTCTGCATACCAAATGGCAGGGCAACCTGTCTCGCCCTTGTGTGATTCAGTAACAGCGTCATATGATTAAGCCATAAGCACTCTCCTGGCTGGTTGAACTGCCGGTTAATGTAAGGTTGAATGCTGGCACTGGATGGATGCTAGCCTATGCTAGCCAAATATGACTCCTCCTGCTCTGCGTCATTTACCTTCTGCAGAGCGAAGATTGAGGCGAACCTCATCATCTCCCATGGTGGTGATTGTCAACGGAAAAACCATAGAAATTGGGAGGAGGGAAAAAAAAAAAGAAAACGCAAAGATGAAACCACAGCTACCATTGATCGTCAGCCCGAGGCTCCATATCAGCATGTTTGCGCTCATCAATAATTTATAGAACCTGCGAAAGTGACTCAGTGTTCCTGGCTCATTTGTTTTTTTTTTCCCTCCCTCCTACATGGCGAGTGGATGAGATGAGTGTGAGTGTGTGGGTGTGTGTGTTTGCTCTGTCGAGTGAGTCAAACGGAAGGGTGAGGGGCTTGCTGGGAAAGGCATGGAAACGTGTGGCCGGTGCCACGGTGCAGAGCAGGATGGGAAGGGGAGAGAGAGGAGCAATGTGGTTCCCATCTGCTGGATGGACACGGAGCCCAGACACAGGATGGAAAACACAGATAGGCTCCCTCTCTCGCTCTCTCTTTCTCAATCACAAAAACACATCCAACGCCTAACTGCATGCAAACAGAAAAACAACCACACGGAGACTAACGCCCAAATAAGCTTTTGCTGAAAATTCCAAGTGTATACTGAGGCAGTAAACCAGAAAACAGACAAATCCATTTCGAATGTCATTAACTCAGAGAGACCGAATAGTTTACGGAAATCATGCAGCCGACATACCAACACAAAACGGTCACAGACGTTCTCTTTCACAATCCACCACAAGTATACACTCAGACAAGCAGGCCTGCGCGCACACAAACAAACACACACACACACACAAAAGGGAACGCAACCGCAAAAACAATCCCTGCTGTCCTTTGTTTCCGCAAGAGCGGGGACCATGTGACAAAGCCGTCACACAGGCGGACAGCACAAAAGGCCTTGGTGCAGCTGAAAAGGGATGTCTGGGGAGGAGGGGAAGGGCAAAGGGGAAGACAGGAGACGAGGGAAAGGGAGGGGAGGGGAGGGGAGGGGTGGAGAGGGAGGAGTTGGGGAGGGGTGGGAAAGGAGATGGCTTGGGGGGGTTTATTCCCTCCCTTCAAACAGAACTGTGGGAAGGCCCTCTCTCCCACTCACGCACGCCATTCCTTCACCCTGATGTCTTATTTGAATACGAGCTGGAGGGGGGGCAGTGGGTGGGTGGGGGGCCTGGAGGGAAGAGGTGGTGGGTCGGTGGCGAGGTTGCAGGGGCAAAGAAACCCTTCATTCATCCGCCACAGGGGAGACAATTGAGGGTGTGGGCGGTGCGGCAGGGAGGTTGAGGGTGTCGGCAAGGGCGCGCTGACTGACTCAGGGGCTGGCGTGTTTCAGCCGCTTCCCTGTAGGAGTCCCAGGAGTGGATCTTAAACCGGGCATCCGGGCAGCAAGGGCACTGTAATTATGGGTGTTTTTTTTGCTGCGCCAGCCCGTGTATTTTCGGTGCCGCGCTGGGAGTGGTATGGGGGGGGGGGCAAAGAGAGAGAGAGAGAGAGAGAGAGAGAGAGAGAGAGAGGGGAGGACAGGTAGGTGAGGGTCTGACAAGGGTCAAGCTCCCCTGCAGGGCAGCCTAAAAAACAACGGCCAGCCCAGCCCAGCCCAGCCCAGGCAACGAGGAAGAGACACGACCGCTGCTCGAGACACCTGTCAGACAAAGGCAGGCGAAAATAATACAGTGCCCGCAGGGCAGTCAGAGGGAGAACAGCCCTATGTCAAGTTCGGGGAAGTGACAAATGAACCTGGTGTGAAACCTACCAAGTACAGACACAGGTACAGAACAGTAAGCGGGAAGCCCAATCATTCTTGTCTCCTTTTTTTACTCCGGTGTCTTGGGAGGTTATTTCCAGACCTCAGTACGTGCTACCCTCAGGTTTGTGAAGGCCAGGCACCAAGGACCTACGGCCTCCCCCACAGGGAGCAGTGCTGTGGGAGGGATGGAGAGAACTCAGCCTGGGAGGGCTGCTGACAGTCCCATTCACTTGGCGGTTCATTATGCAAGGGTAGAATTTAGAGGTTGGGAGGGGTTTGTCTCAAACAACATTAAGGCAAGGGTGGGGGCAATGACAGCGACCACATCTTTTGAAATGATGGTGGGTTAAGTTGTGTGTGTGTGTGTGTGTGTGTGTGTGTGTGTGTGTGTGTATGTATGTTTGGTGTGTGTGATTAAGAAGGGGGAAGGGCTGTTTTCAGGGGCAGCCCCCTCAACACACACACACACACACACCTCTCTCCCGCCAACACCCTTAGAACAACAGACAAGGCTTTCAGTGCTCATCGCTAGAGAAACAAAACCACAGTTGGACTGGAATTTATGACACTGAGCCTCTTCATTATCAGAGGGAGGGACTCCCAGTCTCTACACACACTACATCATTTACTGAGCAGATCACTTCCCAGCAGAACAGTGGTGTTTGTGTGTATGTGTGTGTGTGTCTGCATATTGGCACTGACTCACGCAGATCACAAGATACCAGCAGTAAGATTACAACATATCACTCCCATGCTGATACATTTCAGTATCATAGAAACATTGGCAATACTTAACATTGTTACACAGTAAAAGGCCATTATCACTAAGCAACCGCCTGTGGGCAAGATAAACTGACAATGAGAAAGTGGGTTGATTCACCAGTTCAGCTGACGATGCTATTAGACAACCACCAGTAACATACACCCATAACAAAAACAAACTATCAACACACTTCAAAGAGGGTGTAATTCAACCCAGAATAAGAGCAGTCAAGAATAACATGCAAATGATGCGCTCCAGAGACTGCATACATCATTGTATAGCTACAGTCATTGATGTGGTCAGTTTTTGTTAATTGTTCCTGGACGATGTAGGGAAACTGTGGGTGGACATGACATTTACAATCTGGGTGTCTTCACAAATTATCATTTGGCATCTCACAACAACTCAGGTTTTGAAGAAACAGTAAGAGACACAATATCAATACTGTAGAACACAAGCACTGCAGTTCATTGCTTCAAAACCTGGACATTCTGAAATTAAAACAGCCCCTTTATTTATCACAAATAAAGCACATTCACACAGTCGTGAAAGCTGCTACGTTAATATTCAATTGAGCTTAGTTCTAGCGATAAGTAGCTTATCTTCCACTAACAATTTGAGCAGTGGTTACAAGCAGTGTGACATTACATTAATGTTGCCAAGTTCTAAATATACTGCAAGGCATTATTATACAGTTAACGTATTAGTATACGATACGGTAGTTGCTTGTGGACAACATTTTCGTTTACTTTGGTAGAACTATTCCAGCTAGCTACCTTGCCAGCTAATGTTATTTTTGTTGCTTAACGTTACTGACAAAAGACAAACTGCTGGCTTGTTAAGCACCGTTTTGGGCCAAACTGACATTGCTAAACGTCTTACAGGACCGAGTGACAAATGAGTACTTACCCAAAATATAATGTTGAATCCGAATAAAAAATATTTCACACAGCAGCTTACTTCGGCTCCTTTGAAATGATGGTGTTTTCTGCTCATTCTTCTGTGCATTGAGGCTAGCTGGCTAGCTAGCTAGGTAAGTTACAACTACTTAGTTGGTTACGGACTTGTGAAACAATATTAGTGCGCGATTAACCGCAGCAAGGCAGGCACGTTAATTCTGATTTGTTAGCCGGTTAAAGTAAAATTAATTTACATGAAAAAACAGCTAGCTAGCTAGCCAGCCAGCTAGTAGCTAGCTGTATCAAAAATACATACCCAGCTATATTGTTAGCTAACGTTAGCTAGCTCGCTAGCCAGCTAACAACAACCAACCCTGAGATTTTAGACATAGAAAAGATTCATCATCCAGCTATCGTTTGAGGAAATTTCAAAATCTCCGATATGCTAGCGCAGTAACCTGCTAACTAGCAAATGAATTAGCTTGCGAAAGAATCGCGTATTTTCATGGATGTTCCAATAGAGGCATTGGCTTGTTTGATATTTCAACCTTGTTGTGGATGTTCTGTGACTGTCTGAAAAAACAATCTCAACCAACAGCGCTGTCGTAGAAGGAAAGTCACTTACTAATCACCTTCATTTTATTAGAGGGACCTCTAGTGGCACCCAAAGTCGTTACTTCAAAGTATTTTTTTGGAGTCAGGCCTACTTGACAAGGAATGGCTGAAGCCATGTTTGCTGTTGGTGATTTGTTGTTAGGCTACTTGTTGCCTGTGTTTATTCACTTGTTTTGTTGTTCTTATGAAGAATATTGGCGGACTGCAAAACTACTTAATTACTTTTTAAGCAATAACAATTGAAGGCTAAGCATTGTGAAATAATACAAAAGTTGATCTATAAACAGGTTAGGCTACTCTATTCAGTAAAAAAAAAAACATTTTATTCTATAAAATTAGTAATAGTGTACATTAATTATGAGTTGCCCTGTAAACTGCTCGTTTGAGGTGAAGAACCGAGGACAAAGTGGGTCTCTGCATGTTTCACCAAGTACAGACCACCAAAAAGGGGACTGTCCCAAACGAAAGGGGACATTGGTCACCATGACAAGGTCAAGGTCATTGTAGGCACATTTGACTGAAGAAGTTGTACTGAAATGTCAAAACTCCAAAACTCACAGAATGCTAGGAGCCCAATATCTGTTTTCAGCCAATCAGAATCACTATTGGGTTGCATCACTATACCGACTCAAGTGACTGTAGCACACTGAGATATGCTAATGAGGCATCTGCTGTGTTGCCAGAGACAGGCATCCAAGCTTCAGTAAAATAAAAGGCATGACATGCATTTCTTCTGGCGGTGCACTTACCACAAGTGATTTCAGTAATTAGCTCATCTACCTGGCTGACGAGTCTTGCATATTAACAAAAGCTGGTGTAGTCAACAGTTTTGACTCCCATGTGGCAAAATGTTCTAAACCAACGATGTCCATCTTTGTATATTGACAAATTTACAGAGTTGAACTATTGCTGTGCAGCAGGCTTGTGTTCAGCAATATTTAAATTTCCTTATTGTTGTCTCACAAAACATACTTCAGCAAGCAGCAAGTGTGGTGAAGCCATTTTATTTTATTTTTATTTATTTATTCTTTTGACTTGATTGTGTCCTCATGGGACCTAACAGAAGACCATAAAGCATTGTCTGAAAAAAAAAACAATTATCCTTGTAAAAATAAAGGTATGGCAAATAGTTTTCTATCAGAGGAGAAAAATCTATATTCAAGCACATTAAAGATTGTGGTGCTTTGAAAAAGTGCTTTGTATTACTGTAGTTACACAACAATTTGGTTCATGATTATGAGTAATTGCAGGAAAACCTACTTAGGACCCAGAATATGTTGCAGAAAAAAACACAATCAGGAGTTTGTACAAGTGCCAACGCTTTTATTTTTTGTGTTTACTTAAATAACAGCATCCAGAGGGCAAGGGTATATAATGAGAATGGCTGATTACTCAATTGTGGCAGTAAGCTCTATTTAGAAAAAAGAAAACAAAAATTAAAAGCATTTCCCATTGGTGACAACATTTCTTCATGTTTCAGGGTCATCTGAAGGATTGCATCGTGTCAGGGGAAGGCTAATCAGCCAAGGCACTAAGAGTTTCGTTCTTGTCAAAGGTGACAAGTCACTATGCAGCTGGCGTCTCTGTCAATCACAACTGTGCACTTGTGTAAACACTCTGTCGACCGGCTGTGCCCCTTAAGTGTGAATTGTCAACTCTGGAAAAATTCTGGAACAAAAATCTCTGCAAATTTCACAGAATTTGTGTAAAAGTGGCTTTGAGTTGGCAGTGGCTTGTGGATGAGAGTTGTTTTTTGTATGTACTGTTATCAAGTTTTCCACACGCAGCCAGAGAGACCAGAAACACAACACAACACACCAGGGGTGGTAATACAATCTGTGCCAAGTGTACAAATTCAACGCAGAGATTATTATGTGGTGCAAATTGAAAATAATCAATCAGCAGCGAGTGTTATACAGAGCCAAAGCAATCAGATATCACATAGAAGGCAAAGGTTCTGTGACTGTGACTGGTTTATGGACTACAGCTGATCTGTCATAATGTATTCTGTTCTGTGCCATACAAATGAGTAATGAAGTGCAAAAGTTAATCTCTTTAAAAATAACAAAATATGCTTACATGTGCACCTGTGTGGACTATACCCAGTATAAACTAGCCTACAATAATCTCACAACTAGTACCATTTCAAACCGTTTTAACATACTGTTATTTGTCACTGTCAGATTTGCAATGCGTTGCAAGCACTTAAAACATCTTTGGTCACTCTCTACATCAAACACCCTTACTACAGTGTAACTGTGAATTAAGTACAGTGTAAAATATGAGCCACAGCAAACTGATCACTTGCACTTACATAATGCATGGTAGGGGCTGAAGTTATGCAAGAGCAGAAAATCAATGAGCTGTTACACAGTAATGATAAGTAATTACACTGCATTTAACAGTATGGTTACAAGGCATCAGGTATAAGCCATATAAAGTGTTACCAAATCTCTGCTATGGAAACCACGGTATAGATAAGCGATTCTAATGTGTGTGGATGAGTATGTTAAATTACAGGCATGTTTCAGTGAAACATGGTTATTACAATCAAGTACAGCTCGTAATCAGTCAGTCATCCGCTATTACACATGCTTATCATCATCTTTTACATACTTCCTTTTCCAACACAATTACCTCCATTTCCTTTCAAACACTAGCCTACACATTCAGTAAAACAAACCTGTGTTTCATTAATATTACACTGGTGTTGCAATCTGTGTATTGCACTGGACAGTTAAAAGATTACCAGTGTGTATGTTCTTCTATCTACTCAAACTGTGGACAACTAACACTCAGCAGCAATGCAACTGAAATTAGTATTCCCTGCAGCAAGCTGCACTTCTCTCCTCTCCCCTCCTCTTCTCTCCTCTGCAGAGGATGGAAATGTTGTTTGCAGAGGGAAATTGATTACCTGGAGGCTTTTATTTATGATCAATTACAGTATGTCCCCCTTCATGATAATCAATCTGCTAGTCTAAGACCAGAGCCGTAACTTACATATTTGCACTACCCTGACTCCCTCCAGTTCCCATGCATTCTGATCACCACGCTACGCCGCCCTTTTTACTGGGTTTGTGTCGATACATTGCACATCTACATTCGTTCCAAAGGTTTAAACATATACCCGAAGGCAAACAGAGAAAAGGAATGTGGGACATTTGAACATTTACAAATGCAGGTGAACAAAATGAAAAAGGAGAAAAAAAAAACAAAAAGGCAATGTCTAACACTGTTTAGGAGATACTGCATATAGGAATACAAGTGAGTTCTTTGGTCCCAAGAGCCAAAATGGTGTCTTTGGTATAATTTGGTTTGTCCATTTTTTGCAAGCTCTTTTAAAAGCCATTTCAGAACTGATGAAAATTGCAGCCAGGTGCAAGGCAAATAAGAGAGCCCCATTGGGCTTATCCGTATTAACATTGTATAATCAATGCTTACATAACTGCACACAGTTGCCAGTAATGTGCCAAAGCACTATCTAATTTCAACTGCTATTGAATGACAAATTATTCCGCCTTACATTCAATGTTGTGGGGTCAAAATAAAGCCTTTCAGTCTGATAAAAAAAAAAACAGAGGAGAGAAGCAGGTTCTTTTTCTTTCTCATTTGAAAAAAAAAAAAAACGATTACTCTTCCTGACATTTCTGTCGTTCTCTACAGATCGGCAGGAACACTTCCCCTCTTGATTCTAAGGCTGCCACCCCACCCACGTGGGCAGGTGTTGTAGCTGCGCACCCCCGGTGACCGCATTCCGGAATCTTCCGACTCCACGGAGGCGTCGGAGTCGGTGAGGGAGCGCGTGTTGTAGAGGCGCACGGGCGAGCGGATCATGCGCGTGGGTGTCGGCGGTGGGCTGGTGAACGTGGGCGACTGGCTGCCCAGTGAACGGGGCTGGAAGGGGCTTAGAGGTTTGTGTTCATAGGACAGGATGCACCCACCACTGCCTCCACCAGGGGGCGACATGGGCAGCCCGTGGCCACTCAGCGCGCCAGGGGAAGGGCTGTTCTTGCGCTTAGCGGCGTTGATGATGTTCTTGGCCAGCAGCCGGTGGTTGGCTTTGGTGTCCTGACTGATGATGGGGGATTGGCACCTCAGCTCCCCCAGAGGGGACACGGGGGAGGTGGTCATGGGGCGATGGATGGGTCTTGGAGAGGGGGCACTGGTCGTGGAGGGACTGGGAGACCAGACTAAGTTGGCTGGGCCTTCTGGACTGCTGAACCTCCTGGTTATGGTGGGGGTCCTGGATGCTGTCGGCGTAGCTGAGCCTGAAGCTGGGGTCTCCTTCTTAGTCTGTGAGCGAAAAACACATAAGCACAAAATTGACTGAAAATACACATAGCTGTGCGAAAAAACATTTGTGAAATGGACCTTTTTCCTGTAGGCTCTGGCAAGTGCTGGAATGCACAACACACAAGTAACTCTACCCGCCCAGATTTATTTTCGTATGCAGTGGCACAGTTTATTATAGCATACGTCTCTTTCATACAGCTAATGATTTGAGCACATGCCTGGACATCCCAAGTTGTTTAAGAGAAACCAAATGAAACCAGCCAATGACTGTTAGTACTACAGGCAAGCTTCAAATAAGAGGCTATTTTTATTGCACGTGGCAAATCAGTCAAAAAAAGAAACACTACTCTGTGAAGCTAACAACTAAGGACATCTAGCCAATTTTTTATTTCAAAGGTCAAGTCATCAAGCACACTTCCTACTTCTTTAAGCATGTTTAGTATGCCCCCCCCCCCCCCACCCACCCACCCCATTCAATCTCTTTATCAGATAAAGGTTGCGAACACACTCTGGGGGCATCATACTCAGTTCAGGTTACCAGACATGCTGCACACAGCCAAGGCGACTAACCTTTGCAGAGATATGACTTTACCCTGCTGAGGTTGCCGGGTAGGTTTTCGCCCCCGGGCTACAGAGAGCTGTCACTGAGCAAGAGGTGGGGGGGGGGGCTCGGGGGGAGGTGGAAGAGTTAGAGGTGGGGCAGGTGGGTAGGTGGAAGGGGCTCTTGGGTCATAACATTCATCTAAAGGTTCAAACCCAGAGGGCCCGTTACAACTCTGACTGTTTACAAGGGCAAAGGGGGGAATGTGCACACGGAGCATTCATATTCAGCCCGTGTCTCCTCACATCGTTTTTTAACGCATGGCCGGGTCACATGGTGGCAGCCATTTCTGAGTGTGTTTTTCGCCATCTCCAGATCACCACGGGCTACGCTAATTGGCTCAATTTGTGTGTCTGAGATACTTAGAAAGCATTACAGATAAAATTATGGTTGGGGAAGCGTAAAATTGCTAAATGGTTCATCGGCGGAGCACATGTGCTATAAAATCAATGGCAGCGAAACCAAGAAGGTAAGTGCTTTCGCAGGAAAAGAGTAAAGAAAGAAACAGAAAAAAAGAACAGACAATGAAAGGGTTCAGAGAAGATTTTAATGGGTAGGGACAGCAGGAAAGGGTGATTTTAACAGAAAGGAAAGGAGGGGAAAAATAGAGAGAAAACTTAGATAAGTCAACAAGGAAAGACATTTCAGTAGACACTGCCTTTTTCCCTGTCATGACAATGGCTAAGACATCCAGTGTTTCATGTAATGACATTCATGGAAATATGGCATCACCTGAAACTGCAGCTTTGCCAAGTGAAGGATTTTCATAATTAACCAGTAGAATTAGCATGCACTGTTGACTACAAATCAAACAGAAGACACACAACATATAATTTTGCTCAAAGCATGTATGCTGTGTTCTCTCTCTCTCTCTTTCTCTTTCTCTTTCTCTCTCTGACAGAGATGGGAAAACAGAGACGTTAAGGGAGTTCCCTCACTTCTACTTTTAAGTCTATCTTCCCATATTAAATTGCAAATCATAGACCTCAAACCAAAGACGCCATCTGCTAAAGTGCTTTGTAAGCCGGTACCATCTCGGACATTTAAAACCTGGAGGCAAGTGTAGGAAAAGTAGGACACTGGTTTCCCATTAATGTTATTTGTAACTGACATAATACAGGCAACACTTTTTTTCTGGACAGTAAAAAGGCACTTCATTAGGGTCATTTTAACATCTGTAATGTGTTAAACAAATGTTGCAATATATTCTGTAAAGCTCTGTGGCTTGAGTTAACCACTGCCCTCTGGTGGTGGAACTGTGAACTATTTTTGTTGAAGCATTTCTGTGAGAACGTTTAGGATTTGCCTCCTTAATCGCAAGGAAGACTAAACGTAGGCCATTTTTATGTTATCAAGAAATCAGAAAATAAATGAATAGCTAAACCTAATATGAATAACATGTTTTTTGAGAGTATAAAAATAATCCCTGGCTTGCTTACTGGAAAAATAAACAACAGACACATGTTGAGAAACTTGCATTGAGCAATCACATTAGCATGCAGGCTCTGATTCTCTTTCTAGTGGGTTTGCTTTGGTCTGTACAGTGTGCGTCTGTGTTTTCAGTGGTGTGGGTTATAGTAGTAGTAAGATGGTTTCCACACCTGTGCCTCTATCCCTGCTTTCCTGGCCGAGAACGTGGGCCTGGGCGCTTGGCCGGCCGATCGTGGCGACGCAACCCTCTCAGGGCCATAGGCCGTCACGGGCGACCTGACCTCCCTGGGGCTGAGGGGCAGAGGAGGGGAGAAGCACGCCGGCCTGTATCCGCCCGGAGTGCTGAACTGCGAGGACACGTTGGTGGGCAGCGACGTCTGCCTGGCTAGGTAGGGCTGCTGCCCTGTCACCATGGACTTGGGCAGAGGTGCCGCCCTGGGCAGCGAGCTCATGGGATCCTTGGTGGGGCTGAGGATGAAGAGGGAGGAGTTGAGCTGGTAGGGCTGGTGCTTGGCCAGCTCCATCTCCATCCTGGTGCAGCCGTTCTCCAGGACGGGGCTCTGTGGGGCGGGCGGCGGGACCGGGGGGGCCGGGGCTGTAGCCGGTGCCGGAGAGTTCTTGGCCTGCTGCGCCTTGAGAGTCTTTGAGATCTGCTCGCTGATGTTGGAGGCGTTGGCGATGGCCTTGACTCGACCTGGCATGTTCGACGGGTACACCCAGGAGGGAGGCAGAGACATGGTCGGCGAGGGCGATCTTATCTGTCCGTCTCTCTTCGCCGTGTTATCCAACACATACTTCTCCATCCTGGACTGCCTCCTGGCAAACAGCTCGGCGCCCTTCCCAGATGCGTTGGCCAGATTCTGCTCTGGCTTGTGCTCCACCACCCTGCCGGCAGCCGGGGTCCTGGAGCTCTTCAGGCACGAGGACCAGGCTGGAGCCGGCTCCTCTACTAGGACCTCCTCCTTGGCCATGAAGTTGGAGGCCTCGGCGCCCAGGGCCAGGAGTTCCTCCTCGGGCACGCTCTCGGCCGGCAGCGGCCTCTGCTTCTTCCTCTCGTCCGCGCCCTGCACCAGCGACAGGAGCTCGGGGTTGGGTGCCACCTTGGGCTTCTCCTGGAAGGTGAACATGGCCTTGCGTGGGCCGCGTCGCACCCCGCCCTCGTCCAGGATGCCCGTGCGGATCAGCGTCTGCGGCCTCCTCTCGCTCAGCATCTGGGGGATGAACGCGGGCTTCGGGGCGGTCGGGGGCATGTAGTGTGGCACCGGTGAAGGGCCAGGGAGAGGGCTACTGTAAGTTGGCAGTGGGGGGGTTGGGTATGAAGGGGCTGGAGGTGGCGGGGAGAAGGCAGGCCTGGCGGTGCCTGACCGAGGGGGCTCTGCGAAGGCATGCAAGGGGGGCTCCACCGCGTACGTCGGGGTGGGGGGCTCCGGGAAGGCCGGCAGAGGAGGGGTGGCGTAAGATGGGGCAGGGGGGATGTCCATCTGTGGGCTCGGTCCAGGAGAGGTCTGCACAGTACTGGGCGAAAAAAAGGGACGAGCTGTCCTATTAACGATGGCGAGCGATGGCTGCTTGGCCACTGATGTGACAGGCTTGTTTGGGGAGGCATGACAACCGTTCGGTATCTCCCCGGGAGTCTCTGCGGAGTCTCCGGGATGCGTCCCATTAACTTTGGCTTCCTCTCGGCCAGCGGCGGGTCGAGCTGCACCGTTCCTCTCATCCGTGACAGTCGTTTCATCCCTCAGCTTGCCTGCAGGCTGCACAGGGAGTTCCTCCTCTTCCACTTCCTCCTTCTCCTGCACGGGCAGGAAGTGCCTCTCCTGCACATCCTCCACCTCACGGATGGCTTCACGCTGATCCTCCATGATGCTGTTCCCCCGACTCTGGAGCGGAGTGCCCGACAACCAAAGCGCTTTGGCCTCACTGTTTTTACGGTTCAAATCTCTGTCCTTGCTGTCTGAGGTACGCTTATTTTCCCATGGTAGCGCCGGGCTCGGAGAAGGTGTGCCACAGTTTTCGCTCTTGGCCTCTTCGTCTGTTTCTCTTTCTCCTACTCCTCCTCCTCCTCCTCCTTCTCCTCCACCACTTCCTCCTTCACCAAAGCTGACCAGGGTAAAAGCATTCACTCTTTGTCTGCGGCGGTTGAAGAGTTGGACGCCTCGTGAGTTGGACGGCACGGAGAGCTGGGCAGCGATGATCTGGCTCCTCGTCCGGGCCTCTTTCAGCTCTTTCTCTGAGAGACTCGCACTTCTGCTGAGGTCTGCAAACAGAAAACAGGGTAGAAAAAATATACTGTGACTGTTTTGAAGCTATAAACTCCAGAAAGCATGTACGTTTTCTGCCTGGTTGTGCTTCACACAACACAGCCACAGCAAATATGTCACACACAACAAAACCCTACTCTAACAAGCTCATAAATATGCATGTCTTCTGTGAGAAACCAAAAACAAACGCTTTTGCAGGTCACAGGAGTTGTGCGCAGTGCTATTTTAAAACCACATAATTGTTTCTTAAGCATATGGTTTTGATTGCTACATAATCCTACCAGAGCAGCCCAAGACGTAATACAGTCAGAAGTTATTTAGAGAACCATCTTGAAGTGTTCGAAAACTCTGCAGCGTGTAACATTACGTCAATTAATCTCATGGGAATCAGTGGTCAGGACCATTAACAGCGTCATGCCAGACGTACCTGTGACAGCCAATACTAATTCCCTTTGTGTGCACATAAAATAACATCACGTGCTTAAACATAGTGTTCTCTCTCTTTCTGACTTTCTCTGTCTCTCTGTCTCTCTGAGGATCTGTTTGTCTTGCAATAGAAATTCCACAGTCAGCAGTTAACACTAGATCTACAGACAATGTTCCAAAGCGAGCAATAAGAGAGAAAGGCTACAAGCTGCAGGAATATTCAACCTTATTCCTAAATAAATAGACCTTTCACTGTGCCAAACATATCAGGTCAGGCAGACTGACACAGAACTGCAGCTTTGCAACCACTGAATGATGACAGATTTATGGTGGTACAACAGACATAAACAACTGTTGTGTCTGGAGAGCTTTAGCCAATGTGTGGAATGGTATACATGTCAAATAAACCAAAACAGATGTCTAATGTTAACACACGGCCGTGCCTAAAATCACTTGCAGTTTTATGACACACTGATATCTTCTTCATATATTTGTTCTTATTAAGGTGCAGATGAAGACTGAAACAGAGCCCTTTTTGTTAAAAATGGCAAAGGTTTATTGTCTGGGCTCAAGACCTTCATTCCAGGCTGCACAAGTATTTCCTTTACCATCGGCAGCAGTCCCCTCCCAAAGCATTCCTCAACTGCCGAGAAAATTCCCTGCTTGAAACCGGCTGCCGCACAGTCTCTGAAATATGTCTTGAAGGCACCACACACACACACATAGTTCCTGACATATTGACACATTTACATTTAAACATCCGTAGTCACAGAGCAAACTATACATTTAAGCACTTGAACTCTGACCTAAGGTGTTTAGTGTCACAGACGTTGTAAACAAATTACTGGGATCTATCTTCACCTGGGGGGGGGGGGGGGGGGGGTAAAAATAAGTCAACTAAATCTACCTCTGCCTTTACTGGTCTCCCTCAGTCGAATATGCTCTGGTTCCAAAGTATTACAGCTTTCCCCCCACGTTTTAGTGTTATCAGAAAGCAAATGAGTTTGAGATAATAATGCGCTCATTGCCTGATTTACTTAGCCCCACAGAGAATAGCAGCATTGTTCTGGACCAAGCTGATGGCTGCATCAAGGCTGTAGGTGATGCTTTGTACGGCGAAGCGAGAGCAATCGGTTTCTCCTGATAGAGCAGTAATTACATACTTGTTGAAAACCCTCCCCTGTGAGTTTGGCTTTCAACCTGAGCAGGTTTTAACTGCCTCACCAGGCACTAGGCCCACAGATTCATAACAGCATCTTGAGAAACAAAACAAGGATTATTCTAACAGGTGTTTCTTTTATCTCAGGGAAATTTTGTGCAGTTACAGATAAACCTTTGAGGTAAAAGTGAGTGGGATGGTGGACAAGCCATGTTTTTAAGTGTTCACTCACAAAGAAGCACTCTAATGTAATGCCATGAGAACTACATCTGAGGATACAATCAAGTACATCTGCCTCTAATTGGGTGCTCATAAATCCACCGCTCATTGCCTACAGCCGCAAAAACAAAAACACATCAAAAAGTACCCTCAAAGACGCTTGTCCAACAAATTCCAATGCCCACAGCTTACAGTATCTATTTATCTTCAAATAAACTTTCATCTGACTGGCGTGTTATTAATCATTTTTTCCCGAAGCAAGTAAGAATTTTATCGTGACAACATTGATACTGAGGGTAACATTCATACATAGCTCGGGTAGGTAACTGTTATCTTGTTGGCCAACGGTGTGCATTACAGCTGCATGCCTTGAACTTGAGTGACAGAGGCAGAGGTGCTTATGCACACAATAATAAAAGTCTGCCTACGAGTCTCCCTATCCTGAAAGACGATGAGACAGATTTACAAGATGAGCTAGATTTACACATCTGTCTTTCTACGTGTCACTATTATGACACCTATTTGGCCACAGGACTATTTCAAGCTATGATCACGGCGCAGTTTTGGACCTGTCACGTTGGATGCATAATTCTTTGAATTAAATTAGGAAAATGTTTTCTCATCAAGTATATATCAGCTGGTATGGGTCATTTTCTTCAAATGTAGTACCTACTTTGTTTAAAGCCGCTTAGTGTCAGCATAGCTTAGCAAACAATATCTTAGCAAAAGTTGATTTAATTTATCATTATCTCAGTACTCAGTGGCAAAGGCTGCCCACAATCTTACTTTGCTTATTCTCGCACAAAGTTACATTTCACTCACTGGGAAACACAAGACACTAAAATGAAAGACAGTATTTAACTTATTTAACCTGCCTTCTTAAACACTCCTTTATGTGTGTTCGGGACAAGTTGGTGTTTTCAGTTAAGCGAATAAATATTTCTACAACATGCACCATGTGATATCATACCGAGAAGAGCATCCAGAAAAGTCATGAGTCTTCTGGGCATAATTTTTCGTATGGCTCAAGTTCAAGTTTGCCCTGAACTACTGTGAACGCTAAAATACACAAAAAATGGTTTGACAAAAGGGAACAACCTGCTTAAGTTTCTGAACAACACATTTTTGCATCAATGAGCGTTCCAAACTTTCTAGTTTCTAAAATCAGTAATAAATCTAGCGTTTGAAGATCAACTGGTGTGAATCTTCTCTAGCGGGTTTTCTGGAAGAAAAAAAAACGGTATCCAATTTCCTTACCTTTTGAAATTCAGATCGCCGTTCGCTTTTTGCCGCTAGCCCGACAAGCTTTTCCAATTTAACTGTATCTGTTTCCCCCACACCCCCCTTTTGCAGCTCGAAGTTGTATCGTATTTCGTGTCGTTGCAAATGATGGTCTCTACTGCGCGCTCGTGCTTCAGCTTTCTGACGCTGTACTCTACTGAGCAGAGGAGACTAGGCGAGGCTTATTTGGATTCCCAAACGTTTGTTAAAACCGCTGGCATCAGATTTTTACATTAAACGGAGAACCACCATTGCTTTACAGGAAAGTTTTAAGAGAGCAACACTAAAAGCACCGAGGAGAGCAGGAAAGTCCCTCTAACTACAGAAATAAGTCATTTGGTTTACCAGCTCAGTTGAGAAAAGTGTGTGTGTATGTGTGTGTCAGTGTGTGCGTTTGTCGGTGTGTCAGAGAGAGAGAGAGAGAGAGACTACTAAGACAGACTGACAGAAGACAGATTGAGAAACACAGAGAGATGAATGCTTGTGCTCCTTTCCTGACCATTTGCCAGCCGGTTATACATCCATTTATTTTTAAAGGCAACCACACAGAGCAGTGTCATCACCTTTTACGAGACCCGCCAGAATGGGGAACAAATTAAAGCTCAGAAGATAGATGATAGGAACCATGGCAGGCAGACACACCTGACCTTGTGGACAGTGAAGCCAGGGCTGGCTTTGATTATCCAAACAACCTCCTCCTCCCTGACTGATCACCCCCCAGAAGCCCCAAACGCTTAGGGAACGACAGGAACTTCACTCTCCACTAGGGAATGTGGAAGGAGGGAGGGGGAGAGAGAGAGAGATATAGAGATAGAGATGAATGCGTTGGAGTGAAAGAAAGATGGAATGAAAGAGTAAGTAACAGAAAGAGAAACATGTGTGTGTGTGTGTGTGTGTGTGTGTGTGTGTGTGTGTGTGTGTGTGTGTGTGTGTGTGTGTATGTAGAGAGGGAGAGTGAGAGATACACACAGAGAGAGGGAGAGATGCATGCGTTGGAGTGAAAGAGAAAGATGGAATGAGAGAGTGAGTAACAGAAAGAGGAATGTGTGTGTGTGTGTGTGTGTGTGTGTGTGTGTGTGTGTGTGTGTGTGTGGAGCGGGGGAGAGAGAGAAAGAGAGAGAGAGAGAGTGAGAAAGAGAGAGAGAGACATTAAGGATTGAAGGAGAGGAAGCGGGAACGAGCATGAACTTGGCCTTTAGAAAACCTCTAAGGGTCTCTCTATGCTGTCCCTTGACATGGGCAGACAGACAGACAGACAGACAGACAGACATACAGACAGACAGACAGACAGACAGACAGTGGGGAAACTCCCCAAAGCAGTGGGCTTGGACCAGATCCGATTACCCTGTCGGATGTTATCATTCATCAGGGGACAGGGTAGGATGGCGGTGCTCTCCCACTGGCCAGTGTGTGTGTGTGTGTGTGTGTGTGTGTGTGTGTTGGCGAGGGGTGGGAGGACCTTCATCCTTGAGGTCAAAACTGAAAAAGCTGATGACTGTGCAGTTTGACCTGCAGCTAAATACCCCTGGGGAAAATCTGCATAAGGAGAACAATGAAATGCTGTTCTGAATTAAAAATGTATGCGGTCTCAGAGTTTAACTTACTGTTGCCCTAGGCTCTGTTTGTAAATACAGATGTGTTCAATGCGCGTAAGTGAGACTAAATTCAATCCTTGGTCATTAACATAAGGGGGAAAAATCTCCTTGCCTTTTTAGCCAAGTACTACTCCATCCTGCGGGGTGGACACATCAATCACAGCTCGGAAAACTGGACAAAATATGTGTTCCTACCCCAAAAAATGTGTTTAAAAGTGCGTTGCGTGTCTAAAATGGGTGATTTTGTGATTATCTGGTGGTCACATAATAAGGCTGTGAGGCTAAATTAAAATGTGTGTAATTTTATTTTCCATTTTGAATCGACAAAAAAAGTACTGCCTCGTAATGTGTGGGAAACCAGGAGCAAGGACCATAACAGTAGTTAGATTTATCATGTTCCATACATCATCAACTTCTTTCATACGTTTAGATCTAACAAAACTGAAAAGACTTCACAAACATTTTACCAAAAAAATGATGTTCTCTGTGGGTCGTTATTTCTGTGTTTGTCCTGTTTAACAAGCCAACTGTTGTATCGTCATAAAAAAAGGAAACTATGGGCAAACACCCATGGTAGTCCAAGTGGATGCTTTCTGTATATTTGTGAGTAAATGACAATCTGGAGAAATTATCATGGATTTTTTCCACCTAAATTTTTCCCACAAGTCTGTGGGGTATGGCCACTGACCGTGTAGTGTATTAAATCACCCCGGGCCTGATTGCATCTCCATTGCCTATCCAGTTATTCTGTTTTAACTACAAGGAAACAGATGTTTCACAGAGGCTTGAGCTGTTGACTGTGCAAGAAGAGGCGTGGTGAACCTCCTTTTCCCTGTGTGTTCACACAAGTGTTTCACCCACTAAAGCAACGGCGATCTTTTCCTTACGGTAAGCCAAACACTAAGTCACACTCGAGTTCCAACCCCCATGCGGAACTGCAGAGGGAGTTGTTTTACAAAAGAGCCGTGTGCGACCACAGGGAGCCTCACTCCTTCCCCTCCATGTCTGACGGGGGCTCTGGCAACAGCTCGCTGACTACATGTTGAGCCCCATCGCCTTGCTAAGTTAATGACACTTCAGTGGATAGTTTTTCATGTGAGCCACACTTAATAAAATAGCATGAGACACACAGGCTACTACTGTAGCGAAATTACCAGACTATGTTCTGGCGAGGAGAGAACTCAACCCTGCTGCAACACTTGCTGAAATATATCTTCATTAAACTGTTCTTCACTATGAATAAAAAACAGCTGTTGATACTTAATCACGTGACATAAACAAAAAAAAAAAGACATATGAATATTTACTTGTTTTTCGGCCAAGTTGACTGTCGGTGGACGTCACGGCTGGCTTCCCTTTCGCCCAGCTGTGCTCATCCTTCTTCCAGCTGCCGGTGGTGGTGATGGGACTCGTCCCTATCTCCTGCCCTGCCGGGGCCATCTCCGGCCGGACTCCCCTGCTCACAGGGCTGCTACCGGGGCTGTGTCCCAGGCCTGAGCTAGAGCCGGAGCCGGAGCCAGAGCCAGAGCCAGAGCCAGAACCACAGCCAGAACCCGCGCCGGCCCAGCTGACCCCTCTTCTTACGGGCTCATGACCCCTCGTCTCCATTTCCAGTGACGTCCTGTCCCGTGTCCGGGAGCCGGAGGTTGGATGAGTCAGAGGGTTGTGATCGCAGGTTTGGGTGTTCTTTCCGAAAAAAAAAAACCCCCACAGAACAGTCCTCTGGTCAGTGCTTTGAAGTATGTATTCGAGGGCTGTCCGTATTCGTTTGTAGCCTCAGTCCCCCCTCTCTCCGTTACCCCTCTGTCTCTGATGGGTGGTCAGATTGGCCTAAGAAGAAGAGGGAGGGTTTCTTGGCTCCGCTAGCCGCCGAAGAAGCGATGTTTAACCAAAAACAGGACTCGGCAGGCAAACAGCAAGATCAGACGGCCATCCGAGGTTGTCCCTGGCCCCCGAACATGCTCTGTCACGACCGCCTCCCCCCTCTGTCCAGTCCGGTGGGCGGAAAAAAGACACCACTGACGCAGTGGCCACGAGGAGCACTTTTACTTTTCCTGCACACAATGCTGTCTAAAAGCTAATAGGACCTCCCAAGAGACACTCTCCTAAGTTCCCTGGAAGAGTTCCCATGGAGATTCGCCAAGACAATTTCACAACCGATGTGCTCCGCTGCAAATCCAGTAAACTCTGAAACATCATCCAGTTTTTTCGTTTTGTTTTGGAATTTTTTTTCTTTCTTGCCTTTGTTTTTACTGTTTTTGTCTGTCTTCAAACTGTGATCCAGACATTCCTCCTCCCCATCCCGTGCCTCCCGCACCTAAACACAGTCCTGACCTGACACAGTATCCTAATCTTGGACGTGCAGATTATTTTCCTTCAGGAACACAAGGCCCTCTCAGGTTCTCCAAAATGCTGCCATGGCACAACACAATGCCTTATACGAATGTTGTGAGTTCAATCAACCCCTTACTTCATTAGTGTGCTGAACACAAAAAAAGCCAAGCTCCTTTCTGGTGTGCACAATGCTGTCACAATGCACAGAGCACCAAATGTTATTCTTGGGCCGTTTCTTAAGCCTGTGTTTATTTTTTCAGCATATGGCCTTTGTTATAATCCCCTTTTGTGTCTATGTGTTGCTGAAATGAAGCCGGGACTGCCTTTGCCCTGGGCTTGTGCGTGCTTTCAGTCAGGCACAAAAGTGGACAGTTGGTTTATTTGGACACTTTAGCTGCAGGTCCAGTTGAACTTGCTCGCTCTCCAAAGTGTCTCGTCTGACTGTGCTGTTTGGAGCGCTTCCCTTTTGAATGTGCTCTCTGTGTAAGATGGCAGAGGTGTGAGCCTCACCCCTGTCTAAAAGGATGATGGGTAGGCAGGTCGTGCCTGGGGAAGTTTGGCATGGCCTCCTCCAACTTGTCTCCCTCGGCGCCACAATTACCTAAAAAAACAAACAGAGTGATGATTGAGCTCGTGAGAAATCTTCGTCATGCATAAGATTCAGGAGGTTCACACAGAAGCCTGAATGTTTACATTTGTACTGCCGCCATATTTGGAAGTGGCAGCAAATGGTTTGTGTGTGCTGGGGTTTGCACTATTACTGTAATTACTGAAAATATTTTACATCCCACCAGTTTTATTCACACTCAAGAGAGCAAAAATAGGTCTCCTCTGTATACTTCAATATGCAAGATCATTCAGTATGTGCTACGTTGCTAGCTCTGCGGAGAGGCTAATGCACCAGAAAATGTTCAGAGAAGATTACAACGATGATTACAGCAAGGAAGCAACATCACCACTGCTATCTCCCTGAAGAAATAAAAGGGGAAAATGATCTCTACTCATTCAAGTGCTCAATTTTCCATCTAAAGACAGTGATGCATGCACCGGCTACCTTTATCATTAAGCTAGGATTGCAAAAGCAAAGGAAAGTGGGAGGGGGGCCTAAATGAAGAGATCTGGAGTTCATAAAATCCTTTCTCTCCCGTCGGAGGAGGAAAGAGGGTCAGACATCATTAGGTCAAAACCTGGAGAGAAACCTCGTCTTAACCTTCTGAAAAAATGACTGCCGGGTGTTTGACAAGCCTTGAATTAATCCAAGGGTTAACTGTCTGAGTGGAGGCAAGCGCGCACTACGCGACGCGCACACAACCGTAAACGCGACACTTCTGGCAGTTGCCAGAGGGTGCGACTGAAATAAACGAGACCTACGACCCCAATCAGGCTCCCAGACGCGCGTCATCTTTCACTTCCTGTACGAGTGTACGCCGCAAGGTAGGCCAGAGGCAGGGAGAAATCAGAGGCCTCGTCTGTCACATTTTTTTGAGCCTCGTTTTTGAAGTCTACAAGCCATTAGCTCGAGTGACAAATGGCGGCATGTCATCTGTTTCATGTGTCCTGTTGTGCTAGCGCCTGACAGATCTATGCTCCAGGGGGCATCATGTCTGCCGCTGCTATTGCTGTTGTTTATATTTTGTTGTTTGTTGGGTTGATGATGACTGGTGGCCCAACCCCCACCCTTCTTGCCAGCTGACTGACACGAAGCACACACAGAGAAGAGGCCTTCTGTTCGTGCCCCCTGGGCGAGCACGCTGTCTAAAACCACAAGCCATCGCTCGAACCAAAACCCCTTCACTGTGCCCATGCTAGGCTCGCCCACATCCATTTTCACACCGCGTTTTCATTCTCTCTCGCCGCCTTTTTATTTCCCTTCTCTGCTGGATTATCCCCTCCTTTCCAAACGTCTCTGGGCGAAGAACAGCTGCTTTGTTCTTTGCCAACAGGATGTTGGTTTTATCGGAGGATGGTTCTTTTAGATTTCTTTCCTTTAAAAAACAAAAAAAAACTAAAACATTCCCCCCTTCTAGTCAGAAAGCTGATGCTAATCAGTGTGTTTATCGGTCCAAAGTAGCAACATTTCACCATGTCCCTCTTGTTTATTTTAACAAGCGTTGCCTAGAGGGAGCTGGGCTGTTGGTATCAGTCAGATGGATCACAATCCCAGCCTTTGTCTTTGAGCGAAGCCTTTGATAGTCCAAGGGAATTGATTTGGCAACAGTTGTGGAGATTATTCATTGTGTACAGGGGTTTTATGTGTGTGTGTGCGTGTGTGTGTGTGGAGGGGTGTTGGGGGGGGTGGAGGTGGTGAAGGGGGGCGGGGGGGGGGGGGGGTGCGGGGGGGGGCTGTGCTGAGCCACAGCATTCACATTTATTGCTCATCAGCCTTGGAGTAAAGCTCAAACCTTCCTACCTACACTCATATCGTGGTAATGAGTTTACCAGATTGTCAGAGGCTGTCATGATTAGAAGCTACGCAAATCTATATTCCATTAAAGTGTGTTTCATCACACCTATAAATCAATATGCGATTAGGCTGACTATATGTCATGTAATGCTTGCTCTCTCTCCCTGCTCCAATGCGTAGACGCTGTCTCATGTGCGTCACAACACAGCTCAGCCAGAGAAATAACAAACTGGTGGGCGCAAAGGCAGACTGTGTGGGAGATGACAAGTCTTGACAAAATTTGACAGATGTGATGCAGCTTTTATGAGTCTGTCAAACATACATCAGACACCTGTGTCAAAAATCCCCCAATGTTTTTTTTCTTCTTTTTTCTCTTTCTCTTTCTCTCTCTCCTCTCTCTCAACCTGTCTCTCTCTCAACCTGTCTCTCTCAACCTGTCTCTCTCTGTCATTCCATGGCAGCAAAGTGTGTGAGATGATAGATCTGTCATTTCCAAGCTCCCAAATGGACCTTACCTGTCACTGTCAGCACAGGTGTGCCCAGTCACTCCCCACACACCCTTTTCCCTAACACACAACACACACACACACACACACGAACACGCACGCACACACACATGCACACACACACACACACACACATGCACATACACACATCACATACATCCACATGCAATCACACATACACCTCACACACACACACAGTATTAGCCAGCTGCACACATATGCACAGAAACACCCACACACATCCACACACAAGTACACACACAATCACACACACACCTTACACACACATACATACCTCATATCACATACAATCACACATACACCCCACACACACATCATACTAGCCAGCTGCATACACACACTAGCCACACACACACACACACACACACACACACACACACACACACACACACACCACACACACACACACACACACACCACAGTAGCCACACCACACTAGCCAGCTGCCCCCTCACGCAACCGTAAGGAAATGCGATAAGGCACACAGCAGGTAAAGGACATTCCTCCAGGACATTCAACTATATCACTTACAGGCAGCCATAATGAGGCATCGTATCAACACGGAGGCTGACACATCCCGACAGGAGCCCTCGGGGCCCGGGGCCCGTCTCACAAGTCCCTCCTATCTGTTACACTCTGGCACACACAAATCATTGAGCAGAAGCACCAGGAGCGTAAGTGTGTGTGTGTGTGTTTTTTTTCTTCAAAAGGGGAGAGGACCTGCTCTTGCTCACATGCACACACAAACACACATACATGTGCACACAAGCACACACACACAGACACTCCGTACACACACACACACACACACACAAAGAAACACACATACATATGCACACAAGCACACACACACAGACACACCATATACACACACACACACACAAAAGGGCACTCACAAGACAGCACCTTCAGAGGTGCTGGAAAATAATTTGAGGGTAGTGCTCCGGATTTTCGCATTCCTAGACGCGTAATTCCTCGCCGACGATGGCCAGCATGCCTTAGCATGCGCGGCCCGATGACAGACACACACAAACACCGGCTGGTCACACACCTCAGTGAACTCCAGAAATGACTGAGGGCTGGCTTCCGCCACCCCAGCAGGCCCACAGGAATGATTAGGGCAGCGGAGAGAAAAACAAGATCAAGGCAAGATATGAAATACTCCCCCCATCCAGGTACCCGCCATGTGGGTTCATTTCAAAAGATGTTTTTTTTTTTACAAAAAGAAAAGAAAAAAGAAAGAAATAAAGAAAGAAAAGTGCCATGAGTCACGAGGAGAATGGCTTTTGTGCATTCACCTGCACAAATATTTCACACAGCACTTTGTGAAAAGGTCTAACAAATGTGATGCTTCATTAAGTGTGCAAAGACTGAGATGTGGAACACACTAACTAAACTGAATAAACTGCAGCCAAACCATGATAGATAAACAACTCTGTTCTGCCATTATTGTTTGAATGACATAGAGACACGACTCATTTGAAATGAGTTTCTAATGAATAATCATCATTAGCCCATAGTGTCTGAGATCTCTACAAAGATAAAGTGCACCAACACATATCTGTGTTCCATGGGGGGTTGGGGTGTCTGTCAATAATAGATAAGAAATGACTTTCTCTACAGCAACCACTCATGAGATACACCTTCTCCCGTTTCACGAAAGGAGTCATTCTGACCAAGCACATGTACACCATTGCACACATGGTAACTAACAGTCTAACAACCCCCAAACTCATCTGCTCCACAAACTAAACAGACATGCTGTGTGCAAATGCGTGCAGTAGAGATTGTTAAGTACATCCAGACCATTGTGCATTTAAAGAAACATAACCTAGCATTCAGACTGGGCTCTTTCATTGTCAGCCAAAAGTGTGTTGTGCATTGACGAGGCAGAGGAGTTTCCTTTCAGATGTGTCTGACAACAGGTGATCGTTTACAGCAGTGCAGTTCAGCACCGACCGCCCCCTCCACACACATTCACACTGACCCCCCCAACACCACAGGCAGCGTGTGCCATAAAAGCCTTCTGGCCGGCCGTAAAGCCGCCAGGCAGCTACCCCCCCCAACACTTACCTGGACTCTGGTGTGGCGGCTGGGTTGCGACGTGGTCAGTATCCACAGCCTCCCTTCAGGTCCTCTGTACGCGCACAGACTTACACACACACTCACTCCCTCACTCACGTACACTGAACGCCACAGCCACACCACACCACAGCACAGCACAGCACAGCACAGCACAGCACACCTCCCCCTGCTCTATCCCTTGCTGAAGAAAAGCCTTCCACTCTCCCTTCCTCTCACTCTCTGACTCGGACCCTCCCTCCCTCCCTCTCTCTCTCTCACTCTGCTTCTCTCTCTCTCTCTCTCTCTTTCTTTCTTTCTTTTTCTCTCGCTCCTAGACAGAGAGAGAGGGGAAAGGGGGTGTGGACCGCCAGCACTTGGAACACAGAGGACTCTTTGTCTTTCTGCGTTCATATGGTTTCCTTCAAGCATACATACTGAACACATTATGCCATTATATATTTTCATATTCAACACCGGGCCCGATTTAAGAAACCTGCACAGCCCCCACTACCACCCCCACCCCCACCACCCACCCCCACGGCCCCCTCCCTCCCTCCCCACCAACTCCCCAGCTCCAGCTACTCCCCACTACTCCCCATTCACCCCACTCCCACTCCTGAACCTCTACCTCTGTATTTTCCCTCGCCCTAATTTCACTCAGCTCACTGAGTGCGGGTAAGGGTAAGAACAAGGAAAAACAAAGGATGAAATGTGGACGGGGAAACGTATGCTAAACTCACCGCCAGGCCCGGAGCACTTGTATTTTGTTTATACTACTCCAGACTGCTGTGAATTATAAACGCAACCACCGCACGCCCTGAGCTCTTCCTCCTGAGACCGACCCGTCTGGGAGCGGGAGCGGGGGGGTGGGGGAGTGTGTGTGTGTGTGTGGGCGGAGGGGGGGGGGGGGGGATTTGCTGGGGGGGTTAGTAGCACAAAGGGCCATACAGATGGCTTTTGCAGACCTGTGCCGGGCCCTGGTCAATAACTCACGGCCACTAATACACGTTTTAGTAAAGCGAGGCCCCGGGGCCCATCATGGGATCCGAGCGGAGAGCCTCTGATCTTCGTGTCTCTGTCGCTGTCTTGGGGGCTCCAAATGAACTCTGACATCCAAAACCTGCCGCAGACTAAACTTGGAGCTAACATGCACTCACTGACTCACTCACACACACCGAAAGGCATAACACTGTTTTGTTTTGTCTTTTTTTTCCTTCTACCTCTCCCTTCGTTCATAAATATGGCCGAATGAAAGATGGCTGCAATAAGGAAGATTAAACAAAATGTATAGAGCTGTATAACCGGACTCTCCTCAGCTGTTGCAACAAAGACAGCATTAGTCTTTCTTAAGAAAATAATTTTGTAAATATGCATCCAAGGTTCATATGAGGTTCACACGGACAAAGAAAAAAGAAAACAGAACATATATCATCATCACATAGAGATATCACACATTACCCTCCAGCTCTGTTCCCCTGTTCAACACAGCACTATGAAATATGCATGGGCCTGTGTCATGCATGTGTGTCTTGGTAATTTGAGGCAAGCAGACAGAGTTGGCCAGCAAGAGGAGAATACTAGTCCCTAGACCGAGGGCCAAAGCTCAGAAATGCAACAGGGCAATTTCACAGAATGTGAAATTCCGGCGAGAGTTATCAAAACCTCCCAGAGACCCGTGTCAGTGCTTATACGTGGCTGCAGTCCTGAGAATACTAAAGTTATGAAAGGTTATGCATTCAATGTGGTCTCATGGACATTCACTTTCACAGTGAAACTGTTATTGTTATTTTATTGCAAACCATAAAATGTACTGGACAAAGTTAAAGTACTATATCTGCAAAATTCTACAACTATTACATACACAATACAAAACAGTTGCGCAACATGTAATTGTTTACAGATGGCAATTGTGATAAAAATGGAAATATAGTCTAAGGGCTCATTCACACCGACTTGAGCGTGTACAGCGTGTATCCGTATACAATATGTTTGTATAGGGACAGAATACGCGCAGATCACGCGCGCGGTGTGAACAGTCTAATTTGTTAACATGCATTCTAAATGAATATGGACAGAATACGGCCACGCACTGAATACGCAGAGTGTTTGGTGTGAATGAGCCCTAAGGCAGTATATATCTAGTAGATTACTTGCTGCCTATATTTTCCCAGGATGCATTATTTATCAGTCCCTTGTCATCTCTCACCCTCTCTGTCTCTCCATGTTTGTCTCTGTCTTCTCTCTCTCTCACTTCTTCCCTCCCCCCTCTCTTTCTCTATCTTTCTCCTAGTCTGCTTCTGTTGTTGTTGTTTCTCGTTCCTGTCTTCTCAGTGTAACATGTTTTTGATACCCCATGCAGCTGATATAACAGCCATTAAGGCTCTTCCTTTAGCAGACCAGTGAGACTTTCCAAAACAGTGACCCTTCATGTGCATGTCTATGTTTACATATGTGTGTGAAAGAGAGAGATAGATCGAGTCTCTCTCTCTCTCTCTCTTTCTCTCTCTCTCTCCCTCTCTCTCCCTGTGTGTGTGTGTGTGTGTGTGTGTGTGCGTCTGTATGTGGTAAGTCTGTCTGTGTGAGAGAGTGAGAGAGAAATGGAGATGGGGTTGGGTGTGTGTGTGTCTGCGTGTGTTCAGTTTTTGCATGTATGAGAGAACACAACAGAGACAGAGAGAAAGAGAGAGAGAGAGAGAGAACCCAGAGGGAAATGTTCAAACATTCCATCAAATCCGGCCTTCTTCGTTTTGAACACGGCGGGTGGAATTTCCTTAGTGATCTGGTCTACATTCCCCCTCTTGATCTGAGTCCATTCACCCAGACTTATTAAACAACGCCATGACTGACTGAAGGCATGATTAAAATCATACTCGGCCATTCCATTCCATTCCATTCCTTCCATTATAGACACACACACACACACACACACACATGCACACACACACAGAAATACATGCAGACACACACACACACACCACACACACACACACACACACGCACAAACACACACACACACACACACACAGACATGCACACAGACATACATGCAGACACACACACACCACACGCACACTCACACAAACACACACACAAACACACACACAAACACACACAAACACACACACGCAGACCCATGCAAACACCCTAGCACACCCTTCAGACGCCCAGGAGCACAGATCTACAACGTACAATGGAAATGTAGTATGCATTTCAAAGTGTTCTCTTTTTATCAATAGCTTTGGAGAGCGTGCCAGATCAAATATGTCATGCTGTTTTAGGAGATTTACAGCGCTGGGTGAAAACAGAGTTGTCACCAAATCCATCTGTAGATGGCCTTTTAAGCGAAGCCAGAGAAGTCTGTTAAGTATTATTGTAGATCATGAAAGGGATCATCTCACACAAAGAAAAATGAAGGACCTGAAGGTTGCAATATGCTGACACCACTAATGTCTAACAGGCACCTCAGCAGTAAGCCAAGAATATGCTTTTGGACTTCAAAACATGAACAAACACTCTCTCAGCAGCAGTCTTCTTTTGTGCAAGCACTATAGGCACGCTCCATTTTTATTTCTGTCTTCCAAAAAACGTCTCAATTTGTCTCGTTAGATTCAGTTTGGCCTTTAAAAGAGACAAGCTCCTCAGCACGAGGAAGTGTGAGGAATAGATCGCAGCGTGGAGTTGGCGGTGAGGTGAGGTGAGGTGATGTGCGGTCTGGATGTGAGTGTGTGTACACTGGTCGTCGTGTGTGTGTGTGTGTGTGTGTGTGTGTGTGTGTGCGGTTCATCACGCAGCATGCCCAGGCATGGTGAAGGGTGTGAGAGTGGTGAGCAATGTCTCCAGACTGTTTTGGGCTACTCATGACTCCATGACAAAATTTTAGTGTGTGTATGAATCTGTGTGTATGTGTGTGTGTGTGAGTGAGTGTGTGTGTGTTTGTTTATGCATGTGTAGGTGTGTGTGTGTGTGTGAGTGTTTGTGTATGTGCGCAAGTATGTGTGTGTGTGTGTGTGTGTGTGTGTGTGTGTGTGTGTGTGCGTGTGTGTAATTTTCCCTCAGACTTGGCTGGAGGCACAGGGCGTCAGTAGGCTGCGGTGAGGCCGAGTGGGCACCTTCCCTTGCGCTCCAAGCCACAGTCGGCTCCCTGCGCGGCTCCCTGCGCGGCTCCCTGCGCGGCTCCCTGCGCGGCTCCCTGCGCGGCTCCCTGCGCGGCTCCCTGCGCGGCTCCCTGCGCGGCTCCCTGCGCGGCTCCCTGCGCGGCTCCCTGCGCGGCCTTCGGAGTTTGCTGAAGGAGTTTGAACTTTTGTTTTATGGAGCCTCCTCCCTGCCACAGAAGATGCATATTAAAAAGCTCCTGAAGGCGCCCTCTCTCTTTCGTTCTCTCTCTCTCTGTCTCTCTGTCTTCCTCTCTCTTTCAATCTCTCTTTCTGTCTCTCTAAATCTTTCTCTCTCTTTTTTCTCACTCTTTCTTTCTCACTCTATCTTTTGTCCTTTCCCTGTCGTTGTCTCTCTCTCTCTCTCTCTCAATCTTTCTTTATTTCTCCTGCGCTGTTAGCCCAATGTATTCATGAGGCATTTGTCAAACTGAGAAGAGGAAATCAGGGCCATTTATTTCCCATTCTTTCATGTGTTAGTGAGACAACACCCCTTCAGCAAACAATCCACAGAAGGTGAGAGTTCTCTCTCTCCCTCTCTCTCTCTCTCCCTCTCTCCCTCTCTCCATCTCCCTCGCTATGAGAAGTTGAGAGAGTGCTGTTCCCCCTCTCTCTCCCTAAATCTCCCTCTATACTTCTCTCTCTCTCTCTCCATCTCTCTCTCTCTCCCCCTCTACCTCCCTCTCTCCCTAAATCTCCCTCTATACTTCTCTCTCTCTCCATCTCCCTCTCTCTCCCTCCACCTCCCCCCTTCTCTCTCTCTCTCCCTAAATCTCCCTCTATACTTCTCTCTCCATCTCCCTCTCTCTCCCTCTACCTCCCTCTCTCTCTCTCTCTCTCTCTCTCTCTCTCCCTAAATCTCTCTCTATACTTCTCTCTCTCTCTCCATCTCCCTCTCTCCCCCTCTACCTCCCTCTCTCTCTCTCTCCCTAAATCTCCCTCTATACTTCTCTCTCTCTCTCCATCTCCCTCTCTCTCCCTCTACCTCCCTCTCTCTCCCTAAATCTCCCTCTATACTTCTCTCTCTCTCTCTCCATCTCCCTCTCTCCCCCTCTACCTCCCTCTCTCTCTCTCTCCCTAAATCTCCCTCTATACTTCTCTCTCTCTCTCTTTTACTGTTACTCTCTCCTTCTTTGACTCGTTCTGTGCTCTACTGGAGGAAGGGATCTAGCCCAGATGAATCAGCACAAAGAGGCCAGATTAATCATCACTGGCGGCCATGGAGCTTGGCAACTATCAGCCGTTCTTTTCTTCTAAACCTTGTGGTGTTTGTGCAGGGCTGTTCTTTTTTGTTAAGCGACAGATCTGCTCCGGCACCAAGAGCGTAATCACGACGTCGACAAGTCAGCCCGGTTTGGCCAACGCAAATAAACACCGGATGTAGCATTGAGACAGCAAGCTGATGTATAAAAGGTCCAATCTGGAGCCTCTGTGTGTGTGTGTGTGTGTGTGTGTGTGTGTGTGTGTGTGTGTGTGTGTGTGTGTGTGTGTGTGTGTGTGTGTGTGTGTGTGTGTGTGTCTGTCTGTCTGCCTGTCTGTCTGTCTGTCTGCCTCATCTGTATGTCTATCATTCATAATGAAATATTGTGAAACATCATATCCCATGCTTCTGCACATTAGTGCATGTGTGTGTGTGTGTGTGTGTGTGTGTGTATCATTCATAATGAAATATTGTGAAACATCATATCCCATGCTTCTGCACATTAGTGCATGTGTAGCATGTGTGTGTGTGTGTGTGTGTGTGTGTGTGTGTGTGTGTGTGTGTGTGTGTGTGTGTGTGTATGTGTTTGTGTGTGTGTATTATTTATAATGAAATATTGTGAAACATCATATCCCATGCTTCTGCACGTTAGCTCTTCCTCCAAACTTTGACAAATTTATGTTGGCACCTTCAGCACCAAACCTGAGCATCCATCTGTTTTTAGTCGACCTGGCCACCGTCCCAGTCTGGGCAGACCCAGTTCAGTCTTAACGAAGGCCACCTGCAGAAAAGCACTTTGTTAATGCTTTTATATATATATTTATACTTATTTTATAAATATATAAATATATTTCGGGCCTCCTTGGATCAATAAGTCACATTCCTCGGTCTGGTCTGTGGCCCCGTTCATATCTTCCCCACATCGGTCAGAACCGCTACCCACAGAGGCATTCTTGAGTCATGAGGTGCACATGTTTGGCCCCTTTTGAAAAGCGGGACCTGATGTGAAATGCATGAGAGCCGGTGCTGTCCTGTCCTGAAACACTCTGGAACACAGGTGGAGCTGGACCCGGAGAGTAGAGGAAGGAGAAAGCACGAGCTCTTTCCATGCTGTCTGCATAGCTGCATGGTTGTACGAGTAGAGCAAGGGCACCTGGGCCTCTGCAGAAACGTCCCCACATGCGGGGTAAGAAGGGAGGGGGGCATTTTCATAGGCTCTGCACTGCCAAGGGGGCCTCTCATAGACCATAATGACCAACATTATTCTTGTTGGGGTTGGGAGGGTGAGGATGGGGAGGTACGATATTATATTCTTTCATATGGCCCAAAATGTTACGCATAGGCCCTTCCTATTCTGCATGGCTGCCAGCTCTGAAACGGATGAGGGCCAAACCCGGACCGACTCCAGGTTGGATTCAACCTCAGAGTCAACAGCCTCTCAGCTCAGCCCCAGGTTGAGTCAACAGCTTCACCTCCGGTTCTGGAGCTACCCAGTGTTGTTCCATCCATTACTCCTTCGTGATACTTTGAATTATGGTGGCAATGTGTGAAAGAATCAGAGGAAATGGGTGGGGGTGTTTCCTCCTCAGAGTAAGTGAGTGTGTGTGTATGTGTGTGTGTGCGTATGTGTGCGTGTGTGTGTGTGTGTGTTTTCTGCATCGGTGGTGATAAAGGAACGCTTCTCACGTTTAGAAGTGGCCTTGCTGAGATTTCAAAGCGGGTGAGTGAGTAAACGCGAGCAAAAGTGAGGGAAGAGGCGAGCGGGAGGCAGTGGGCTGCATCGGGCTCTTTCTGCTCGTGGACAAAAGCCCAGTTCCACACAAGATGAAAAGCAGGCCCAACCCATTTGGCCTGGCAGGAGCATGCCCACCACCACCCTCACCCCCCAAACCCCCGCCCCTCGTGTTTTGGTCAACGCGCTCGGGAATGCAATCAACATCAATCCAAACCTGTCCAAACGAGGGAAAATAAACACACTAATGAAAATCCTGCAGGTGTGCGTCACCTCGCCTCGCAGAAGAAGCATTTAATCAATGTCACACAGAGAGGCTGGGCTGATGTCAACCGAACGTTTATGCTCGCCCATTGTTTCTGCAAAATTAATGACGTTGGCCGAATTCTTTTGCTAGAAGATATCAGGCCTTTCCAACCGCTGCGACTGAGGCAACTATTGGCATTCCAGGAAACCAATGGGCCTAAATGTGATTTCGCTGCTTTGAGTGCTTCTCTTCTGGGAGACTGCGCTCCCAGCAATTAGGAGAGGCTCCCTGGCTATTGTGCCAAACTGCAGTCACTGTCAGCGGTGCAGCAATTAAGGACCTGGACGCGAGACGCGCAGTTAACGATGGCATCCAAACGGAAAGACGCATACGTCACGCAGCACTGCGGCCATCGAAGTGTAAACACAGAGAAAGGGAGAGCGAGCGCCCTGCTGGATTCCCTGCCCTCCTTCCCCCCAATCCAGCCCCTGCTACCCCCCACCCCCACCCCCCCTTTCTACTCCCTTCGCATCCTTTGCCATCCTCAAAACATGCCGCTGATGCTCTCCTGGTTTCACTGACCTAGTTTGGTGCTTACAGTTTCTGGCACGAAGCACATTCATAACTCAAAAAAAGAAGAAAGAAAGAAAGAAAGAAAGAAAGAAAGAAAGAAAGAAAGAAAATGCAGATTCAGAGGTCTTTTTCAACTTTCTAAACAAAGCAGTCCTGTTTTTTCTTTTCATTTTGACCGCTGGCCTCCTAAGCGAAAGGGGGCTTCTCTGTCAGGAGTCTGGCCTGTGTTGGTACGACTACCTATTTCCCCTTTCCAGCCCCGGCCCCCATCTGGGAGCAATTATCCCACGTGACTCCTGCCATTTAGGCTCAGATTTTTATTTCTTGATTTTAACAGGCCCCATCACGTCTTTTCCATTCACAGACTTGGAGGTATTTTTATTCTCTGCTCTCTCCGGTCAGTCCCTTTCCACCTCCCCCGGCCTGTCTCTCTCTCTCTCTCTCTCTCTCTCTCTCTATCCTTCTTTCTGTGTGCCAGTATTTTACCCTTTCCATCACACTGCTGCAATATAATAAATGCATTTATTCACTGTGTGCTGCAGCTCCGTAGGGCAATTGAGGGTTGAGGGAAATGATCAGGTCGAAATTACTTTTTTGTTTGCCTTTACTTATATCTCGGCAAGCGCAGGAGCTGTAATTGGTTATTTTCGTGTCGGCAGTCCTATGTCTGCACTCGTAAAAGTCCATTATGAGATTTGAAAGTAACTTCTGAAGTGGAAAACAGCAGTTCCCATCTTTTTTCCCAACGCATAGAGATGTCTGAACTGTGAGTAGAACAGCAGTTACAAATGACAGTTGCTTGGAAGCCGGGAGCGTTACATAAAAATATTCCACCTAAGCCGCCATGAAAGCTCCACTATTAAACTGATGTATGAGATTAAAAAAAAGGTTTCTGCAATGTCATTCCATGGTACACACAATAGCCTACACTTCAGTCAATCTGACTTCCACACCACACTCCTGACTTCTTCAGGAACTATAGGCCTGGGCATGTGTGTGTGTGTGTGTGTGTGTGTGTGTGTGTGTGTGTGTGTGTGTGTGTTGGGGGGGGGGTTCACTGTTGTTTTCACTTTCCCTCGTCTGTCACCGCTGCTGCTTTCCCAAGTTTCCACCCCTCTGATTAGGAGACCCCGCACATCGTCCATTTGTCTGGCTGGGCTGGTCCGGGCAGAGCCAGAGGCACACATGGCTTTTCAATTACACCAACACATTGGAAGGCAAAAAAAGTGGGTGTGAGGGGGGATGTTCCAAATACTGTCCACCCATACACACACACACACACACACATACCCTGTCTTTCTCTCTCTCTCTCTTTCTTTCTCTGTCTGGGAGAGAGAGAGAGGACTTTGCGTGAGAACATGAAGATTATTATGAAGGGTATTTATGAGCAGTATGGAACATTCTGAAAGTATATAAGCAGGAGATCATACACAGTACCAAGCACCCACAGGGGCAGAGAGGGCTTTCTTGCTGGGTGCGATGAATAATATTTATGTTGTATGAAGTGAAAGTGCCTCTTTGCTCCAGAGAAGCAGGATGTAAGCCCTGCTCCTCCTCCTCGTTAGGTATCTCCACCAGCTGCCCTACAGATGGCTCAGCCAAGGCCCCTGGCAGTGACCCCCCTTTACCCCCCCCCCCCGATACCCCGTCTCCTCCCTCCTCTCTCCTGGATGTTCCAGGGGATGGTACACAAACAGCCCTAATGTGGAGGGCCTCACTGTAAAACTCAGAAGAGATGAAAAAGTATCACCTTTGCACCGGGGAGAAAAAAAAGAAACACTTCCAAAGAAATGAAAAAGTATCGCTCCTCTGCACTGATGGCTCAGCCGGGAGCAGTAACTCACTGGCCTCGAGATCCACTTGTATGCAGGCACCCCTGTTTTGTTCTGACCCCTGACTTCTTCGTGAAGGCGGAGGGGTGGTGGTTGGTTGGTAGGTTGGTTGGCGGTGGTGGTGGTGGGGGGTTGGGGGCTACGGTTGGTGGGGTGGCAGTGAAGGGGAAGGTGGAGGTGGAGTATACGCCGTTCCATCTGGGATTAGGACGTGGGGTTCTCCTCGGGTGACGCGGCTCCCCCACACATCAGAGACGTGAGTGTCGGGCAAAGAGCTGGGCTGCACGGCTGACACTCGCGTCTGCAGACAGCACCTAAATCAGTCAGACAGAGAGGAGAAAGAGAGAGAGGGAGAGACAGAGAGAGAGAGAAAGAAAGAGAGAAAGAAAGCAAGAGAGGAAGGGAGAGAGGGAGGGAGGGAGAGACAGAGACAGAGAGGAAGAGAGAGAGAGAGGGAGAGACAGAGAGAGAAAGAAAGATAGAGAGGGGAAGGGAGAGAGAGAGGGAGAGAGAGACAGAGAGAGAGACGGGGGAGGGGGATGGACACTC
Source organism: Coilia nasus (assembly GCA_027475355.1). Lineage (NCBI taxonomy): Eukaryota > Metazoa > Chordata > Actinopteri > Clupeiformes > Engraulidae > Coilia > Coilia nasus. Next base: position 5,424,375 of record CM050202.1, read on the forward strand.
CCCCACCTTTTTTACGGCTAGGCTTTGGCCTCCTCCTCAACCTGAGCGTAGAGTTCAAAAGCTGCTTTTAAAAGTATTTCTTTAACTTTCTTTTTTCTTTTGCATTCCCCTAACCCCTACCCCCACCCCAACATCCACCCCCTGCCCACCCCTCTAACTTTTTGAACACCTGAGCTGTTTTCCAAAGTTTCTGCTCTGCACAAGTGATTTGACATCATTCCACTCGACTTGGCGAGGAAGGACTGGGACTTTCCGACGGTTAGGTTTACTGGCAGCGCTGCAGTTGATAATAATTTGGCTGTCCCTGTAAACACACCGCCAAAGACACCCACAGAAGCATAAAAATAGAGACTAAACACTATTTTTACAGATAAATTAGTTGACGTTCTGTACGTGCAAAATATGTCAGTGTGCAGCACTTGTCTACAGAGCTGGGAGTAAAAGCAAAATATGAAAACTAAAATATAAAGTGAAAAGTAGATGTGGGGAAAAGGGGCTTTGTGCATAGCATGTGTGCATAGGCCTTGGCCTAGAACCACTCTGGGTATAAAATTGAGCATGGAACTGTTCCTTGTACGCATGTGGTATTGTTATTGGTAAGTGGAAGCACTCAGCTAAAGTGACTACGTAAAACATTAGCAATCCAGTGTAGCGTGCAAACCTGTAACCTTTAAGGTTTAAGGGAAAAAAAAATTGTTAACATGTGCATGTGTGATGAAGTGATACTGCAATTTAAGTTATTTGTTTGTCTTATAACTAATACTTTGCATATCTATGTTGCCTATATTGACCAGGTTACATGCAAAAGAGGTTTTAACTGTCGACGAGTCTCCAAATGCTGGCTAAATACATTCATTTAAAGCACCATCTCAAAGCCTCATAATCTGTGGAGCCTTGGCGGTCTGGTCCAGGAGGTTTATTGCCCTGGGGCATAAACTGCTCCACGCTGTGCCAAGCTCTGGCCCTGCTGCCCCCAGTGTGCCGAGAGGAGGGCAGGGGAGTGAAAAGGTGGTGGCAGTGGCGCGTGGTCTCGCTGCCAACAGAAATGGCTCTCCAGGGACAGACGGTGTCGTAGATAGCTTTGAGGGGGGACAGCTGGGCCTGGGCTCCTAATGACTCTCTGGGCAGGAGTGATGACCAGAGGCTGGAATAGCTGGGCAGCTGCTGTACCAGGCTGTGATGCAATACGTAGCCATGCCCTCAGTGCTACCGCTGTGGGAAGTAAGGTTTATGTCCTTTAACGATCTCAGACACTGTACAATGGTACTGTGCTATTGGCAGTCTGTGTTGCATCCCCTGACAAGTGGATGTCCAGGTATTTAAAGCCTGACACTCTTTCCACTGTGTCTTAATGGATGACGAGTGAAGCGTGTCCACTACTGTCTTCCCTAAAGTGCCTGATAAGTTCCTTGGTCTTACTGGTGTTAAGAGATAAGCTCTTGTGTGAGAACCACCTTTCCAAGTGCAGAACATGCCCTCCGTAGACACACACTTCATTACCCGAGACCGTTCTTATCACTACGATATCATCCGCGTACTCAGCAACAAGAGCCTTACACTTCCTCATGACCACTGAAGCATTTTGGGCCAGTCAGGCCACCACTGATCCTGGAACAGATGTGGCCTTGATCTTTCCTGCCAAATCTGTGCCAGGTCTACATAGGAGTCCAGCTGCTGCCATGGCAGGCCCCTCAATACAGGATACACTGGATGGGTTGAACACCTCCCCAGTGCTTTCCCTAATAGCTTTGAGTACCTCAACAGTGACCTCATTCATGTTCCTCACGTCTTGAAGGTCAAGTATATGCTCATAGCCTTTTGTGCCCAGTCAGACATAAAGCAACAATGTCACATACGGTGTTGCTTTTTAGCGTAACAAGGCATTGTGGGGTCTGTCTCGGAGGCCTGATTAGTGCCTTGGTCATACAGGAACCCGGCGCTGAGCGGAGGAAGAGGTGGGAGGCCGGTTTGGGTGAGACCTTGTCAACAAGTGTTCCGCTGCGGAGCCCCCGAGGGTTGAGAGGCATCGGGCTGTGGAGCAGGACGAAGGTATTTCCTTTGTTTCAGTGGGCGGTGCCCAGAGGGCGGGGTGGTGGTCAGGGGAGTGGGATGTTATTGGGAGGGTAGTGGTTGGTTGGTGGGTTGGTGGTGGATGGATGGGGGACAGCCTGACATTAAGAACAGCAGCCCCCGGCTTTCTTCTATTAGTAGCACAATGCGGACGATTAATGTGAGCGTGATTAAGTGTGGCACCCTGTTGTTCTGCCTTTCGTCAAGTGACATATCTCCAAGGTTGCCACATGGCAGATTTATTGTGTGCACGTCCATGAGATTAGACGGTTCATTTTAATTTATTCCGTGCTGGGTAAGAACACGCACACACTTACAGTCTCCAGTGGCCCAGCTTGCTTTCCTGACACAGTGGATGTGGCCTATGTGCTATTCTCAAAGCTGTGTTCGACTCCAATAAGACAGAGAGAGCTTCAGGCTGCTTGATGACAGACCATATGTCCAGACTGGTCGACACCTTTTTTTAACAGCTGGAGTTTGCGTTGTGTCATGCAGTCTAAAGTCCAAGCAGTAGTAGTCTGCATTGTAACTGACAATTATCGGAAGAGATCTGGTGATTCTTTAACCCAAAGAAGCTTCTTAGTTTTTCCCTGTCCAGGAACAGGTCTTTTTTCCTGTCTTACTGAGATTTAGTACATAAATCTGGAAACCTTTTGTACCTTTCACATCCTTGGTAACATCAAAACATTACTTTTATACGAGCAGTGGCATACATAACGCAGACATAAAAGGCAATGATTTGGAAAGTACTAGTGAGCTGCCTTTTCATTAAGGACTGAAAGTATTTGGGAGAAAACATCTCCTCCAGGAATCTTCTCATCTATAAAAATCTCCTTCCCTCTCTATTTTTCTCTCACGCACTACATTCACCACTCACTCTTTTTTATTCTGTGTTTAATTCTTTCTCCCCTCCCTCCCTCCCTCGCTTCCTCTCTCCTCCTCTCTCGTTATCCCTCTTTCTCTTTGTCAATAAGTCTCTCACTTTCTTACTCATTCTTTTTTATCTTCCTACTGCATTCCTAGTCTGTGAGTCTTTCTAGAGCAAGTCTAGAAAGGCAATGACGAGTTCAGAGCAACTCAGGTGTGTGTGTGTGTGTGTGTGTGTGAGTGTGAAAGACAAAGTTCAGAAGAAACCTGTGTGCGTGTGTCTGTGTGTGTGTGTGTGCATACGTACGTGTGTGTTTCTTCCTCCGGTTCCTCACGCAGGTCCTTCAGCACAGAGACACGGCCGTCCGCAGACGTGTCCTCACCCCAGTTGCCTAGCTCCCACATGCCCCCCAAACATGGGAATGATATCACCCAACACCCTCCTCCTTCTCAAACCCACAGCACTGCTTTCCACACCACATCACACCCTCCTTCTCCTCCTCCTCATTTCTCCCCACTGCATACCCATGGCAAACGCAGCCCACAGCGCTAATGCCGATGGGACTTTTATATTCCCAGCCAGTTTCACAGTCCCAGTTCCCAGTTTCTCAGCTTCAATTTCCCAGCCCTTCAGTTTCCCAGCTTGGGATCAATGAAGTCTGTCTGTGTATCTATCTATCTGCCGATCTATCTGCCGATCTATCTGCCTATCTATCTATCTATCTATCTATCTATCTATCTATCTATCTATCTATCTATCTATCTATCTATCTATCTATCTATCTATCTATCTATCTGCCTATCTATCTATCTATCTATCTATCTGCCTATCTATCTGCCTATCTATCTATCTATCTATCTATCTATCTATCTATCTATCTGCCTATCTATCTATCTATCTATCCATCCATCCATCCATCCATACATCCATCCATCCATCCTGTATGTACAAACATAAACACCTTTATACATATGCTCTCTGCTTTGTTAAGTCGTGTGATACTATTTATTCATGGGGTCTGATTCGCTAAAGGGCTAGGCATGTAGGGGGAACACCAGCCTGACCGCATGGCTAATTACTAGCATGGCTAATTACTAGTGGCACAGACGCGCTGAGGTTGCACAGTTGTATATTCTGAATCCCGCACATGTCATCAGGAGGGTGGGAGACGCTCAGGAGCGTTTCCTCTTCCCAAGAGGCCATGCAGCCGTGCTTGATATCCCGACGACATATTTATTGCGTCAGTGTTCCTCAGAGCTCCTGACTTACACGACAGGTCAGACAATACACAAAACACGCTTGACAACCCTCCACCAGTTTATTGAACATGTGCCTCGTAAAGAGAATTTTTTTTTCAAAGGCTGGTTTTGATGGGGGCTTAGAGAGCCATTCATAAATAATGTCCTCATGCTGGCCTTATCATCAGCCTTCCCTCCTAAAGAGATCTAAGCTTGGCCGATGTGGACAGCTCTACAGTGGAATGCAGGGAGTCTGAACAACAAATAACCATATTAGGCTTCAGCGATCCTCACAGATGGAAAGCTGCAGCTGAGAAGCAGTCATCATATCTTCAGATCTTTCCATCGCTCGCTCCCTCGCTCGCTCTCCTCTTTCTTTCTCTACCTACCCAGATAAAGACATTCACGGAACCTCAGATTTGATCTACCGCTCGGAAGTATGCTTGCGAAGAGCCTGGAATCGGCCTGGAATCTCTTTCTCTGTCATTGTCCTGGCCCATTTATTAGTTCTCTCAAAATAGGGCCACAGATGCTCACCCGATTCCAGACTCCTCCTGCGAAGTGGCCTTCGCCTCAAAAACCACTCATTAAAAAGAGCCAGGGCTATTTGCGCAGAGCCGGCCAGGGTCAGCTAAAATCCCTAAGCACCACCCGTCCACAAATTTCCCCTACTCAGTTCAGCACATAAAAACACTAATGCCTCGCCTTTTTTCCACCAGCTTCGAAGCATGACGGCAGTGATACAAAAACGATCCAAATCTCTTCGAAAGTAACGACCAAAGCTCTGCCGAAATTGGACCTCAATAGTCATGTACATAAACACAAAATTGCATACTTTCACTGAGGGCTGTTTTTTCCTCCCTCTCTCTTTCTCTCTCTTCCTCCCTCTTGTCCTCCCAACCCATGATAAAGACTTGTGTGCAGCTTGCTGCGGTCCCTAAATATGTTTAGTCTGGGAGCAACAGGAAGGCCTGCGGTTTCCACGGAGATAAAAGACAACCTCCTCAGTCAGGAACACCGCCATGCTGTGCATCGCTTGTATTACATCACCCCTTTCTCTTCCGATTACCGGGGCAGATGGACGATTTTGTTTGAGGGCTGCGGTGGGCATGATGCCCCTGCTAAGTGCCTACTGCCTAACCAGATGCAAACAGCTTCGTAAACAACCATGGCTGCCATGGCTTCCATCGTACAACTTGGTGAGCCTGAATGTTAGAAGTGAGATCAAACCAAACACAGAGCTATTTAAATTCTTAACTATGGTGACTCTGCAGACCTAAAAGAGTTAACCATCCCAAAAGCCTCAAACAACTACAAAATCTCTCTTTCTCTTTTTCTTTCTCTCTCTCTCTCTCTGACTCTGTGCCTATATGCGATGCCTCATCCTTGTCCCTTGTGCCCAGTAAAAATCAAAGATCCTCCTGGCTGTGACTGCTCTGGTGGCTGGGTCTGCGGAGGCAGGCTGGGGATCACCTGTAGTAATAATAATAATAATAATAATAATAATAATAATAATAATAATAATAAACTTTACTTATATAGCACAGTTCATACATGCAAGATGCAGCTCAAAGTGCTTTACAGTTTAGCAGGGTTGTTACAGGACAACATTTGTTTGCAGTCCAGCGGTGCCGGAGCAGATGATTACAGTAGCAGTGGCTAGTTAGTCGAGTGGTATGTCATCACTGGCGTGGAGGCGGGGCCGCAGTCGGCCCCTAATGCCGGTCGCATTAGCTGCCATTGTGTGCTTTTTAAAAAATTGCTGAGCCCCAGCACATTCAGCCCTCTCTCCACCCCTCCCTCCCACGCAACCCCTGTGGCCCAATCAGAATGCCCCACTGTCATAATCCCCAAAGCATGGCACGGTCGGAGATGAGCAGCCAAAGTGGTTTGCTGAATAGAAGTCGGGCCTTCCACAGTGGCCTCTCTGTGGTAGAGTTGAAGGCCTTTGAGGCTGTTGTTGAACAGGCCCACCAACCATAAGGTTAAGAAGGGGGTTCACCTGTGCCTCCCAATGCCAGAGCGCGCCTCGCCTTGCTCCTTACCGTGCCTCCAGAGAGAGGCCGAGTACTGGTGTGGGCAGGGCACATGCTGTAGTCATTTCCCATTGTAAAAAAAAGCCTCCTCTGCTCCTCGCCGGCACTGCTTATGGCACACAGACAGTACCAGAAATAAATGCACAGAGGAGAGGCTCCACTGTCTCCCACTCAAAGAATAACAGCCAAAATGCATTCCAGAGCCAGCCCAGGCATAGTTGGTACAGATGCGTTTGAGTTGCCCCTCTAAAATAGCTCTCTCTCTTTCTCTCTCTCTCTCTCTCTCTCTCTCTCTCTCTCTTTCTCTTTCTGACTCTCATTATCTTTCTTCTCTCTCTTCCTCTCCGTTCCTTTATTCTCAGTCTCTCACTTCTGTCTCTGTGACTCACCTCCTATTTTGGTCTCTCTCTTTCTCTCTTTCTCTCTTTCTCTCTTTTCCTCTTTCCTTCACTTTCTGTCTCTGTCTCTTTGTCTATTTCCCTCCACTCCTCTTTCTTTTTTCCATCACCTTCACCTACTTATTCTGCCTCTTTCTCTCTCTCCATCTCTCTCTCCATCTCGCCCTCCCTCACATGCCCCCCCCCTCTCACCCACCTCCATCTTTCTCTGATTAGCTTCACAGCTGATTCTCATTACTGCTCTCCCATATTATTCCAGCCTCAGTCTGGACGACGACCAACCAACCAAAAAAACTTTCCCAGTGGCCAAGTCCTTTCATAGCCAAGCACACCAGTAGTCTTGCCCTGTCCTTCAGTAGGAAGGACTTGATGAAGCCCGAGGCTGGAACACAGACAGGCAGGGATGAAGGGGTTGTGTTCCCATTAGCACTTGTCCTGCAGATGACATCATCCACGCCAATTATAGCACATCAGTCACATAATCACGGTACTATTTGCATGAAGCACAACTCCAGCTGGGGCTGGTCCTATATTTTGGATATTTACCTCTGCCAGCAAAGGTTATGTAAGCATCGGCGTTTGTTTGTTTGTTAGTTAGTTAGTTTGTTTGTTAGCAACATAATTTTGATGAAATATTCAGGGTAGGTAAAAAAATGGCTAACTTAAAAGTGATTAGATGTTGATGGTGATCTGAGCTGCTCTGGCGAAGGTCTGCGCTCTCTGAGTGCTTTTCTAGTTATATATGAGAGTATTTGGAGTATGTTAACCAAAGCTGTCTAAGGAATCTCTGTCACATAATGAATAAAATAATCCTGTCTCATTGTGTGGTTGATGAAAGACCTGTCGTATTTGAACATGACTACAAATTACGCTCCCCAGCCCTGCTGGGAGACAGATGGGCAATATCTCGTGTGTGGACCAAGTGTGTGAACGGATGCACGTTTGTGTCCCCTCCAGCCCTGGCCTGATTTTTATGTCCGTTACATAACCATAACAGTTGCATCAAGGATGCTGCTGACGCTTTCGCAACACCAGGCCTTCTGGATCTTTTATTGTTCCCTGAGTGAAACACGCAGGGAGGAGCCCACTAAAATAACCAGGCCCCAAGTAGAGCCTAGCGGAGTCGTCTGTGGCAGTGCCTGAGCACAAATAAACCTCAGAGCGCTGGTGGGGCTGGGGCTGGTGGTTGGCAGGACAGTGGGAAATGACATGATTAATGTCAGGCCGACACAGGAAATGACACGGTGTGGAAAGTGGAGCAGAGGCTGTATCCCACCGCGCACACAGGCCAGAGTGGCAGATTCTATCTGGCTCGGCCTGCGGGGATGGCCTGCCACCCCTCCCCCCACTTCACCCGCCGCCAGAGCGCCAGATTTCACAGGAGGTGCCGTGTCGAACAGGATGTGACCAGGGAAGAAAGAAGCGATTAACTTGCAGTGATTCACAGGAAATGATGTCGCAGCTATAAACACACACCTTTCCTGCAGCCTCTGCCCCTTGCTGACACGTCCAAATCACAGACCACAATCACTCACAACATCTCTCTCTCTCTCTCTCTCTCTCTCTCAGCATTTACTTCACTTGTTAGTCACACACGGCCTCCTGTTTCTCTGCTTTGTACACGATTAACCCTTATCCACATTCATATCGGCCTTATAATGAACTCTGCTGGTTGGCTTCTCCGGAACAGCCATTTCGACTTAATCCTGGTCTGATCAAAGCAAAGACAGGGCCATATGGAATGTATTAAAACGCACGCCCACTTTCTTAAAGTTTTCCCCGGCTCTCATATATCAAGCTCTCTCCGAAAAACACTGACAGGTCCTCTATTTTAAGTCCCATCGACCGACCCACAACAAGCCATGCATGCCATAATTTCTGCGTTTCACCAAGACTTAATTGTCTGGTTTAAGCAGTAAACATAAATTTGTTGCTAGCGGGTCCCTTTTAGCGTGGCCTTTCCTCACGGCGCAGACAGAAACATTTACGTTGCTTAGCGAAGAAACAAGCAGTAAGCGATCCTCCAAGGGGGACTGCGGACAGACTTGTGGTGGGTTAGACTGCCCACCAAACGCAACAGACACAACACAGCACCAATGACAACACGTCTAGAGTAGAACACTACTACCACCACCATCTACGACCACTGTACAGTGAAAATGACATGTTTTGGAGCCTGGATGCATGAAAAATAACGGCTTCTAAATTTGCCATTTCGTGGTGCCACGGTAGGCAGCCCTGAAACACATGGCACAAGCTTCAGGGTTTGTTGTATCCATTACATTACATTACACTTAGCTGATGCTCTTATCCAGAGCAACTTACAGATATTTCACAGGGTTTCAGTTACAGTCCCTGGAGGAGTGTGGGCTTGCTCAAGGGAATCTCAACCATGGGCAGGGCGGGATTCGAACCGGCCACCTTCCGATCACAAGACCAACTCTCTGGTCTCAGAGCGTGCGTGGCATCCGTGCAAAGGCATAAAATATGCACTGGCACGTGGTCAAGGCTGGTTAGCACGAAATGAGGTTGTTCTCCGCCTCACTTTGTGAGGCCATCTGCTTCCTGTAAAAGGTCACCTGACTCTTCTCACGGTAATTGGTCAGGTGACTGAGTATGACTGTTCCGTGCAGCAAGGCCACACAGCAGAGAGAGTCCGTGTGTCTTATTCTCCGCCAAACACATGCAACAGGGAACCTCGCATACACTCGTACACAGACACACAAACACACACACATGCACAAATACACGTGCACATACACACACATATGCACACACACACACCACACGCACATATGCACAAACACACACATACACACACATACACACACACAGAAAGAAAGAAAGAAATACACACACACACACATATGCACAACCACACACACACACACACACACACAAAGAAACACACACACACACTTAGGGCTAATATGTAGAAAATAAAGAGTGTAAAACAGTCTCCTACAGCTGCTTTGAAGCATGTAAAAAAACACACAGAAATCTCCCTTCACGGAAATAACATTTTAAACAGCCAGAGGATCTTTCATTTTGGCAGTGCACGCATTTACATTAGCTAAACAAGACAGATGGAGACAATGAAACCCAGACTCCGCTGTACCGGCTGAGCGCCTATCTACCCCCTGTTGCTACGTTGAGTTACGATAGTTTTCCCTCGATGGAAAATAAATGTATTACTACAGTAGGAAACTAATGGCAGTCATGGCAATTATTTTCAGTCGTTACATCAGTGAACTCTCGCTGCGTTTCCTGCCGTTTCGCCGGATTAAAAAAAAAAAACAAATGCCCGCGTTCCAAATAAAACAGCAAGCTACGTCAGCAACCGTGAGCGCCCAGCTCTTTGCAAATACACACTCTGACAAACACACTCACACTCACACCCACACACACACACAGACACACAGACAACACACACACTGTCCAGATCGGAGGGCCCGATCAGCATGGAGATCCTGTTCAGACAATGCGGCGTTTCCCCCCCGCTTACGGCAAATGAAAACAGGCTTTGGAGCGAGGGCAGGGGCAGTGCAAACACAGGGCCCTCCAGCAGCAGCCGACTGGGAAGAGGGGCTGAGCAGGGGAAGGGTGATGGGGAGGTGATGAAGGTGTGTGTGTGTGTGTGTGTGTGTGTGTGTGTGTATGTGTATGTGTATGTAAGTTTGTGTGTGTGTATGTCTGTGTGTATGTGTGTGCGTGTGCATCTATATGTGTGTGTGTGTGTGTGTGTGTGCGTATGTGTATGTGTTTGTGCGTGTGGGGGGACGGCAGAGGGTTGAGGTTATAGTTTAGGGCTTTGGGGGGGGGGGGGGGTTGAGAAGCAGGGCTGCAGTCGAGATGGGAGAACTAGATGCAGGAGGCATGATGGTGGTGGTGGTGGTGGTGGGGGGTCAGGGGTTGTGTGTGGGGTATGTGTATGGGGTTGGGGGGGTTGGAGGGGGGCACAATCTGGGATTAGTTTTCAGTGGACTGACAAGGAAAGCAGCTCCAGCACTGCTGTGCACTTCAAAGGCCGTCAGTGTCACGAGCAACCTGCCCCTGTAACTCTAGCCCTTGCCTGGCCTTTCTCCTGGAATGTCAGAAATTTAGTTTTGAGACTTTTTAATGCTCTAGCTCTTGTGGTACTTGCTGCTTGGTAACACAATGTAAAACTTACAGAACACTTTTTCATATTCAGTAGGATACTGATACCTTTTCATAATCCACGAAGGACACTGATAAACTGATAAACACCACTTTGGTTTTTCATATTTCACTATTTACACAGGCACAGACATATTTGACTATTTACACAGGTCTTCTGTTGTGTAAGCAGTCCTTGTCTTTCTCTTAGCCCAATCTCTATCTCTCTCTCTCTCTCTCATTCCCTTTCTCACTCTATCTCTTGCTCTCTGTCTTTCCATCTCTATCCTCCCTGTGTTTTTCATTCTTTGTACAGCTTGAGGGAAAATCCCAGTGGCAGAACAACTCTATTTCACACTGGATATTTCACACTCCAGTGTGTGCGGACAAGCAGGTATTGAGAGGCGATGGACGAACAATGTCAGTCAGTGGCTTTAGCCAGAGACCCTACTGTCCTCACCCGCCTTAAGGGTGGGGGTGGTAAGGTGGTGGTGGTGGGTGTAGGGAAGGGGGACGGGGGCAGTTGCCTCCGCAGACTGGCTGCACTGCTTGTCGAAATGCCAAAACGAAAACGACAGCTCTTAATCCAGTTTTGCCCCGTCTTGGCAGCGTCGCCTGGGCCTGACAAAGAACCGCACTGTTTCCACAGATTCCACTTCAGTGGCCCACTGAGTTCCTGCAGATGTTCCGAGGGAGTGGGATTCTTTCGACCGCCGGCCTACTGGAACGCTGGATATTAATCTGCCTTTTCAACGGTTTTTCAACATTTAGTATTTTCTTCTCCTCTTTTTTTCTCTTCCTCCCCTAATTCTTCTTCTCCTTCTTTCCTTCTTCAGCAAGCAAACCACCTACCCTCCCAACTCTGTGATCTGTTCTGGCTATTCAATCCTTTTGTATTTTTTTTAATGGAGTTAGGAATGTGTGTTGTGTTGGTGTGTGTGTGTGTGTGAAAGAGAGTGAAGGAGAGAGAGAGAGCAAGAAAGAGAAAGAAAGAAATAAAGAAACAAAGAAAGAAAGAGAGAGAGAATAAGACACAGAGAAATAGAATACACATAGAGAAATAGTAAGACAGAAAGACAGAGGGTAAGACAATAAGAGAGAATAAGAGAGAGAGAGAGAGTGAAAAAGAGGATAAGGATCTCTGAGGTGAAC
>CM050202.1:5441273-5448773 GCA_027475355.1 Coilia nasus
GAGAAATAGAGAGAGAGAGAGAGAGAGAGAGAGAGAGAAAGAGAGGACAAAAATGTAAAGAGAGGGGGAAGAGAAATAGGGAAGGAGAGAGAAAAAGAGGACCAGCAGCCTCAAATTGAAAGACTTGAAATGACACATTGAAATGAAAGTCCCCTTACCTTCCAGAAAAAAAAACTGTTTTTCATTTCCATGAAGGGGGTTTAGCTTTCACAGCACATTCATCAAAGCCATTTTATTTTTTCCCCTCCTCGCCGGATTCTTGCTATTGTCTGTTGAAACAGTCAAGCTTGGTCTGTTGGAGCAATCAGCAAGGCCCGTGTACCACCTAGAGCCAGAGTGTGCAACAGGCCTGGCCCAAATTGGCACAGAGTCAGTACCAGGACCAGGGTACCTTCCTAGAGTCAGCTTGTCATGTCAACTCATATTTTGTCTATGTGTGTGTGTGTGTGTGTGTGTGTTGCAGTACTGCTTACAGATGTCCCAGGTACTATCGATGTGGCATCAGACAAGACATGTACAGGAGAGAGAGCGGCGAGATGAAGCCTTACCGGAGACGAGAATCTGGCAGTGTGGAACTGAGAGACTGCAACTCCACAACAGCAGTCTGTGTGCAGCACCGGTGTCAAGCTTTCTAAGGCACGTGTTGCTTTTTTTTTCTGGTAGGTGTCAAAAATGTTGCAATACTGTTTGTAAACATTTGGGATATATCAGGGTGGCAGGAGACACGAAAGGAGACACGAGGGGAGCCACACAAGACAGGAATAGCACATGGCTGCTGCTGGTGTCAACTCATCTGCACTTTGGGCACCAACCCTAGCTGGAGCCACCTGGCCCCTATCGTATTGCACTGCTGAATCAGAGTATTATTGGTCCCCATCTATCTATCTACCCCCTCGTCCCTCCTCCTTGTACCCACTGGGAGGATCGTTTACAGCCCCGAGTTTTACAAGACCTGGCCTGGTGGAACCACAGGCCATCATCGCTGATGAATTCAACAACAAGAGGCGCGTTTCCACTACAGTGAGTTCCGGGTAATTTTTCGGCCTTCTCACGGTTGGCGCGTGTCTCCACTATCGGGCAGTTCCGAAATGGGCGATCTCCCGGAACTTTTACAGGGACCATCGGAGTACCTAAAGGGATTAGGTACTCCGTTCGGCCCTGAAAAAGTTCAGCTTGTAGCCTGTGGTAAACTCGATGCTGATAGGCTGTTGTTAAACACTACCAGCCATAGGTAATCTAAAAATCACTATGCCATACGAAAATATTTTTTCTAAACAGACAAAATGAATTTCTCACAACAGAGTTCATTACAAACACAGTTGCCCATGTAACTATATTTTATCTAATCTTAGATTAGCAAACTAATTCAGCATGCTAGCAGACTAATACGCTTCCTATGGAGTATTTTTATATGCCTGTTAGAGGAAAACGTACAGTCTATCAAACTCAGAGTTGTAGGAGAGCTTGTTTTGGCCGTTTCCACGATAAAGCATTTAACTACTTGCTATGTGGTGCACAACGATTTCCTCAGGCAATTAATTACCTTCTTAAAACATGTTTACTTGGCTAACTTTAGCCTGCTAATCTTGTCATAACGTCACTCGGAACATCTAATCTTATGAAACGTAGTAGACATAAATTAACTGGAAACTCACAATAAATTGGAACACTAACCACAAACTTTTAGGATTTATCCGGTTTAATTCATAAATCAACATAGAATGCAAGCCTGCAGTCAGTCATGTTCGCTGCTCTGAGACACAGAAGTTTCCCTTTGTTTACTAGAGGTCCGATAAAACGTTGTTGTAGTGGAGACACGCGAGGTGAGAGGACCAACCAAACAACAGTTCCTGAAATTTTCCCTCTCCCTGAATTACCATCGGAACCTCCCCTAATGGAAACGCGGCTAAGGTAGCCACAAGTTTGTGGTTTGGGGGCTCGCCGGGCCAGTTTACAGATGGGTGACGGATCATGGCCACTACTAACCTGGGACCCCCCCAACACACACACACCCTAAACACTGGTGAGTATAAGTGCATGTGTGTGCGTCTTTGGGGGGGGGGGGGTGCTATATGGATGAGGGGAAGAAGAGTGGTGGGAGCTGAAGAAAATACCCAGGTTTCCAGTTTCATGACCTAGTTACGGCTCTCCAGCAGGCAGGCAGGCAGGCAGGCAAACATATTCCAGCAGTCTTGTGTAGCAGTTAGGCTCTTGTGCCTACTCCTGCTGCTCTGCCAAACCCATGAGCTTAGCAACTTCAGGCTTATTTTTACTTCTCTTTAATTAACGTGTGGGTGGACCAACGGGGGCCGTGAATGTGAATGAGAGTGAGATAGTGAGTGAATGACAGTGAACTACTGAGTGAGTGAGTGTGTGAGTGAGTGAGTGAGTCAGTGGGTGAGAGTAAGTAAATCAATGAGTCTGTGAAGATTCTCATTCGTCATGGTAGTCAGAAAAGCTAAGCTGTATAAAACTGGACTTCTTTTTGGTGCCTTTCATTCAAAAGGCTTCTTTAGTTCTGACCTGATGATGGATGGAGAACCAGGCGCTATATCTCTGGACCACTGGAGATGGACCTGTGAGTTGTAGGCCACACCCCTGACCATGTGACAAAGTGTCACATGAGCCACCCCTTAACATAGGTCAATGTGTGAATTGGAGTCAGAGTCATTATGACCATAGGACCCAGAGAATGAGAACTGATGATGAAGAGCAGTTAAACTATCTGGAATGACATCTCATTTAAACCACCTGTCTTTCTTGTCCCAAATGCGCACATCGGTGTCTTTTAGGGAATGTCCCTTCTACTTTAGATGTAGATGTACATGTACTGCTGAATGTCCCTCCTGTGTTGGGCCGTGCATCTGTGAAGTGGTTGCTTTGGAGTTTTGTCCTTGGGATGAACCAGTCTCTGTCTGAGGGTGTTGCCAGGCTTGAAATATACTGGGATGTTGTGCTTGCTGAAGATTTGCCTTAGTTTCTTAGATAATCCAGATAGGTAGGCCACCACTATGTGATTTCTTCTGTTGCCTTTCTTGGTGTTGGTTGGTGTTTTGGTTTCTTTTTCCTGTCTCTTTCCTGTCTTGATGAATGCCCAGTTGGGGTAACCACAAGTTCTTAGTGTCTGTTTGATGTGTGCATGATCCTCTTCTATTCCTTGTGTTTTAGATGGGATGCTGTGTGCCCGACGTTGTAGGGTCCTGATGATGCCCAGTTTGTGTTTCAATGGGTGATGAGAGTCTAACAAAGGTGGTAATTAAATAAAGTCTTCTTCTTATTATTATTATTATTATTATTATTATTAGAATAAAGAGTAGGTATTGGTCAGTGTGTGTGGGTTTCCTGTAGACCTCTGTGACAAGGCCTCTATCATTCTCAACAAGTACCTCACAAACCAGAAATGGTAGTTTCCCATCTTTGTGTCTCTGTGTCTCTGGTGAACTCTATGTAGCTGTTGATTAAGTGGTGTGTAGCAAAGACCTCCACTTCCTGGCTTTTGATCTTGCACTAAGTGTCATTCACATCCTTTGAATGAGGTCAACGCTTGGCTGTCCACTTCCTCTATGTAAAGGTTAGCCTCAAGGGGTTACACTGGAAAGCCCGTGGCACAGCCGTGCTTCTGTCTGTAGAAATCCCTGCTGTACTTTAAGTAGGTGGTGGTAAGGCAAAGTTCCAACAGTGTGCAAATCTGGTGCCACGGTTTCATCTGGGTCCAGTTTCAGTTTTCTGATGTTTTTGGTGAAGTCCGAGGAATTATGGATGTGATGGGGGGGTGAAGTGATGGGGGTGGGGGGGTCCCTCAGGAGAGGCGCAGGATCCTCATCTATCTGCTACATACCATTCTGCCTTCAGATCTCATCCCAGGAAGTTTAACTGCTCTTCACCATCAGAGCAGTTCTCATTCTCTGGATCCTGTGATAATAATGACTCTCACTCCAATTCACATTGACTTCACACTGACCCTTTGTCACATGATGAGGGGTGTGGTCTCCACCTCCAGTGGTCCAGAGATATCTCTCCTGGTTCTCCATCATCAGGTCAAAACTTAAAAAGCCTTGCGGATGAAAAGTGAAGAGTCTTCAAGCTCCAAACAGATGTCCAACTGCATACAACTTAGCTCTTTTGCCTAGCAAGTCAGTGATTAAGTATATGAGTGGGTGAGTGAATCAGTGAGTGAACTACCGGGTGAACTAGTGAGTGAGTGAGTGAGTGAGTGAGTGAATGAGTGAATGAATGAGTGAGAATGAATAAGTGAATAAATAGGTGAGTGAATAAGTGAGTGAGTGAGCAAGTGACAAAGCAAGTATATCAGTGAGTGAGAGAGTGAATAGGTGAGTGAGGGAGTGAATAGGTGAGTGAGGGAGTGAATAGGTGAGTGAGGGAGTGAGTTGGTCAGTGAGTTGGTAAGTGAGTAAGTACAAAACTGTGGGTGAGACAGGCTGGGGTACTTGGGTTCAGAGGGTTTCGCCTCTAAGGCAGAAGGAATGCTTTGTTTTGCCATTGCATGAGGTCATGTTATGATAACCCTCTGCATGAAAATATTTATATGCTCAGTGGAGCACGGAAGAAAGGGCCCTCTAATAAAAGAACAGCCCGGACATTTTGCTTAAGTCTCCGCTCACAAGACTGAGTAAGCAGCACAAAGACTCTGGTCCAAGTTCTGTCTCTTTCAGCATGTCTTTACAAACGTTTCAGGAAGTCATAATAGCCAATTTAGTTCCCTTAAGGTCCCTTTCTTTATGCACTGACATCAACACTCTTGTGTGGATTTAGTCTTTGGAAAGGAACTTCGATATCTGACATATGCAGTATATCACATAGGCATTAGGAAAAGAAGGACATGTTCTAAGACGAAAAGGGTGGCCAGACATAATAATTGATGCCAGATTGTCCTCTCCTCCACCAGACAACGATCCAAGTTCTGCTCAATTTCAGGGAAGGGGGAAAAAACCCACATCCTCTCCACAGCACCAAAAACAGCATACTGGCCTTGTCAAAGTCACCCGCGCCCCCTTTCCCCTCCTTGTTGAAAATATCATCCTGAAATATGCGAGTAATAAAATTAAAGAGACCTGCGTTTAAGAGCAGTGGACAGAGATGTCCACCCATTCAGCCACCCCTACCCCAGACGTGCACGAAGCAGATCAGATTTCCCCCGCGGCAGGAAATCAAATCTATGAGACACTTTCGGCAGGAAATTAAAGAGAACAACATGGTTTTTCGACCAAAGCCCCGAGAAGCCTCTCCAGAAGACGGCTTCAATCATCAACCTCAGCACTGCTACAGCCTCCAGCACAACCAACCCCACTTTCAGAGGCCGGTTATGGATGCTGGGATGCATCAGGTCTTGAAGGTGCTGTATGTAGGAATGTGGACAAAGCTGGTACTGCAGTCCAATTCACAATATGGTCGAAGTTAGTCAGCTTTATTGTCAAATCTGCAATATGTACAGGACATGAATTGAAATTGTGTTACCTTCTATAAAGCATTGTTCCCTCCCTAGAGGCAAGATGCAAAACACGAAATCATAACATTAACAGAATTTGCAGGCCATAAATTAAGTTGTAAAATGGGAATAGTTCTGGCTTTGCCGCTGTTGTTCGTTAAATTAATGTTTCCCTGATCTCTGGTGAAATGTCAGAACCATTTTATAATTACTTGCTTTAACTCCCTTAGGTATACTGTAGCACCTTTCATTTAAACTGGACTAAACAGATGTGCATCGGAACCGGTTCAAATCTGGCCTGGGTTTGGCCCAGTGTCAAGTGCTATCTTGTGATGGCATGGCTGCAAAGCATCGTGGGTAAGAGGGGTGGGGTGGAGGGTTTCTCACAGAGAAAGAGAGACCTTTTCAAACCCTCCTGCGGCTCGTCTAGTCGGAGGATAAACACTGAGCTCCTTTTCCGTGTACATTCGGTGTAGGGGGACATAAAACACATTTGCAAAAACAGTCAGAGCTATTCAAGTTTCCGGTTTAATCTGATAGTGGTGCACCAACTCCCAGCAGTGCTGATGGTCTCCAGGCTTCGTCTCAATCTTAACTGAAGCTTTTTTCCCTCTTTTCTTGCTTGTGAAAAACTGTCTGATAAACAAACTTGCCTCAGAGATATTATTAGAGGGGAGCGATGACATTTTCAAGATGCAAAACTGAGGAGAATGGGAGTGGGAGTAATGTAGGAACGCAACCACACACAGACACACACACACACACACACACACACACACACACTTGTACATGTATACACAAAAGCAGACAATCACATATGCACAGGCACACCAACATAAACACACACACACATACACACACACACACACACACACACAAACACAATCACAAGCAGAAACACATGCACACTCACAGGCACACAAAAATAAACACACACACATACACAAGCGCAGCCCTCTCTCAGTATTCCTTTTATGGCAAAGTAATCAAATCAAATCTCAGACACACACACACATACACACACACACACACTGTGAGTCCCAAATCCCTATTTCTAGAGAGTTCTATTAATAATGCTGCAGAGGGAGGAGAAAGCCCCAGCTGCAGGGCCAGGGCCACACAGCTGGACCAGTCAGCCTGGGGCGGGACCTCGCCCCTTTTGTCCAATCCCATCCATCCTCTGCAACACCTCGTCCAATCCCATCAATTCCACCATGTGCCCACAGTAGGGCAGGCCGAGGTAAAAAAAAAAAACCCACAAAAGAGCGGGATGAAGGGAAATAATAAAAGTGAACATCAAGACATTTTCTGGGCCATCGATGGGCTTCTTCTGTTCTTCTTCTTGCTCTTCCTCTTCTCCTTACTCCTCTGCTTCCAAAAACATTTCCCGTGACAGGGATCATGTGACTCCAACCTTCTGTTCTTCTTCTTCTTCTTCTACCTCCTCCTCTCCTTCCTCCTCTGCTTCCAAAAACATTTCCCCCATGACAGGGATCATGTGACTCCAACCTCTGTGGATGCTGCAAACCAGATGTACAGCAGTCAGTAGAAAAAAAAATGAGCTAAAAACAAAAGCGAATTATTCTCTCGCTTTCTCTTTCTTCCTGTCTCTGTCTCTCTCAGACACTCTCTTTGTCTCTCTCTTTCTCTCTCTTTGTCTCTCTCTCTCTCTCTCTCTCTGTCTCCCTCTCTCTCTCTGCTAATTGCCAGTGGACTGTGCTTCTGATGGAGCACACAAAAGAAATAGTCTGCCCACGCCTTTACTTCCTAGCGGCCACGGCTGCTCTGCGCGGGCAGCAATTAGCTGCACTTTGGCCACGGCTAATTATCCCTGGGCTGCCTGTGGGCACCACGTGCACAGACCCCTCTTCCTCCTCCTCCTCCTCCTCCTCTCCTCTCCTCTCATTTCTCCTTCCTCCTTCCATTCCTTCTCTCCACTTCATCAGCAGAGGGTGAAGTTTTGAGTTATGAGTAAAAGATGACAGATAGCTAGTTTTTACATTCCTGTTTTTTATATATATAAAAAATAAATGATAAAAAAAACAAAGCTCTGC
>CM050202.1:5453773-5528773 GCA_027475355.1 Coilia nasus
CGCTCCCCCTCCGCTCTCTTCCCTTCTGGGCTCTCAGTCTCGCCGGGGTGTAGAGGGCTGCGGCAGGAATTTTGTTTTGCCTAAAATGTGCACTTGAAATTACCCACAAGCTTTCACAGTTCAGCGACAAAGGGCAAAAGCTCGCTGTCGAGGCTCCTCCACTGCGTCATTAAGCAAACAGACACTGGATACATGACCAAGGGCCTTGCTCTTTCTCCCCCTCTCTCTCTCTCTTTCATTCCACACACACACACACACACACACACACACACATTCATGCATACGCCACTCACGCTCACAATCAGACATGCAAAAGGGCTCCAAAATGACAGGCTTTGAGGAGGGCTGGATTAGACAGGCATGAGAGATGGGGGGGGGGGGTAACAGGAGTGGTGGTGGGGGTGGGGGTGGTGGTGGTGATAAAAGCGAAGAAGCTTCGGCCCCAGGTGGTTAATATCACACAGAGGACATAACTTCGGCAGCACGTCAGTGAAAAAAAAACACACACACACACACATCAGAGGGCCTGGCTGCCTGCGATGGAGAGAGCTGCCTGCCATACAAACACACTGTGTGCAGTAGAGTCAGATTTCGTACGTGTATATATACCCAGAGAGAGATTCTGTGTGTGTGTGTGTGAGCGAGAGAGAGGCAGAGAGTGACAAAGTGAATGAGAGAGAGAGCAAGAAAGAGAGAGAGAGAGGCAGTTGTTTGATTCAGAGAAGTGAGAGACAAGATGAGAGAGGATGATTCAGTAAAAAGATGAGAGAATACGTGGCAATACACGAATGAACAGCACCTCAACACAGACACGTTTCTCTGAATATTATTCAATTCGACAGACTTGCAGCTGACCCAAGCGGTTTATCCCATTCATTAAGTTCTGTCCCAAGGCATCATTTATTGTGGCTTCAAGTCTTTGTAGTTTTTTCCCTTCTCTTCTTTTTGGAGGATGTTACTAGTCTATAAAAAATGCATTTGAGTTGGAGCTGTGAGGCAGCCAGCTTTGGGATACTGCAGTCAATCACTATTCCATGCCCGCAGGAAGTCTGTCAAAAGTGGCAGTTTGACGTGAGCTAAACAATCCGACGGTCGTTTGGGAGGGCTATTATTTGAACTACTTTGTGAAATGTTATGATGCCAGTCGCCAAACATGTCGGCCTATGCAGTATGCGCACAGGACAGCTTGGATACAGCCTGGGGTTTTTTGGCCCTCTGTGGAATTCGGGGAAATTGGTTTATAAAGACTTTGCCCATGCCAGGGCTGTGAGCACTGCCAAATGTCTGGGCCGGTTATTTACCTGACGCCAAACAGACTCAATTCTGTGAGTTCTCTTCGAGAGGCAAAATCATTTTAAGTGACCCGTTCACATGCAAATGCGCACCTCGCTCTTGTTTCCATTGCGCTGAAGTACATTTGCAATTGATCATCCGGTTTCTGAAGTACAAATATTTGTCATGATTTCCCAAGACTTCAACTTTTATGGACCACTACTATAGTTACCTGTACCATTTACCAAAGGAGCTATGCAACTGCATGATAATGATATATTACATGCTAACTACTGTTTCCTTTCTCTGACGAACTGCATAGTGATTATCTCGCAACATGATACAGGGATGCTTGTTTATGGCTGCTTCTTCTAAAAATACACAATAATAAGTCCAGGTTGCCATGTGTGCGCGGTTTACAGCACGCTATTCTGACATACCAATGTTATCAAAACATTCACGACTTGCCTTTGCTTAAAATAGCACAATCCCCTTGACCGTGGAACCCGCAAGACAATTAAATCCACGGCCCCCTCATTATGACGGCAATGCTCACGGACAGCAACTTTTCAGACCAAATCAGCAGTGTGAAATAACTGCAGTGCACTGGTGACACCAAGTGGCAATTGCAGGTACTACAACAAAGTTCGAAGTCGATGACTGCATGGAAGGCTTTATTGATCAGAAGCAAAGGCCAAGAAATTTGCAAGTTATGCCACCAGATGGGGCACAAAAACAGCGGGATACGGTACCAGATTAATGACAAGTGGTCTCTAAATTATCAGCAATTACAACAGCTTTGACATCAGGAAAGTAAGGAATGCCGAGAGCAATGACAGACAAAAGGTCTCCGAGTGAGCAAAATGCAAACCTGTGGCTTGTAGAGAAAGGAAGTAACAGCAAGCTACACAGACCAAATAATGTAAACCAAATATTCATTGATGTACTCTTCTCAATACAGACTGTCTTCTTTGACAAAGATGTCAACCACCCCAAAATAAAAAAAAAACAAACATTTAACTTTCTAACCCCCCCTCCCCCTCCAAAAAAACACAAAAGAACATAAATGTCAAAAAAAGAACATATCATTACTTGTTTTAAATAAGATTACTTCGCTAGTATATATGTATACTAATAACCATACTGTAAGGCTCGTGCTCCAAAATAAAAAATAAAAACCTTTACCTATGTCATTTCACTCGTCGACATGGATCCAACTAGACCTTCCTTCACCACAAAACACTGAAAGAGCTTTTGTTACGCTAGCCTCCTCCTCTGTGACCGCCTTAATGGCGGCTAAGAACAAACTGTACAAAAAAGCAGCACAGCAACACTGCACTCTAAAACCCCGTGGCAGGATGGCCTCTGTCACAGCAGGGGGTGCGGGACACGACCGGTTACAGAACACAGCGACTGCATGCGGTTAAATAGCGTCTGAAGTACATGTGGCGATGACTAGCGGGCTAGCAAACAAGATGGCGAGGTCTCTGGGGCTAAGTAGTGTGGGACTTAAGTGAGTTTCTGGAAGTGCTCCAATGGCGTGTTTGTTTGTATGTGTGTGTGTGTGTGTGTGTGTGTGTGTGTGTGTGTGTGTGCTTCTACTGTTTTACACCCAGTTCTAAGGTAGCATCAAGCCTAAGGCTGTAAGTTGTTGTTTTTTGCATGTATATGCAAGTCTGTGTGTGTGTGTGTGTGTGTGTGTGTGTGTGTGTGTGTGTGTGTGTGTGTAGTCTGTGTTATATTCTCTCCGATATGTTTTTGGGAACTGAAAATCCCTGTAATCCAGAAATGTGTGTTCACTCGTGTCTAAGGTGTGAACTTATACCTGTATAACGAATGCAGTTATCTCTGTGTTTGTGGGTGTGTGTGTGTGTGAGAGTGTGTGTATGCAGGAGTCTATGTCCATGTGTGAGTGTATGTGCATGTGCACTTGTGAGTGTGTACCTCTTTGTATGCATCTCTGTGTACTTAACGAGAATGTGTGCATGTGTAATAGTGCATTTAAGTGTGATTGGGTAGCTTGGGTAGCAGACTGCTTATGTGTATGTGTGTGTGTGTGTGTGTGTGTGTGTTTAGGGTGCAAGCCCCAAGGCAGATCTTAACATGGTGTAGATGTCGGTGTGTGTGTGTGTGAGTGAGAGTGAGTGTATGTGTGTGTGTGTGTGTGTGAGAGAGAGTGAGAGCGGCCCAAGACTGAGCTCCATGTGGTGTATATGTGTGTGTGTGTGTGTGTGTGTGTGTCTAGGGTGCGAGTGGCCCAAGGCTGAGCTCCACGTGGTGCGTGAGCCAGATGGCCTCGGCGGGGGCGTCTCCCTCCTCGCTAGGACGGATGGGCGCTGCCAGGTTGCGGAAGTCGTGGCGCATGCGGAACGCCACCGTCACGTCGCCCTCCTCGCGCTGCGGCACCACCTTGATGAAGAAGCCCATCTTATTGGACTTCCTGAAAGCCACCACACTTCACACACAGACACACACAAAAAGAAACACATTAGCATATCTCAACATTCATATTGCCACAAACTTGATGCACTGGCACATTTTGTGACCAGCCAAGAGCTGTTAAAAATGTTAAACTTCTTGTTGGACTTCCTGACTGCACAAGGACACACTTGACCAGAAAAACAGAAAGTCACAGAGTATAACATATAAATGTCTAAACTGCCACAAACTAGATGCACTGTGAGATTGGGGGACCAGCTAAAAGCTGTTTCAAATGTGTCTGACTTCTTGAACAGACAGACAGAAAAAAAGAAAGAAAGAAACAGAAGGAAGGAAAGAAAAGAAAGAAAGGAAGGAAAGAAAACGAACGAACGAACGAACGAACGAACGAACGAACGAACGAACGAACGAACGAACGAACGAACGAACGAACGAACGAACGAACGAACGAACGAACGAACGAACGAACGAACGAACGAACGAACGAACGAAAGAACGAAAGAAAGAAAGAAAGAAAATAATAACATATATTCGAACTTTTTTCCCTGGGGGGCCACGCTCCTGGACCCCCTTAGCATTTACAGCTACAATCACAAGTTCATTTCAGACTTGTGGAAAAACACTGGTCAAGTAAAACCAACACAAAAGGACCCATACAGCATACTGCCTTAATGCTGCCTAAATGATGCCTTAATGTTTGCTGGCTGTTGGCTCTATGCTGTATGTTTTACAGTCTACCTTAGTGAATGCCACTAAAAATAACTTTTAAAAACAGAATAACACCTTTCTGATGTTTCTACCCTTCATTTTCTGTGTTACCAGAATTAGCATCTTAACAGGGACATCACGAACACTACACAAAATGACTTGCTATACTCGACATCACGGAGTGTAAGCTTTAGGATGGCTGAGCAACGCATGCACACAATGCTCCTGATTTGGCAAATGCTTATTGCTTAAAGACTTGGATGAAGAAAGGACCTTTCTGACTAAACGTCCTCTTACCACACCACAAACATCAACTTGGAAAATTGATTGCATGTAAATTTCTCATAATCTGTCCCTATCTGAGTGATTGACCAACACATTGTTGATTCAGTTGATTAAACATGTTGATTCATCCTCAGAAAGTTACGTAAGGCATAACAGCCGCTGAGGCGTGCATTCGACGGTATTAATCAACGCTGGCGGAGGCGAATAACTTCCTGATGCAACGCGGAGGATGCTCTGCCAAGTTATGCCCTGCCAAGTTGCGTGAATTTAGGGGAAAATGTAAACTTTATGTTTGAACATTTCAATTATTCTATCATTTCTTTACAATTAGGAATCATTGTCGGTTGTGTAATGGAACCTGTCGTTAAAAAGTACAGCAGAAAAGCAACTGTTAAACTGGTTGTTTAACTTACCATTCTATGGGACATTGATATGGAATTTCAGAACTACTTTCCATAGTTAAACGAGTCGGTGAAATGAAAGCATACCCTGACAGCCAATCAGAAAGCAACACTATTTGACCGGGCCATAAAACTAAACAATAAAGTAAGATCAAATTTTACTAATATTATCACTATTGTATTTTATTCACTGAAACATGAACACAGCTTGATGTGAATCAGTAGAATATAACTGACAGTCCCAAGCTCATTTCAGAAAGAACTAAAACATTTAAAGTTTCTACAAGAACCCAAAACTGTGGTTGCGGGAAAAAAAAAAAAAAAAAACAGGGGTTGTGATCTAAAGGAATATTTAAAGGCTTCTATCCCAGTTCATTAGAGTTTTCATCTTAGTCTTGAGGGAGGCTAGCAACAGACACCCTCAAAGGATATCTTGTTGGGGGTTGTAGGTCTAAACTTTCTTTTAACTCTGACAACCAAAAGATCAAACATAAGTGAACTTCTCCAAGGACTTGGCTGTGAAAATATATGCATGTCAAGATCAGCATCTCCTCAAGAAATAAACTATGATTTGTTCTGATCAGAGAAATAGAGATTGAGTGTGACCTCTGCTTCAGCTAGTTTTTTTTTTGTTCAATGTGAGGTTGAAATAATATTAGCACTTCCCTTTAACTTTAAATGCTAGCCTGTAACCATGCTATTAACAACAGTGACAACAGCTTGGTGGCCATATGCCACTCCCGTGCACACTGACCCAGGAAATATTTTTGTCCTTCAAACATGCCCTGCTACTGCAATACAACTGGACCGTTTAGCCATCCTAAGACTGCATGTGATGTCTTTGGGTCAGACCGCTGACTGTATATAATAGAACTTATATCTGTAGTAGACATACAGTACATATAGGCCATTCCATGCCAACTCAACTAGTGCCTCCATGAGCACCATGTCAGATTTTGCTCAAAACTGCACCAGATATCCCTCTATGGGAGCAATGAAAAATCCCCAAGTTTCAGATCAAAATATCAAGCAGTTTAAATTTACGGCCCTTTAAACTGGCCCTTTTCTCTCCCACTGATCGCATTCATTTTTAATGGTTTTTGGAGGCCCATAACTTCATTTCTATACAAGACATAGGCCGAAAACCTCTGGTACTCCTGTCAATTCACACTTGCTCTTTCAGAATCCTCTGTCCGAATTGGGCCAGCCTGTGTTGATGGAAAAAGTTACAGACATCTCAAAACTGGATTTTGGTTGGCCAGAATATATATTTTTTGACTTCTTGACCATTACCTGTGTGAAAACTATCTACAAATGAACATATGTCTGAGGTCAATGAAGACCACCTCAATGCACACATTACCATGTCAAGTCAAGATGTATGTCTTGCAATAAACACTCAGCACTACTAAGGATGAATATCTCAGCAGACTTCTGGACACCATTACACTGGAACCCTTGTGGTTAACCATCAACTGATGCAACACTATTAAGAAATAACTTGCAGCCTGACCAGAAAAGAAGCGGTTGACTGCTGAATGACACCAATCAGGTGTTGACACTTCCGTAGCCTTACCACTGACAACTGCATAAGTGCTGATGGATGTGAGGCAGATTTAACTGGGGAGTGTACATAGGCTACAACAAAGAACAACAACGTGTCAAGTATTTTGGCGACGTTGTAAGTGAAAATGACAGCAGTACAAGGAATAACTGTCAACAACGTTCCTACGGGACCTGCTGATCACAAGTGGCACAGTAAAATATGGCTGACACTGCCACTTGCACCGCTGCCTGCGTGCACCATCTGACAATCTCCCTACAAGACACACGTGGCCAAAGCTGCCTTACAGGCGAATACCTGGGTCACCATATTTAGTGTTTGGTGTTACAAGCCCAAAGAACACAAAAAATTATACTGATAATAAAATAATCAAAAATATATACGTAAGGTACTGTGTCGGCCACAACTTTGCCCTGATGAATATCAGCAGCACAAGTTCTAGGTGCCTATTAAGTGGACCCATGCATTACTGGTGGGTATATAATAGCTGTGTTGTTTTTATTAGTCAGTAGTAGCTAATAATAATAATAATAATAATAATACGTTTTGAGCAAACACAAGACACCTAGGAAGAGTATCTTTGGGAGAAGAGATTTAAGCCTTCCTGATTACAAACCTGATTACCTCCGCTAGCAGAGCTTATGTAATCATCAGTGTTTGTTTGTTAGTTAGTTAGTTTGTTTGTTTGTTAGTTAGTTTGTTAGTCAGCAACATAACTCAAACAGTTATCGATGGATTTTGATGAAATTTTCTTACTTAAAAGTGATTAGATTTTGGTGGTGATCAGAGCTGCCCTAGTGAAGGTCTGCGCTCTCTGACAGCTTTTGTAGTTGTAACATACAGATAATGGATTCATTTGCATTTGACCAGATGGTTGTAGTTCAAATGAATATATTGAGGGTGTTTAGGGGATGTGTGTGTGGGAGGTTGTGTAAAGGCGTGTGTCTTACTCTGGGTCGTCCTGGAAGTCCTGTGGTTCTGCCAGCTCATCATACTCTGCCGCTGCGTCCTTCCCCGCCAGGACCAGCTCTTTGGTAGGGACCATCACCTGCACACACACACACACACACACGCACACACACACACAAACCCGTGTGAAACCCAAACTGTATTCGTTTACATACACCATTCTGTTCACACAGAAATTCACGATTCAGGCAATTCAGGCATATGTAGCATACATAATCACACTTTATATACACACACACACACACACACACACACACACGTATATATACACACACACACACACTAACGCACGCGTACACACACATACACACTTCTGAGGCGGCTTTCTGGAGAAAAATGATGAAAAACCCAACGGAGCAGAAAACTCCTCTCACTCCAGTCGTGCTATGTGGCCTCTCTCCTCCTTACATTGATGGAAGCGCGAGCGCTCAATGAAATAAGCTACAGACTCACAGGCCATCAATATGCCTCCATCGATAAAACACAAATGGAGGTCAAGAGGAGTAAAATGACTTATTCAGCCATTTTGCTTGTCTCCAGGTCTGTCAGCAAGAGAGGCTAGCTAGTGTACAGCCACAGACCTCCACCTAGCGAGGGCCTGCTCCCAGTGTGCTTGTGCTTGAGTGGTGCCTTGCATGGCAGCCTTCATAACCGCTGTGTGAATGTGTGCGTGAATGGGTTTAATGTGAGGCATTCAATGTAAAGCGCTTCCCAAACAATGCACTGTATCAGGGGTCTCCAACCTTTCTGGAACTGAGGGCTACCCGAAGGATTTGAATCTGTACTGAGGGCTATTCAGTAGGACATGAAATGGTATTTAAACATTAGAACACAAAATAGTATGATGATTACACCAGCTCTGGCTTTTTTTTGTGCCAGGACATATGTTTCTCTTAGACTGTTTTCAGACTGTTTTTCGTCATTGGTTGCAGGTATGGGAAATGGGCTGTTTACCGTTTGTGTTGCAAAAACTAAGCACCATAATCCCCCATACAAACAGTCCATTTTCAGCAAGGCACTAGGAAATGACACCAATGGCAACGACAATCCATTGCTCTGCATACAGCATCATACATACAACATCACCACGGTGTGCTGTACCTTGGCAGTGCTGTTGACATCGTCAGGGTCCCCTTCCTCACAGGCGATGAGGGTGACGTGGGTGACATGCTCCACTGGGTTGGTCAGAGTCAGCAACACCTGACTCTCCTGCAAGAACAACACATGGGAGCCAATCATTATGGAGGGAGCTGTACACACATAAACCAACTCTGACGGATTAATGTTAACCAAGGAATTACATTTCAGCTGAATGACTCTCATTTCCCTCTCCCAAAAGTAAAACCCTGATAAGAACAAAAAAAAAAAGAAAGAAAATTTGCTTGCCTTCATATGTCGGAGGTTTGGGATGGACATTATCCTCACTTCGGGGATGTAACTCCTGCAAGGCAGTGATTGAGGAAAAAAAGGACTTTTTTTATTTGTGCTGCCAGTGAAGAGAATGTGTTGCAGGTTCCTTGGGTGAGATAAGGAGTAAATATTTCTGCAGGAATGAGGTGAGGACAATGCAATACTTACACGGCCACCAGCTGAATTTTGAACTTTATTGAGGTTGGATTAAACTCTGGCTTGCTCAAGTTGTGCTCACATTTCTGGAGGAGATAGCGAAAGAGAGAGAAAGACAGAAAGAAAGAGAGAGAGAGGAAAGAGAGATAAGCAGATTTCCAATTTTATGTGGTATGATCGAGTTATAAGTCACAGTTTGGTTAAGAAACTCTGTCGACACAGTCATCCGGGCAACAAAATAACAGGTTCAACTTCTAGCAAATGGATACTTGAGTAAAGATGAGAACACAGACAGACAAACAAGAAACGCCTGCATGAGAAAATTTCCAATACCCATCTTCAGGTTCAAGTGTAAAGATATTGTGGGACAAAATTTTTATCCATTACGAAGGTGCTCATCATGTATTTGTTCGATGTACAAACTGTAACTGTGTTAAAGAGTGTTTGTGTAGGCTTATCACCATCATGCATCATTTAGACCACGCAGCAGCATTGTGATGGTAATATAACACACCTGTTGGATTTTGGCCACTGCGTGGCACAGTCGTATGAAATAAATGTTGTATAAAATGATGCAATGCTAAATTAGGGAGCTGACAAGAAATCTTAGGTCAAGCCAGTGTGGAGGCACCTGAGCCATAATCACATGACTTGTGTACAGTATGCAACATACACACATGGCTAGAATTGTGGTACCCCTCTGTTAATGAAAGAAACCAAGAACGGTCTCTGAAATAACTTTAAAGGGACAAAAGTACTAATAAGTAAAAATGTACTAAACATTAACCAATAATAAAATGACACTGCTTCTGTGGTTCAACAGAATCATTTTCTGTGTATTTCATGTGTATTTTGCATTCAACTACTGTGTGTATGAATCGTGACTGTGTTGAAATGAATGGTCACTCTCTTATCAATTCCTATGCAAACAGGGCTGCAGTGTGTACTGTGTGTCTCTGGGCTACAGCCACTCCGACTCAGACACACCCATCTGAGTGAGGGCCTGACCACTGCAGCTGTGTGTGGCACCACAGATTGTCAGGGTGTAGGCACCCTAGAGGAACTGTGTGTGTGTGTGTGCGCGCGCGTGCGTGCGTGTGTGTGTGCGCGTGTGTGTCTGACTCCTCCGCCCTGTCCATGACTCATTCCAGATAAAAGCATCCAGATTGTGAATACGTGGGAAGACAATATGCACTTAAATGTTTCATAATTATGCATTTGTGTGTCTGTGTTTGGTGGGTACACGTGTGTATGTGTCTCTATGTGTGTATATGTACTCCTTTGTGTGTTTTTGTATGTGTGTACATTTGTGTGCGATTGTAGGTGTTTGAATGTGTGTGTATATATGTCTATGTGTGTGTATTTACAGTGTACGTGTGCTGTATGTGTGCTGTGTGCTCTGTGTGTGTGTGTGTGCGTGTGTGTGCGTGTGAGGAGGAGGAGGAGGTTACCCTGCAGCGCAGCGAGCGTTTGATCAGAAGGTGTTTGTGTTTGGGGTGCAGCTGAGAAGCCCCCGCCGGCTGAAAGTCTGGCTGGAGAAGCCTCTGCCTTAGGGTGGTCACTACACACACACACAAAATACACACAGACACACACACACATAGAAAATACATACGTACACACACACACACACGCTCGCGCGCACACAGACACAGACACAGACACACACACACACACACAGACATACACACACACCAAGAAAAAGAGGCTGTTGGTTAACAGAAAGCAGAACAACTTGTTCAGTCAAACATTTAAACATGAGCTGATCAGTTGTGTGCCTGTTCCTGCTCCACTCGCATCATACACACACAAACACACACACTTTTTGTCTGTGATGCATATTACAGCCACACAAGTATCTCCACCATAATGTATATTGCATGGCTCTTTGACACACCACTGTGCGAGAGTTAGCCAGCTGTGAGTGGGGTCGAGGAAAGGTCGGGGGGGAATGGGGGGTACAGGGGCTGACTTTCGTGAATCCTGACGAGGGGCACGGCGAGGGCACCTACGTTTGCCCTCGACACGCGTGGGAGTCAGTGGACGACCACAAACACGCAAGGTGTCTGGGGGTGCTTTGGTGTGGTGTGTGTGTGCGTGTGTGTGTGCGTGTGTGTGTGTGAGTGTGTGTGTGGGAGTATATACTTGTTTTTAAACCACCAGTATAAAAGATCAAGATAACACTCTATTTTGTTTTTCCCTGCCCCTGTGTATCTACATCATGAAGTAACATATAACAACATGTAACATTATCTTCTTACACTCTACTATAGGTTTAGGGTTAGTGTTCGGTATGTACGGTGTAAGTACATCATTTTCTGTGTATTCCATGTTGCTACATTTAGATACACTGTAAAAGAAATGGTTAAAATGAAGTGTTAAAAAGATCATCTCTCCAGACTCTAGGTGTCACCGTTATGAACACGGGCCGCAAAATTACAACATCCACAAGCATCCATGTCCAACCCCTCTCCTCCTCCCAAAGTCCCAACCCAATATGACTGCTGCAGGCACAGCACAATGAGCTCTCTTTGTTACCAATGTACACTTTTTTCCTTTTTACAAACGACCATTTTAAGTCTAGGCTAGCTGCATATTTTGTAGAGACGTAACAATGTATCTTCACATGCTGGCATAACATTTTGCTATTCAAAACTATATATAACATAATAATGTGTGTATAAAAATACAACACTGCTTTTTACAGGGCTATAATGTTGCACTGTTAATCATAAAGAAAGGCTTCACTGGGTAGAGTATTAGTCTGGAGGGCCTGATCCATAGTTATTTAAATGAAGTGCACACTGCACCAGAGAGGTCTTGAAAACGGACTCATAATAAAAGGTGGTTAAATATCCCTGTGATTTGTACTTGTTGAAGAATATGCTATTGTGCACCAGACACACAGTCAGTGGGAATGGAGGCCGGGCTTGGCCTGGTTCTCCCATCATGGCTTTCTTCCTTTTTTAAGATCGGAGACTAGCCTCAGGCTTTCCCACAGACCTCAGCACTGATGCACACACTTTGTGTGCTATTAGGAGGGCAGAAAATGAGGGCATTCGCTAACTGAACACATAAATGCTACAAACCTCTGCAGTTTAGTGTTACGTGCTTCCCAACAGTGCAGTCTCAACATACACCTACATACAACATATTTTTGAATCACTAAAAACAGTGTGTGCCATCCATTTGCATTTTGCAAGTCATTTCCTTTGCAAAGCAACCTAAATTTAAGCTTCCTATCTGTTTTTAAAATAATAATAAACTCTGACCATTTTCCCTACACGTAGAACACACATAATATATCGTACTTGCATAATCTACAAATTGCATTCCACTGTCATTATAACTGTAAATTCTGTGAGATAATGCACCACTTATACTGTCGCAACTACACTTTCTGTAAATAATTCAACCTTTTTGCATTTCTGGTCAGAGGTTAACTGCATCGCACTGACTTACCCTAACTCTGCACAAGGACAAAAGTTGAATGTAATGTAATGTGATGTAATCTAATCTGAGGAGGCGAGATGTTTCTCCTGTGGCATCTTACCCTCGGGAAGGCTGACGGGCCGGGTGTAGTAGTCTTCGGGAAGTGGCTCCACCTCGTCCAGGGCCTGAGCGGGCTCGATGGTGATCTCTTTCTGGTCCTCCCCTTCCTTAAGGCTGCCCAAGGCAAGAAGAAGGAGACGAGCACACATTTACAGCAATGAAAATGGGACAAAACCACCTGCTGCATCAGTATATGTGTAATATTGAACACACTTTAAACTGTTTCAAAATTCAAAACACTTTTATATGTCTCCTTAGCGATGGCTGACGCAGATATTGAAAAAAATCATAAAACGTGTTTTGTTCTGAGCTATGCAACATTAAAAGAGATGGCTGATGCCCTTAGAAAACTGGTAGATTTGAGTAACAGAGACAGGACAAGTGTGTGTATTAGCACGGTGTGTGAGTGCTGTATGTGTCAGTACTGCATAAGTATTTTACATGAGAGTCTCCTACATGACAGAGGCCAGTGCGGGTACTCACGATAGGCCGTACAGACTGGTGATGGGGGTTCCTTGTCTGTGTCTCTGAAGTCTGGTTCCCAAGCCATATTTTTCCTTAAGGCGTATCAACATGGACACAGTCATTAGCACATACGTACACGCATGCAACCTCACTCACTCACTCACACACACACACACACACACACACACACACACACTCAGGGGTTGGTATTAGGGACAATGACCTCACATTTACATCACATTCCACATTTAATAAAAATTACAAATGTTTTTATCCCTGTCAGGGTAGTCTAAAAGCTTACACCATGGCCTGAGTCCAGATTAATTCAGTGTCACTGGTAGGCAGGCAGGTTTGCATTATTTAACCTCCGGCAGTAAAATGTATGTAAAATACAGAAGTTTCGCAAACTGGAATGCGGCCTAGAACAAGGACGACCCGAAAGGACAACCATGTTCAAGTTCAGAGCAATGACTCAAAATCACATCTCCAAACACCGTGGAGATCACCCCTACCCTCTGTCTGTGTCATCACCATAAATGACTACTACTACTGCTAATACTGCTGGAACTGTGCCTTGACAGTGGTGGTCAACTCTGGTTCAATTCACACTAGGCTCTTAACATAGTTTTCCAACAGGACTCAGGCAAGTCCTTGGCAGTGTCTGGAGGTATTGCAGTATTTCTCCTTGACCAGGTAGCTACTTGATTTGGTTAAACATCTCTAAGCTTTGCAAAATCATTGCATGGATAGCTGTACTACCCATGCAGTCACTGCGCGTCTTGACTTCAAAATTTGAACTGCTAACAGGCATGGCTGGCCATCCAGCAAAATATGCAATAAAAACAACCCAGGCCTTTTATGAACAAGATGTTTTCCGTAAGTGACCATGGTATAAGCTGCATGATCTATTCCACAGGTGTGTGTTAAACTACTTTAACAAACTGAAAAGGAGGCAACCAATCTTTGTGCAAAAAAATCTTTTAACACACACCTTGTCGTGGGTTATCTATTTCCTACGTCCTATGTGCAAGTATGTAACTGCAGCAGAATAACTCAAAACGTTTTAGGACCTCCAAAGCCGATATATTTCGTACTTGTCATTTAAGGCTCTGGAAGGTGCGGTAAAAGCTAAACCTGGAAACAGTCCAGTGTCCCTCTACTAAATGCTTTTCCTGTTATTTTTCGAAGCATCTGAAATAGCACTACTGTTACTTTCACCTAGTGCACTGTCAATCAGCCCTACTCTCCCCGATTCGCACATAAAGAGCCTGATTGTCAGAGTGGAATGTCTTTAGCCGTGGAGACACGCTCATGTGATCAACCGTGTCACTTTGTGGCAAGTTATCCGCAGTGAGAAAGAGAAGAAAAAGGCAGCAGGGGGAAGAGAGGAAAGAACGAAAGAAACAGAAAAGAAAGAGAGTAGCTAACATTCATTAAAAGAGACAGAACATTGTGTCCAGAGTTAACGATGAAAGTTGTGAAAAATAACCACTCACCACCACGTGAATAGTGTGTTGCTGGGATGCAAAAACCAAAATATCAGCGTGCACAGCACAAGCAAAGGAATAAAAAACAAAAAGAAGGGAGGGGGGAGAAGAAGAGAAAGTACAATGTGAAACCAAAGCAATCCAGCAAAAAACAACACTGACAATGACTGTTTGAGTTAAGCTGTGTTGTGCTGGGTTGAGTTACAGCAACAAAAGAGACGCAACAGTAAGAAAGGCAGGAAGCTGCGGGGACAGGTAAGCCCACACTGTTGCCCAGTCAGTGCCGGATTAGAAATGAGCTTTTTTGTTTGTTTACACCCGATTACAACTGATTTACTATCAATGATGCACATAAAAAGTATTCATAAAATGTTAATTTCAGACCCAGCACTTCAAATTTAAGGAAGTAAGTAATAATGTTAATATTAACAGCAGTAAAACAAAGAAGCACATTTTTTTTCTGTGAGTTTGCCTTCCAAGGTGAGATTAAACATGCAGTGTTAATAGACTGTGTTCATCTGCAAGGTGATCACAGAAAATAAATAACAAATAATCCAGTTTTAGAATTTCCACTCAATGGGTGTCATAGCAGGGAAGGTGAGAGAAATAGCAGGTAGCAGGGGGCTGTGTCCTGACAGACGGGTCTGTATCCTGACAGACGGGCTGTGTTACCGAGAAGGCCTGTGGCATGTACGGTCGTCTCCTGGCCAGCTTCTTCCTGTCCCTCTCCAGCTTCTCCCTCTGGGCCAGCTGCTGATAGTACTCAATCAGCTTGTTGATCTGAAACACACACACACACACACAGACATCACATCATCCAGCTGCTGACAGTACTCAATCAGCTTGTTGATCTGAACCACATGCACACACACACACAGACATCACATCATCCAGCTGCTGACAGTACTCAATCAGCTTGTTGATCTGAACCACATGCACACGTGTGCCCATCACATCACCCAGCTCCTCAGCCTTTACATCATAACGACATTCAAAGACTCAACACTTGAAAAGTCTTAAATCTTGAATGCTAATATTACTGATGGTATTGTTATATGCTGATGTTATTGTTATTTTGTCACAAGAGCATTCAAGGTTCAATTCAATTCTAAATTATTTCTCATTAACTTAGTGTGGGGATATATTTTGTGTGTTTTGGCTCCTTATTGTAACAATAAATTAGTACTAAATAAACTAGAAAAGCACTCAGAGAGCGCAGACCTCCACCAGGGCAGCTCAGATCACCACCAAAATCTAATCAATTTTAAGTCGGCCCATTTTTGACCTACCATGAAAACTTCATCAAAATCCATAACATTTTGAGTTATGTTGCTAACTAACAAACAAACAAATGCTGATGACTACAAAACCTCCGCTGGTAGAGGTAACAAGGTCCTTGAGTGTTAAGGAGAATGTGGAACAATATGGGGGGGGGGGGGGGAGAGAGAAAAAGAGAAGGAGGAAAGAGAGGGAAGAAAGAAAGAGTTCCCCCCTTTCCCAGGTCCTGGGACAAGAGACCCGTTTCTCCTCCCCATCAGCAGGCCTGGCTACTGCTAGAGTGCTATGTGTCATCTCAATGCTGCTGCAAGCAACACTTTGTCATAGCGGTGGTTAGAAAAAGGGTTCACAAGTTGCAAACAGTGGTACAACTTCTCATTTCTTCAGGGCAAACGTACCGAATATGTGCAAGTCATGCTGCCTATTACTGCTTTTATAAAATGTCAACAGTACAGACCTCTTATTCATGTTCATGAAACCTACCCTCTGTGCATGCGGATTTTCTGGTTCTTGCCATCCTCCACTGGCTGCAGGGAAACACAGAGTGAACAACATCACAAAAAAGAAATTGGAAATAAATATATTTATATGCAATAGAATACAAGTACAGCGAGAGTGTTGGGAGGAGGTGCTGGTGCTGTACCCACCAACAGATTTGTCTGCCATGCCCACATCTCGTGAAGTCCAGCGACAGAACCCACATGCTAGATAGTAGGCCTTCTTCATGGTGGTCTTAGTGGGGTCATCGGGAAGGGGTGCAGGTATGTTAGTGGCTCGAGTGGACAAAGTGTGCATGCAACATGGGCAGTCAAAGCAGTTGGCACACCTGGGGCACAAAAAGGAACTCTGTCAACAACACTGTACGAGATCATTCTCTGATATTTAATTTGAGGTGATTTCTATGACCTATTAAATTGAAAGGACAACCTGTTCTTTTTTAGTTTTGCCTCTGCTGAAGGCATATTTTCCAGGCAACTAGGGCAGTAGTGTGAATCCACCTAAGAACAAATAAGATCATTATAGTTGATAGGCTTACACGACACAAACAAGTTATTGTCACAAGATATGGATAGCTTGCACACAGGGTCCATAAAAATGCCATTTCGTTTGTAACTGTAAGAAGAGTTAGTCTGGAAATATAACTGGGGACTGTATAGTATTTCTGTGTGTGATTACAACTGGTAAGTTGCACGCCAGCTGACTGGCCTTACTGTGTTTTCACTCGGGTGTGGTAGCTAGCTAGCTAGCTAGCCAGCGAGCTAACACAGTTTACATTATCCGATGCTTCATTACACATTCTTGCTTATACTATCTACAACCAAATCACAATATAAGTCTTATTCCAACTAATGGATTTAGAATAAGAAATAATACGAGCAAATAAATAACAGCAGTCGAGTAAGCCCAATAGGCTGCTTTTATTTTCTTTACCCACTAGCTAGTTAGCAAGGGATAACTGCAAAATGGGCATGCTGGCCATGATTGACAATCAAAGCAGCCAATAGAGTCACTGCTCAGTGACACTATAGATGAACAGACACATCCCTACACCAATG
The DNA here is from genome assembly GCA_027475355.1 of Coilia nasus. Classification (NCBI taxonomy): domain Eukaryota; kingdom Metazoa; phylum Chordata; class Actinopteri; order Clupeiformes; family Engraulidae; genus Coilia; species Coilia nasus. The sequence continues at coordinate 5,471,316 of CM050202.1, forward strand.
GGTTCAAAGAACTAAGACTGCGGAACGAAATCTGGGCGGGAGCATATGTCAAACTACACTAACTCGCTTCATCACACCGGAAAACTAACAACAGTTCTCGTTGCAGAGAATATTAAAGCGACTTACTTCATGTGACACACATTCCAACGAACGCAGCTCGCTGCAATAACGGCAAAAGTACAGCTGAGACAAGGGAGATCGGATCTTTTTCTCTCCGCGAACCAGGTAGAGCACCCTTTCTGGCTGCAGAAGGGACGCCATCTCTAACAGACTACTCCACGTCCACGACGTAAAGCTGTACGTCACATTTACCACAAGAACCTTCTCAGCAGTGCCCCTAGAGTCAAGAGAGTTTTATTTTGGATTTTTTAATGTAATGGAATTTTAGGAAATATACTACCAAAATTGCTTAGAGAATGATCTTTTACACAAAGCACATTTCCAGATTAATTACAAGCTGTCTAGCTTCTGTTCTGATAGGCAGACAAAACCAAACAAATTATTATTAGGTGTCAACCAGCTACACCAAAAGTCTATATCTAAATTTGCCTCACAGACCGATCACTATGTCTTCACCAGATAAACAATGAGCACTCTGGTGGGCCTAAACATTGCCATGATGGTAGTTTAATTAACATTTAGGAGCTGTTGGCTGCCAGTGTGCAGGCACATTTCTCTTTCATCTTGTGCGTTTTTGTCCTGCATCTGGCCCGACTGAGGTGGGATGTGCATGCAATTATTTAGCATCAGTATAGGTCCAAGTCCTGTCCTTGTGTAAAAACACTGGCTAAATCTCACTCTCTTTATTTTACAAAGCCAAAAGCAAAATAAAACCGAACAAAATGCTTGGCAACAATTACTCTTAATTACTCTAAACTTACTTAATTTAGTGTGATAACATTAACCCAGAACAGAAGAAGAAGATAGTAAAATACCCTGCAAGTTTGACTTTTACAAAATGTTTGTATTTTGAGTTGTGCAATATTCAAATCTGCAAACATTGAGGATATTGCCTTTGGCAGGCTGACTGTCATTGGTAATGGGCCAAATGTGTCATCGAAGTGAGTGGACAGTCCACTCAGATATGTGACAGAAGTTTCCAGAGCCTTCTATGCATGTACCCGGACAGAAATTTAAGGCTCTTGTCATCTGGAGCCTGGGAGGTAGGTTTTTTTTGCAAGTTTAAGTTCAATTTCAAGTATAGCTTTGTTGTCATTCTGCTACTAAAAAGCACAAATGAACTGTCATTCCATCTGATCCTAAGGTGTAGTACACACAACACTGTTAAAACGATATAACACTGTACACAACACTGTTAACATACACGCAACACTAACTTACTTCAATTCACGGAGGCACTGATATACGCAGGACAAGAAATAGGCCAGATTGTTCATGAGCTCAATGTTTAACAGAGTACATACAAAGTGGGTCATCTTACAACTTAACAACCTTGGAGATGAAATCAGTCATGCAAACGCATTTATTTTTGTGATGGTTGTATGGTGGTGCATTACAGAATACAGAGAAGCTGTACTGTACGCGGCTTCTTAAAGGTGTACTTCCATCGTGTTTTCATTAATTTTGCGGTGTTCTCTAGTATTAATAATTGCCCTGTGCGCTGGTTTTAATTAAAAAAATGTTCTAGTGCTTCTGTTTCAGGCTGCTTTAGTTTGGTAGAGGGGGTAGGGCCAGGAGAACGACACGATTTTAGCAGAGGCACGCTCCCTGCAGCTTCCTTTGCCCCACAGTCAACTTGATAGCAGAGTAAGGTAAAGGGGAAAAGTCAACTTGACAGCACTAAAACTGCACACAGAATGTCTACGGAGATACAGCCTTATGTGTTTGATCCTGAATCCGAAGAGGAAGGAGAGATGGCACAAGCACAGTCGCTTCCTGACCGTTTGTCAATGAACGTTTCAGAATGGTAATATTTGCATGACAAAACAGTGCAAGTGCCCGGCTAAATGCAGTTCAGTCATTCAACTAGCCTGCTAATCTTATGCGAGTCAGTCAAACAGGCTAACATTATTTAAAGCCCATTCGGTCAGTTTCTCTTATATGTATTTCCACGTCTACGTCACGCCGAAGGCCCTTTTCGCATTGGGTCATTTTTCCGCCTATTGTCTTCTTTTGACTGATATAGAAAACGGAGACAGAAAAACATTTTGATACGCAGCATGCATATGCAACTCGGGGTGACCTATCATATTTCAAAAGAGCAAGTACTAAACGGTTTCTCGTGGAAGTACACCTTTAAGTACATGCTTTTAAAAACTTCACTTTGCTTCTAATCAGTTTTGTGCAGACTTGTAAGACACAGAGGGAAAATGTGAGAAAAGAACACAGCTCATATTTGGTAAGATTAAGAGATAACACAGAGGATTTTGTTTCCATGTTCCCTGTGCAACATGATGCAAGTGGTTGCAAAAGCAAACACAGGTGAAACCAATATTCACATTCCCATTGCTGTTGTCATAGGTTACATGAATGTGTGCCCGTGAGGCACTGATATCCATATCAGAGTTCACACAAGAGACCTCCAAAGATAAACATTTACCTTTTTAGTCATCAGGCAAATATTTATAGTGTAGTGAACACTGAGGGCCTTGGTTCTTAATATTGTCTTTCAGACCATTATTCAGATCACCCATAACTGATGATATATAGACATCAAATCATACTTCATATATGTTTCATTTTAATCCATGTGTTATTTACCTTGGAATGTACACAATACACATATTTTACAGTTGCAGTTAGAGTTTTCTCCAAAGCGACATACAGCACTATAAAACGTAAACTTCTAAACAATATTTTCATGTGAGCTATGCCTAAAATTGGAACTGTAAACCTAGCAAACCATAAAATATTATTTAAAAACAAAAAGTATCCTGAAATAACCAAAAACTATCCTCGTTAAAGTCCTATAGCCTATGTAGCCCGTACTTAAGCCACTTTGATTCTATGCCATATCATTTTCTGATCGTCCTAAAATTTCAGCTTTATCAGCATTAAATTGCATCAATTTGAAAAATCATCGTATCAGGTTTCAGTGTGGTCCGATTCTTAGTTTAATCCATTGAGGCAAATAAAGGACTTGTTCACAGGGTGGCATTCTGTATTGTTATGCAGTGCCAGTTATCTGTAAAATAAACGAGCAGAAAAAAAGGGATGTTGGTCCTTCATCACTCATCGAGGCTTAATCTCTTGCTTGAAACAGGAAGGTCTGTTTCCTGTAGCTATGCCGTTCCAAACAGACTATCCTTTTTCTGCTCTACATGCATCTTGCAGCAGCTTGAATCGACCAATCATCAGCTTATAATAATCCTAAAGACGATACTGCAGATTCCTCATTGGGGATCTACTCACTATAGGCTGAATGTGCCCTTAGCTATTCTATAGCATTTATACAAACTATAAAAAAAGTCAGAAATATAAAGTACATTTTCTAAAATCCATATATGATTTGCTGGACATGTGCTTAAAAATAGCCAAGGTGTCCCCCCAAATGTGTCTATACAGGTGACTGTGTGTTTCTTAAAGGATCCACCATTGTCAAGTATACACTCTCAGTCAGAGTAGGATTTGGTCTGCTAGATAGACTTCATCAAAGGGCTTTAAAGAGTAAAAATGCACTGTTGTAGTAGCCCCACCAGTTCTCTTTTTTCTCAAGCTCACACTACTGTGTTGATGCAATTTTGCATTTAGTTGCTATGCAACATAATTATCATCAGTGCCTCAGTTGCATCATGAAGAAGGCTTCTTCTATGTCAAGCTATTTAGATGATTCATAACATAATTGCTTTACCCTGTTCATACATTTGCTAACTGGTTCACCTAAAGTAAGTTGCGTATGTTTACTGTCATGGCATAATTTATGGTATGGGCAGTATTTTCAAATTAGCCAAATTGTCCCTACAAAATTGTCCTCACATAGCACAGATCGTGTTCACATGGGCATGTTTCAGATTTTGACACATTGTTGTGTCCACCTACGGTGAGACCAATACACCCTTATACACGGTCATAATCTGAGGAATTTTTAACTTGATGGAAAAAGAGATGGGTTCTCTTCTGGGCCAAACCATATAGACTTTGTGACCTAAAACGCAGTACATAAACTAAGCATGATGGATAATTCTGGTACAATTGTTTCTATTAATCGGCACACATTAAGTTCTGAAGTTATTTTGTTGTTGGCCCTGACAGCATATTAGCAGCACAGTGATATGAACTCAAGTGACCCTGGAGGCGAACATGCCCACTCCCTTTCTGATAGAAACGTGTTGCTGATGAGTCACTGAGGGATTATTGACTGAAATAGCACCAGTCTAGCGAAGGTCAAAAACAGGGTCTGCATCTGACAAAAAAACAAGTGTTGTTTTTTTTTAATACTTTACCCGTTCTTCAGTAAATAGCAAGGATAGGACACCTGGCTTTAGAACGTCCTGTTCAGATTAGAGCTGTGCATTTAAAAGGCAAAATTAGCTAATTAGTTAATTATAATCAATTTGTTCAATGGATGGAACAAATAGCTTAGTAGGACATTTCCTTTCCTTTCACACATGTGGTAATAAAAATAAGTCATGCCAATATGTCTTCTTCGTGACCCTAAACGTCTAAAACGGAACAAAATGCGGTAAGATGTTAGTCATGATTTATATTTACTTGCGCAGTCCAGATGTTTGTAATTAGGGTGATGATCTGTGTCAAATTCATATTTTGCCTGCCGCGTCTGCTTTATGAGCGTGGTTTTGATTGGCCAGGGGTTGAGTACGTCACTTACTTATAATCGCAGCGAACGGATAACCATCATACAAAAAGGAGCAAGAATATTTTGATATACTAACTACGTCTCTGGGGAAAAGGTTCCATAACCAAACCTCCTCCATTATGGGGAGCCCAGAGAAACAGTGGATTATTCCGGTCGTCCTGTTAGGACTGCTTCAACTGAGCAGTGGGGATCCAAATAAACAGGTAAGTGAATGCGTTTCTTTTAAACTTAACTGCGACAACTGGTTAGGCTATATGTAAGGGAATACGATAAAACACTATTCGATATGCTATTCTAAAGTAATCGTAACTTGCATTGATAAGTCGAGTTATTTTGACCAAGAGTAGCAGAGGAGCAAATATTAAACGTAGTAAGAGTAAAGATCTTTAATTAACGTCAAATATGGAGAGGGGATCATGACAATACTGAGTATGTAAAAATCTAGTACTTTGTTTTAAAAGATTGGGGGATGAATCCTTCAAAACGATTATGCGTGTTGTGCTTGTGATTTTCTGGCAAGTGTTGGAGCTCGGGCGCCACGCTTGCAGGTGACTGCTTAACAGCTGGATGAAACAAATGAAGAGAAAAATGACGAGAACCAGAACTTGGACAAATATTTAACATGTGGGCGCAAACCTCTGTGTGTGCCAGTAGATGAAGTTCGATTGGATGTTTGTTATTCGTGCCTCCATCAAGCCTACAGGTTACCTGTTGATCTTAACTGTGCTGCGTCCCCATTCTAATGGCGCACAATTGTGGAGTTTTCGCGTTGCGCATATCACTAATTACCATGCCGAGTAGACGTGCACTCTGCGTCTGAATTTGTCTTAGGCTATCAACATGGAAGAGTGAGAAATGTGACTTGAAATGTGGCTTTATTTCACAGATTTGCTCTCCTACATCGGGCACCATATACGACTATGGAGCCAGAGTTCTAAATGGTTCAGAGTACATCAAATTAAGCCAGTATGCTGGGAAGACCGTCCTCGTTCTAAACGTTGCCACTTACTGAGGACTAACTTTCCAGTATCTGGGTAAGTATGTAAAGCATTTTAAGTGGACTCGGATGTTATTAAGCTTTAAAAAACCACAGTCTATTCCGGTAGCCCGAATTGTTCAGGTAGAGTCGGACTAATCTCATGTGGTTAAATGTGCGTAGTCCTTAGTTGGTGGTTTAAAAAAGGCCATCTCTTGCTTAAAACCACACCACCTGGTAAGAGATAGAATGGTCCTGACAACCCCTGTTTTGATCTTTTCACAGAACTGAATGCACTGCACGAGGAGTTGAAAGGTCACGGATTCACCATTCTTGCGTTTCCATGCAACCAGTTTGGCAAACAAGAGCCTGGAACCAACCAGGAAATTCTTCCCACTTTAAAGTGAGTGCTCGTATTGTTCTAATCAGTTGCAAGTAAGCCTGAGTGCCATTAGGTTGCACAGTGTGCCATGACGCATTAGACATATCACATGTCAGATTCAGTCATCAATCATCATTGCTCCATCAGGAAAATGCCCACCCTCAGTATTTACTGCAGATAGTGCATGGGTCTACAGTAGTTTGTTCTCTTGTTTCATAATTGTTTGCCACAACGTTGTAGGGCTCAACCCTTGTATTATGTTCCGATTTGTGGTTCTTCTCGTGGTGTTTGGGTCATATTGACCCAGGACATTATTTTGGCCTTTAAAAGCAAAAGGAAATAAAAAAAAATACTTCAGTTATTCTGTATACTGTAAGCTCAACAAATATAAACAAGTGGTATGATTAATACTAAATTATTTCTCACAATGAGGTAAGTACAATTTGTTTTTAGTGAAAAATTACAAAATTAAAAACAAATATTTGGAATGCATAGAACATGTTGATTCTTGTTTTTTGTTTTGATTTCACTGGTTTATTTTGAAGTGTTGAACAACAGAATATATTGGTTCTACATGAGGCTGCCTTGGATGCTCCTTGTGGTGCATGGTCCACCTCAAAATTCACGTTCACTGTCATAATGTGTATCTAAATAATCCAGTTTCTGAAACATCTAGTAACACTTTCTATGAAGCGTGTATTCATAAGGCAGTGCAACCACATTCATAAAGGGTTATAATGTCTTCATAAAGCTTAATAATGGTTAAAATTTGTATTCATAACTGTATTCATAGCACTTGTAGGCAGGTGAAGTTTTATAGCATAGAATGCACTGTTTCCATGAAGTTGGGGCTTATGATGGCATTATAATGCCTTAGGAGTACAGTCATGAGTATGTATAAATAGTATACCTTACATATGCATATAAGCCTTTATGAATATGTTTATAAAGTCCTATGAATGTAAGCTTCATAGAAACTGTTGCCGGACATCCTCTGCCATTACAAGTTCAATGTCTTTATGAGTAGGATATTTTTTCCTAAATCTTTCTGTGGTCTTTCTTGCTCATGGTGCTAGTGACTGTAGTACATCTAACAGTTGAAGCGATCAACACAGCGCTGGGTAAAGGTTTTTGTATGTGGACGTTTGAGTGTTTAGAATGCTGTGTAATAAGATTCTACAGGCTTCAGCACTACAGGAGGTACAACTGAGAAAGCAAGAGTTTCTTGCACTTCAACAGTAACACTGTTGCAAGTATATGTGCATGAGTCAGCAGTCAGTGAGCATGTAAACCTGCACGTGTATGCACATTTGTGTGTGCACCTTCTGAGTGACATGAATGTCTAGGGGTATGGTAGCATGGTTACTAAATAGTTTTTTGTGTTAACATGTTTTTCAGACAAAACAAACCAAGGCCATAGAGTATCATGAAAATGCATTACTTTTGTGTCATTTTACTTTAGTTAAAAATATTAAATGGGTCAAAATGACCCAAACACCACACAAGGGTTAAGAAAGGAACCTCAAAGCCTGTGTGTAGTTAAAACTAATCGTGGGTGTGTCCTGTAGGTATGTTCGCCCGGGCAATGGGTTTGTCCCCAATTTTCAGCTGTTTGAGAAGGGTGATGTGAACGGTCAGAATGAACAAGGCCTCTTCACTTTCCTCAAGGTAAATTTCTTAAGTGAATCGCTACAAAATGATCTTTTGAGAAACAATATCATAAAAACTACCTAAATTGTAGTATAATATACCTGTATTTTTTTTAGATTTAATTGACGCTGAAGCCTGCCCTACTGTTGGTGGTTTTGTAAAGTGTTCTCTGGCATTCTGTGTCCTGGACAAAGCTGTCTGTTTTTCCTGTCTTTAGAACGCTTGTCCCCCCGTCGGAGAGAGTTTTGGGAATCCCACCAACAGGCTTTTCTGGGACCCTCTCAAGGCAACGGACATCAAGTGGAACTTCGAGAAATTCCTGGTTGGGCCCGACGGCCGGCCTGTGATGCGGTGGTTTCCCAGGGTCAACGTCTCTGAGGTCCGAGCTGACATCCGGACATACATCGCTCTTCAAGAACAGCAACAACAAAAACGCAGACCCTAAAAATGTCAATGTCTGTCAGGGCATTGGTTGAACCTCCTCCCCCTTAAACCATACCATAAAACATTGCTAAATGGTTGCAGGATCTTTACAACCGTATAGAAAATGTTTAAGACCCTTGGTATGTGTTTCCTGGGCACCTGTAGGCTGTGGTGTTGGTGATGCGTGGGGAGAGGGACCTGTTGGTGACGGTGAGGCCTGAAAGCAGACTCCCTGTGGGGCCTCACCTGAGGGCTGCAGGGCCATGGTGGCTCTTCTCAGTGCATTCAAGCCACCCTGGACCCCCTGTGGACTCAGGCCTTCTTCCCCAGCACCCACTACCTTACCGGCCTACTGGCGCCTTTTATGTCTGTGTGCTTTCAATAAAAATATGTACAACTGAGCAAAACAACCGCTTGTGTCAATGTGCTTGATTGAGGTAATCAAGTGGGCCAAAAAGACCGTGCAGATTAAAGCAAATGTGGAGTAATGGTAGTCTCTTGAATGGTTTTAAACCATCAGCAGGCGTTAATGTTTTCCTCAGCTAAATGTATGAGTGGGATAAACAATTAAATGAGGATCAAGCACATCAAACTGATTTGTGCACAATATAAAGACATTTAGAATATATTTATTAACCTAGTCAAATACAAAAGGGGTTTCACATAAGATGTGCTTTTGCCTACTAGGGAGAAAAAGATCACTCCAAAAGCACAAAACTACAATCCAGTCAAAGTCACAGCTATACCAGTAAAGAAAGCAGACATCTCAAAGTGCATTTCAACTGACAACCCTTCCACTTGCAAATCACAAGGAATTTGATACTCAAAGTGCTGAACTTTTAACTTGGCTGTACCGTGCATTTTCCAGGGTAACTACCTAAACATTTTCATGTTTATTTACAGGATACATGTCATACCAGTTAGACAGCAAGTACAATTGCACTGCAAGTCCAGAGGTTATGGGGAAAACTATTTTGTATGCAAGAGCTGAATGAGTCCATTAGAACTAGTTTATTTTTAATATTAAGCTCCAGTTTTACACTACAGAACACTTCTATCAAGAGACATACTGCTTACGCTGAGTTAACATACCTGGATTGGTCACTAACCCAATTTTCTTGAAACAGCCCCCCAGGACATAAGACATGGATAGTGTCTGTCCATCAAATGCCAGGAGGTATAGATTAGGAGCCCAAACTGGCCCTGTTTCATTAACCGTTTACATTTAGCATTTTTGAGGTTAGATATCATTCTTATTGGAGGGTCTTTTGAGATGTCAGCAAAAGGTTTGAGGTGTCAGCAACTTGCAAGTGGAGATGGATGCGGAACAATACAAACCACACTTCGCCTTTGTGACGGCAAGACACACACACTGAGCCAAAGGAAATCAAAAATCGGTACGGCGTACCCACTCTACAGATTTTGCGTGACTTGTAAAGCAAAAACCGGTTTGCCTAAAGGTACGACTAGCTGCGGTTAGGTTAGTGGTTTGCTCCATCTTTGACAGCCGCAGGAAGCAGGTCCCATGTCTTTGTCACAACTTGACAGGACACCCTGGCGATTGTTAGATCTCACACCTCTATGAGAGCAGGGGTTATTCCAAGTTGCTGGTTTAGTAACTAACCCAGATAAGTTAAGTCAGGGTGACTTGTTAATCTACTACAAAAAAAATCCTCCTGCTACCAAAACAAAGCCACAGGGCCCTTCTACAGGAGGTTTACCAATTGCTTGGAGTTAACATAGCCTGGTAAGTGACTAAACCTGCTTTCTGGAATACCCCCCTAGGAATGGTGTACTGACAAAACTAGAAATTGCCCTCTGGCCTCCTCTCCATCAAACCTCCACCAAATCTCTTTATATGGCTTCCAAATGGGAATGGGAACCACTTTCATGTAAAATGCCAGGGTTTCCATCTCCGTGTTTATGCACCATGTGTGCGCACACTTTACTGCAATCTTTCAACAGCTATAATACACAGCAAGGGGCAGACACTGACAGATACACAAAGAACATTATTACTTAGGACATTGAAACAAAAACAATAGTCTATGTGAAACAGATTATAAATAATAATTATTATAAACCATCGGTAATTCACATCCATATGATCATGTAAGAAAAGAAAAATCCTCTGAACATCAAAAAACACATAAAATTATACTTAAATCAGTGGATGAACATCACAATACCACTCTGAAAACAAACTGGCAAATTTTCTAAACAGAACATTCCAGGGATACCAGTGACCAGTTTCTCTGGACATGCCATTCAGGACAGGACCCTTCCCTTCTCTCCGTTTCTATAGCAACACACTGTAAATAAATGATATTCCTCAATTTACGCTTGTGTCAATTATATGGTGTCGTTTATGTGGGCGCACTCATTCACTGGCTATGGTAACAGGTATGCTGTCATCATTAACTTTGATACTTAAAACCATCGGTTCCTGCATAGAATTCTATAACGCATATAATTTAAAAACGGTTAAAGTAATACAAGTTCAAGAAATCAAAAACAGAAAGAAAATCCAAATAATATATGTCTGTATACTCTTGAGGGGGAAAAACAGTGTCTCACAAATAGGCTTATAAACCTTAAGTATAAACAACATTACAATAATATAATATCGATCCAGTAGGAACCTGTAAGTTCTTAAAACCACACCATGCCAACAGAAAAAGAAACTGCATCATGCTACAAGCCAGGCGCCGTCCCAGGGACAGAGAGGCCGTGCTGCCGTTAGTGCTTTCCGGGGTCTACGTTCTGCCGCTCCCTCTTTCCGTAACCCGACGCGCTGGCATCTGATCACAGATAGAAACAGGTAGGTGTCAGTGATCATATAAAGTCCTTGTGTTTGCATATCACAGCCATGTTCTTTTTTTCCCTCTGCCTTCACATAGATGCATTCACCTGTGCCAATGTGACACTGTACAAGGCTGCAGTCTTGATACAGGAACTACAATACTACAGTATTACAATGCTACCCTTCTGTACCCTGAACGGCACTTTGTGTCAACTGTTGTTTTGACTTGTAATGTGACTTGTCTGCAGTTTTTTATGGAAACTTGGGCCCACAGTGCAGCCAGAAAATAAGCCAAACCCTCACAATTTAAATTAGTGTTCAATGTTGTTCTACATATGACCATACTTTCTAAATCCAGTTTCTCTGTGCCATGCAACAACAACCTTGATATGAGAACTTTTTTGGGTCAGTTGCCAAACCTCCATACCATTTACAAAAGCTTGTACTATACAAATATTTTGGGGTGATTTTGAAGATAAGGAGTTAAATTCCTAAGCTTGATACAGCTGTACACAGTCAGGCTTCTGATTTTTGGCTTGTCTTTCACAAAACTCTGTTGTCCTAGAGTTCCTTGATATGTATACAAAATTTCATCATAACCACCACAGTCCTGGATTCAAATCGTGACATCTGATTTTTGTTTTGGGCAAAAAATCAGGATAAATGATACTCATCATTTACTGTTCTGGGAACGACTTTCAGCCCTTTGCATTTATACATGTAGCCAATGATTAGGAATGAACTGTAATAGAGGCCTGTGTTGTGGCCTTCCCTCTGACAGTTTGTGTTGCATGTTCTGTGTTTGAGTGCTCAGTGCTTTAAGTATGCGGTATAAATAGAAGCCATTATCGGCAAGTAGGACCTTAGGGCCTTCTCACACCTGCTCACATACCGGCTGCGCAGCAAAAATCATTAGTCGGTATTCTACAGCCATTATGATAAACAATAGACTTCATTGAGTTGCGGAAACAAAAATAGACTCAAATCAGTATCAACACGGCGTAGGCAGCAGAGTGAGCTGTGTGAGGTTGTACATAAAACAATGCAATCTAAACTGACAGAATGTTGGATATGCAATGCGCCGCACTTTGTCACAGCCATTTTGTCAAGCACATCACAGATTGTTACTGTGTGCAATATTAACATACACAGGACTACTTCATCCCTATCACCAGGACACATAAACTAAACAGCTAACTGGATTGTAATTAATAGGATTTTCGTTAACATTTCCACTAATGTAGCGTCCTGGAAATAAATCTGACATGGTAATCTTTTTGTATTCCTTTTTTTTTTTTGTTGGTGTTTATTAAACCACAAGCTCTGCAACCCACCCAGAATGGCTCCTCCACCCACCTTTGGGTCCCGACCCACAGGTTAAGAAACACTGGGCTAAACCATGCCTGCCCACATTTGAATAGCAAAATCTGAGAGATTTCAGCCATGTTTGTCAAATTTACTGTATTAACATATTTATCTGATTGTTAATAATACCTTGTGAATTATGGGAGATTGCAGGGAAATGGGAGGGGTGCGGAGGATAGGTCTGAATTACGGGAAAAGACTGGGTAAAAAAAACAAGAGCGTTGGCAGCTATGCTCTAAACACTGTGGAATGTTGCCGATTGTCGGCCGATAGTGTCTGCCGTAAACGGGGGCTGGTGTGTGACGCACCTGCGTTCTCCGGAGGGGGGCGTGCTGTGTCGCCCTGCCCTCTGTTGCCTCTGGGCTGAGGAAAGGATGACTGCCAGGGAAAGCCCTTTAGAAAGAGAGAGACAAAGAGCACAGCGCGGGGTCAGCACTCGGGAAAATCATCCTACTGCAGCTTGGGTGGGAACCTACATACAGTCTGCCAACTGAATACATTAAAAATGTGAAGGTTAACATCATGAACACAAGAGTTCAATCAATGCACGCACATCCTGAATCAATATTGGAAAGCAAGACAAAAGGACGGTCGACATAATGTAGAAAAGAAAAAGTCTGCTCTACCAGGTTTATGCTCCCAAGTTTTTTTTACTATTTTATACTGGTATCTGGGGAAGGGTGAGTAAGCCCGAAATATAAAATAAAAAACTTGAGAGCATAAACCTTTCTTTTCTACATAACAACATGAGCACAAAACTAGTTACTGCTCCTCCTACTAAAACTAAAAAGTGTTTGTGAGTAGCTGCATGTTTATTTGTATACTGGCGTGATCATCTCCCAAACCAGATGTACAAGCAAGATGTCCTTAAACAGTGTGTTGGTTGTTACATCTTCAAAGATAAACAAAACATCAGTGTTGATTTTCATCTGATTTGTTTATTTGCAGGTGATGTGCAAATAAGAGGAACAAGAGCATCTTTTGTAAAATAAAGTCAATCTACCATATGATAGGTTGTGCACTGACTGTGTGTTCCACTGGCACTCCTGGCTCTTTTTTGATTGCTTCCTTTATGGGTGACTGTAATCAACTCCTTAATATCAGTCATAATATATGACATTACGACAAGTAATATAGTACTACAAGTACTAAAAGTAGTCATTTTTTTATACGAGGACACCTCTGTAACTCATAAAAGGCACACACGCTCACCCCTAATGTACGGACCAGGTATGCAAATCCCGGCAGGGCCTGGACAAAAGACCCAGCTAAGCCAAGGCAAGCCATGCCACTCATATGAAAGAATAGTGTGCAATTGTGTCCAAGTGTGTGGAGTGTGTGGGGGTAGTTGGGGTTGCATTGCTATACATGTGGGGACAAAATGTCCCCTGTCAGATAGGAAACTCAGACAAGAGGTAGTTTTTGGGGACAAACTTCAGGGTCCCTGCCAATCTAAGTGTTTTTGTTGGTTATTTTGTTGCTAATGACAAAAACTAAAAGTGCAAAAACATTGCTTTACATTGTTTTTAGCATTCTTTACTTGTATTATAATGGGAGTCAATTGGAGGTCCCTATAAGGATAGCAATGCAAATGTGTGTGTGTGTGTGTGTGGCTATGTGTGTGTGTGTGTGTGTGTATGGGGCTGTGTGTGGAAGTCTCTTACTGGGTTGACGGCCTGGAAGTCTCGGCCGGGGGCCGTGCTGAGGTTGGGCATGCGGGGAGGGAAGTGTATGGGCCAGCCCTCCAGGCCCTGGTGGCCCACCTGCACGAACGGCCCGCAGTACGGGGGGCTCAGGGGGCCATTGGGGGCCGCCGCCGCCCCCGCTGTTGAGGGATCCGAAGTTCGCCGCTCCGCCTGACCCTCCTAGAAAGTGCCATGGGTCAACAAATTAAGCCATCATTCAAGTTTCTGACCAATTCTGAAATGCTCTTTTATCTGCGTAGTAACCAGTAAGGTTTCCGTCCTGTTGTGATTAAACTGAATTGAAATGTTCAATTAAGTCACTTCAGACAGACAGCAAATGTGATTAATAGAGAAGACAATCGATGCACAGGTCTGCAATGTGTTGGTTCACAGGAAAGAAGTTACTTTTTCCATCAACCACAAGGTGGCGCCATTGCACTACATTAGAGATGAGAGAGGAGTTACCTGCTTATGATGCATCTGCAGCCTCTCCAGCTTGCATCTCTCAGACCGCTCTCTCTGACACTCATTCTGGGCTTGGTGAAGCTTAAAAAACACACACACACACACACACACACACACACACAAACACACAAACTTATTCAAACTTGGTCATTCTCATACACAAACATCTGATACTGAAACTAGTTCACGATCATCCGTGTGACTTTGGCAGAAACATGAGTAAACCACAGCTATTCTCAATATTTACAGTAAACATGACTCTTTGTTTTCTGTTTGTGTGCGTGTGTGGGGAGGGGGTATCATTGTCATCATTCTGACACACTAGATATCAGTGGTGAAGAGGCTGCTTGAGTATCAGCCACTTGTAGCACTGGGGGGGGTACAGAATGGAGGCAGGAGAGGTTGATTGGAAATTATTCTTCTAAAAAAAAACATCCCATAGCCGCTACCTGGTTGGTCAGATTCTATTCTTCTAAAAAAAAACAATCCCAAAGCCGCTACCTGGTTGGTCAGATTCGTCATCTGGCCCTGGAGTCTTTCCACTTGCCGTCGCAAGTCCTCTTTCTCCTCGTTCATCCTTTCCCGATCGCTCCTCTCCTTCCTGAAGTCCTCCTCGAAGATTTTCACCTGCAACGAGCGACCATGTCTAAGAACAGCATTCACAATGACTGAAACACTGACTGTAGTATACATATACATGATATACAATATCAATAGTTTAGTGATTTTGACTGTGACTGATCGTCACCTGCCCCGAACAACCATGTACATACACAGCAGTTACAATGACTGCACCAGTGATATTACTCTCTTCTTGCTACAAGCAACCACAGACAAAATTCCACTGGTGAGAGCAGGTTGACTGGCCCTGGTCCTTTCCATCCTTGCACAACAACCCTTGCGTAACCTGGTCAACATTTGGTTTGCCACCACTGAAGATGCTGATGCTATCAAAAGGGCGAAACTCTAAACGCCATGATCAGCCTCCCGTCTGCGTCATTCAGGCCGTCTTTCGACACATTCACAAAAAGAGACCAAAGAAGAACAGAGTGTGTTAGTTTCCAGGATCACCTCAGTGTGGTTGGGGAATGGGGAGGGGGGGGGGGGGGGGGGTGCTCATAGTCTCTGTTGTCTTGTCCTGTTTTACTCAAAACCGAAAATTTCTCATCAAATCACAAAATATCTTTGCCTCATAACTGACGACTTCAACTGTACTGAGGACATCCTTTGATCATTATACAAACAGACCAGCGATAATGGTTTATCAAAACCATCTCAAGCTTGCTTGACAATTTAACCTATTCTCTTGATGTCTGCGAGCATTAAAAAGGAAGTACTGAATGAACACACATCTGATCGCATCAGTCAACGCTCCAATAATCTAACCTCCAATCTTTACTAAAGTTTCACTTTATTTCACAAAACCAGAATTACCCCCGAAAGGTCGAAGTAATGTCCATATCACCCTGATCTTAGGATAATAATTATACTCATCTAAAAAAAAAAAAATATTTCTCATGCTCCACATAGTTAATAGCTACATCACTGCTTAACGAGATTGCATGGAGGGGTCACCTGCTTTTTTCAGCAAGGTCATCTGCGTTAGCATTTACCTACTCTTTTAGCACAGCTCTCTGTGTTAGCATTTTACATTACATTATTACATGACATAACACTTGGTAGATGCTTTTACCCAAAGGAAACAGAGTAAGCACTGTGTTACTGTACTTTTCACACTGGGAGCTACTAAAGTGACAAAGCAGCTTAGGATGCCCAAAAGTCAACATTCTTGGTAGTTAATGTTGCTCATGACATGAAATTTCAGAATGTTCAATCAGACTTTTCCACGTAACCAATGTTAGTAAATCTACGCTTTCCGATTGGTTACTGCTAAACCACGTTATAGCTCATTTCCACAAAGTTAACTGAATTCCGCCTTACCTATTATCACCATCTGCATTAGCATTTACCTGCTCTTTTAGCACAGCTGTCTGTGTTAGCATTTACCTGCTCTTTTAGCATGGCTATCTGTGTTAGCATTTACCTGCTCTTTTAGCATGGCTATCAGTGTTAGCATTTCCCTGCTCTTTTAGCATGGCTATCTGTGTTAGCATTTACCTGCTCTTTTAGCACGGCTATCTGTGTTAGCGCTTACCTGCTCTTTTAGCACGGCTATCTGCGTTAGCGCTTCCTGGTATCGCAGGTTCATGGCCCCGTCGCCCAGGTTCATGCCTGGCTGCTGAGCAGTGGAGGGTGAGTGCAGGTTCAGAGCCTCTTCCAGAGCCTGCTCACACACACACACACACACACACACACACACACACACACACAACAATGAGGACTATCTTACAGTTGAGAGCTGCACACAGTAGCTTACTGTGCGAAAATGAGAGCTATAAAGAGTGCAAGACTTCTAACAGCAAATGAATACAGCTGATGAAAACTGTAACATCTTTAAATAGCCCTGTGCAAAGGTTTGACAACCTATTATGGGTGTGTGTGAGTGTGTGTTCTTGTGTGTGTGTCGGCACAAACGAGATAAAGCAATTAAAGTAGATTTAAGTTTGTTATGAGGATATTTCTGAAGAGAAGTGTACATAAACGCGTGAGCACATGTGGATTTGTGTAGGAGTGAGTGGGAGAAAAAGATATTAAAGCAGATTAACAATTGTTTTCAGGATATTTCTGAAGTGTGTGTGTGTGTGTGTGTGCATTTGTCTGTGCATGTGTGTGTGTGTGTGTGTGTGTGTGTGTGTGAGAGAGAAAGAGAGAGAGACACACACAGAGAGAGTGAGTGTATGTGTGTGAGAGAGACAGAGCCAGAGTGAGAGTGTGTGTGTGTGTGTGTTGTGTGTGCATGTCTGTGTGTCTCTCACACACAGTAACGCACACACACAGACAGTGTGTGCTGTGTGCTCATACCCGATTAAGGCGCTGGATCTCCTTCTCCTGGTACTCCCTCTGCTTGGTGAGGGGCAGCAGCTGGTCCTGCAGGTAGCGAACCTTCTGCTTCAGCTCACAAGTCTCAGAGGTCAGAACCTCCTTCTCACTCTGTTCACACACACACACACACACACACACACACACACTTCAGTGGCCTGTACAAGAACCGCACATCTACAGAAAGCCCCACAAACAAATGTCACTGTGTTTTCATGCCAATTAAGAGGCAACCAGACCTGAGTCAGTTCTCTGCAGACGTCACAGAGAACCTCTCCTCTCCCAGTACAAATTAACTGAATTAACTACTTACTCTAAACAGCTTAAGAAGTGCAGTCTTCCACTCAAATTACATACACTTTTTTTGTTCAAAGCTCTCTAAACAAAATAAAAATATATCAGAAAGCCTCTAATATTTACACACAGCCCTGGCTCTGTAAACAGCAAACAAACACACTGGCAGGGACCAAGCCATAAACAAGCCTAGCCAATCAACACAGGGACTGGCCATTGAGCTCAAATCAACAACAAAAAGAAGAAAAAAAAAGTCACGCATTGCCCTTTTCAATGATAGCCATCACGTGTATGAATCACAGGCAGGAGAGGCTAAATTTAAACACTTACCAGAAACACACATGCATAAAAGCCATGCAATGACACTGCAGTAGTCAGTATATGCAAATACAGTGAAACCTCGTATCGTAAAACCCCACACCATTCAAAAAGGCACATGGTACTAGGAAGTGACACTATAAAGGACCTCTGTCCGTAAAAGGTTTTTTTTTTTTTTGGGTGACGATCACCACCGCAAGCTGCTGTTGGGTGTCCTGATCTTAAATCAGTTTTTATGACAAGTAGGACTGTGGGGGGTGGGGGAGGGACTGATTCTAATGCAAATGTCAAGGAAAAGGGCAAATGGAAATGTACTTATCCTGAATAAGACACTAACAGTAGGCTTAGTACTGACTTAGGTACTGACATGCTACCTAGGGCACCATCAGTCAAATTAGTGTGTAGTGAACTGCTGAAATACCTGGGTCTTCTGTCAACATCCAGATCCGTTAGTCATTCTCAAGTACACTTTATAAATCACGGGGCCGAAAGCAGGAAATAATTCTATGTTTAAAATCATCAAAACGTTTCGAAGTTATTATGTTTATCTACTTTGCCCTACAAAGCGTAAAGGCAGTAACTACACATTTTTGCATTTTTAGACTGCAAATTTATACCTCATAACACCTTTTTGACTTGTGACTAAATATGTTGCTTCTTCCATTAAGAAAGTACATAATGAATTAATTACCACTATTATACCTACACCGTGTTAGACTGGGCAGTATGACAACTTTGAACGCACTCGTCTCGGTTTCAGTGTTTGCATGGCTACTGCACGGCCTTTGTAGGCCAGTGCTAGCAAATGTTAAATGCACCCTACTGTCTCACGCCTGATTTCAGGCACCATGCCTGAGATCTTTCAGCCCTGAAATCAACATATATAAAGTCATCAACAGTGATGGGGCATTTTTCAACCCACGTTCATACAGCTCCTGCATTTCATGATTTGCCATGTTTAAGATGATCAACTGCTGCACAACACGCAGACTAGAAAGGCAACTGCACCACTAGATTCAGTAGCAGCAGCCCTTGGGGTGGGGACTTGGTGATGCGATGACATTTTTACATTCTGTGGCCAACAGTGAGGATCGTGTGCCAACAGTGAAGATCATGCCAACTTCTTCGTGCCACCAGGCACAGTCTTGTCTTGTCTCGTCTTGCCCAAAGCACGGGTCCCGCGCCACAGAGAGAGGATGCTGTCAACAGCTCGCGTTGTTAACAGAGGCAGATAGATAAGATGGCAGCCCCGGGCGAATTCTTGCGGCCGAACGCTACCAATTCGCTTTTCGCTCCGAGGAGGAGCTACCGAGCCAGGTGAGTGGGCAGCAGGAGGCTCTGTTTACAACACGGTTAGCAGAGTGCCAGAGCACCTGATTCGCTCCTGGAATGCCCAAAAGCCACTGGGTAAACAACAATGGCATCAATCACTTTTAACGAGCGTAAATACCCGTCCGCTGGGTGTGAGGGCCTTGCCCTGCCCTGCCCTGCCCTGACCGCACAAACCTGTGTGTGTGTGTGTGTGTGTGTGTGTTTCTGTGGCAGAGAGATAAGGTATGCATGCTAGGAGGGACACACCTGCACAGTGTGTCTGTGTGTGAGTGCGAGTGCATATGGGTATGTGTGTGTGTGTGTATGTGTGTGTGTGTGTGTGTGTGTGTGTGTGTGTGTGTGTGTGTGTGTGTGTGTGTGTGTGTGCGTGCATGCACCTGTGTGTGCATGTTTGGGTGTGTGAGAGGGGTGAGGTTAGCATGCCTCAAGAGGGAACCACCTGCACATTGTGTGTGTGTGTGTGTGTGTATGTATATGCATGTGTGTGTATATGTGTACAGTATGTTTGCGCATGTATATCTGTGTGTGTATGTGCATGTGTGAGTTTGTGAGTGTGTCACAAAGGAGAGGTTAGCATGGCCTAAAAGGAGGCACCCACCTGCCCATTGTGTGTGCATGTATGCATGTCTGCACATGTATATATGTGTGAGTGTGTCATAAAGGAGAGGTTAGCATGGCCTAAAAAGAGGGACCCACCTGCACATTCTCGATCTTGGACTTGGCCAGCAGCAGCTTCTTGTCGTAGTCTCGCTGCCTCTGCTCCCGTTCCGCCTCCAGCTCCAGCACGGCCTTCTGGGAGTCCGCCAGCCGCTGCCGCAGGTCCGTGATCTGGAGAGGCAGCGCGGCGCAGAAGAGACCGTCACCACAAACATACATGGGCTCGCTGATCAACAGAACACTGACATTCAGCTTATACATTCATTTACAGTACCTGGGATGTACTGCATGAGGAATTAAGACTGTTGGGTTACAATGACATACACAATGGCTACAGCAAATCAATCAAATCACATGAAGAGAGTTATTTAAATAAAATAAACCATGACAAAACTCCAATAAGAGGGATATAAAGCCCTCTAACTCAGTACACTGTACAACCACCTTCTCAATCAATAACAGGCATTAATCGTTTTAGACATGTCTCTATTTTGTGTAGCTAAATTGGGGACCATTTGCCTATCGCTCCACGCACATTTGTTCAAATTTAAACAGTGGAGTTCAGATAGAAGTAAATGAAGCTTAACATGTTTTTTGGTATGTATTATCATTTTAGACTTTAGTCCATCAACAAACTGAGTATCTATTTTAGCTATGTTTGATGAGTTACCATAGTCATTGTAGTTACATACTTATAGCAGTAGCACAAGAGGCTGCAATAACATAACCCCCCCTCAAAGAATACATAATTTGCTGTTTTAGTAGTTTACAGGTAAACTCATGTTGAAGCAGACCAATTATGTTTTTGTTTGATTAGCTTTTTGGTGACATTTTGGAATGATTTACCTGGCAAACAAGCATTTGACACACAAATTTCAATTTGGTGTTGGTTTTCTAGATTTCTGCTGTACATTACACTGTTTATGACTTATCCATTTTATTTGGTTTGTGATGATATTTTGATCCTGTCTAACATCATAATAGAGAGAGAGAGAGAGAGAGAGAGAGAGAAAACATGTCAGTCTTCTTACTGGCTGAGCTGTGCTCATTTTTAAATACTACCCTAGAAGCAAAAACATGTTTTCAAATGAGTCAGGCGCGCTGTCTGGAAACGAATGCGCATGTAAACAGGTTGAAAGAGCAGAGAGTTTTATTTTTGTTCCAGTTGGGGTGTTTTCTACGCACCATACACGTGTGACGTCAGCATAGTAGCGTGCAGATGGACCCCACCCCCCCCCCCCCCCCACCCCCCGGCGCCACTTCACCCTCCATACCTCCAAAAAAAAAAAAAAAAAAAAAAGAACAACTGACACCTTTTAGCCATTTAAGTGCAGTGCAGTGCAAACTGGGGCCATGCTGGTAGCAGTCACCACCACAGCACCGCCACAGTAGCAGCGAGCAGTGAGCACAGAGCAGCCTCTGTAATGGGGGCTGCGCAACTCTGGGCTCCCCCTGTCCTACGCATCTCCGCCCCTCCGCTCACCACAGCAGGAGGCTGGCTGGTACTGGTGAGGTGAGGGAAATTCTGTTTGAGGTGAGGCAGGAGGGATGTGGCCTGTCTCACTGCCTTTTTTTTCTATTTCAAAGGCCGTGAACGCAAACAGCGATAGAGACAGAGACACAGAGAGAAACAGAGACTGTTGCAGTTACCATGACAGAGACAAAGACAGACAAGAGAGAGGTGTAGAGAGGTAGAGAAAGCGAGGTAGAGAGAGAGAAAGAAACTGAAATAGAGACAGACACTGTTGTAGTTACAATGAGAGAAACAAAGACAGGTAGTGAGAGGTCTACAGAGGCGTATACAGAGAGAGAGAGCGGTGGAGAGGGAAGGCTAGGGAGAGGGAGATAGACCGAGACCTCTCCACAGAGTCTTTAAGTCTTAGAAATGGATCTCATCTAGGGCCATGCAGACTAGTTGGCAACATCCCCTGTCACCAGACATCTTCTACACAGCTAGAGAATGTAGAGTGAGCCAAATGCATGTTTTCATTTAGGTCTGGGAAAACAAACACACTGTTCAATTCAATAATGTTCCTATTCAGAAATTCTATTCCCAATATGAATCTAAGTCTTATCTAAAAAATCTGGAAAAAAAGACTTTCCAAGAGACACAAAGACTGCAAGATCAGGACAGTCACATTAAGATAAATTTGGTATAATCTCTACAAACCTAATGATAATTGCTTACCTATAACTGCTAAAAACAAGATGCATTATCTCTAAACGTGGCCAGGAAGTATTCCAGTATCTTTATCGAAAGATGAACATTTTGTTTACATTGATAAGGCTACAGCAGGATGAGAACTGAACAATACCAGAGCAGCTTTCTTCTACCACCCACATCTAAACAAACACTGCAAGCACACACGCACGTGTACACACACACACACACACACACACACACACACACACACACACACACACACACACACACACACACGTACGTACACACACACGTACACACACACTCTCTCTCTCTCTCTCTCTCTCTCTCTCATGTGGAAATATGAAATATGACCTTCTGTTCAAACTGTGTCTTCATGGCCGTCCACTGCACATCCCACTGTTTGTTCACCTCTAGGACCTGACGTTACACAAAGAAAAAATACACACAAAAGACACATATCAGAACGACAATATGTCAACATCTTCCTCTCGTGTGTTCTTACAGAACAGATGCGTGAGCATGTCCACCCATGTCTACTGTGTTTTTGTGTAGGAGTGTGTGTGAATGGTACGAAAGAAAAAGACATTAAAGCAGATTAACATTTGTTTTGAGGATATTTCTGAAGCTGTGTGTGTGTGTATGTGTGTGGGTGTGTGTAATTCTTTTTTAAGAGTTGAATGGCCTTACATCTTTTCGCTGCTTTTCCAGAAGCTTGATCCTCTTTTCATACACCTCTGGGTCACAGGTCTTGGCTGGGGTTTTCTCAACCACTTTCCCAGTCTGTAAGGGAGGAAGGCGTTACTTCCTCTTACTAAAGACCATTCTGACCGACATTCTCATATTAGGAAATAGATGATACTGAATGACCACATTGAATTAGGATTGAGTTTTTTTTCCCCCCGATGATCAAAAGCAGAGATATTGCAACATCTGACTAACCCAGACGTACTGTTACACAACAGCTGAAAGGTAATAAAAACAAAACTCCATTTGTCAGCAATGTCGAGACTGTGAAACTCTTCACTACAATTCATTTCAAAAAGGGAAATGACACAGATGTGACAACAAGCCAGAATGGGGTGGGAGTCGTGAGTTTAATAATCACGGTTTTCCCAGCACTGCCCAAAAGCCAAGTAGCCAAGTCTGACACAAGTAGTAAGTACGAACAATAAAGCTTTTGCTCATTGGTTTTTGGCCAACAACTACTCCACGAGCATGTAGGCAGACTGTGCCTCTTGAGCGGGTTGTTAAATCAGTATCAGACACTGAACTAACACACCAGAATCCTCTTAAGATCATGACTGATTTCATAATCAGGGCCTCATACATTCTCATAGATCAACACCGGGCTTGTAGAATGGTCATAACTAGCTTTTGTAAGTTACAACTCTGACTGGCCTCTCCTGAGATATGACCGATCGAGTATGTTTTTGAGAGTTTTGAAAAAAGTCCTAAGCAGAGATGTCAATCCTGGTTTCAGAAAGTAAAAACCCAGCCGTGTATTTCTCCTGTCTGTGCACTCAACACAGGCGATTTCACCAATTAGCCAATGTACCCGCTCTGATGATTTGCCTGCTCCTTAGGGTCAGCTGGTTCAGAAAAGTGTTGGATCAAATATCTGACTGAATATCTGGTTTTTACATTCTGAAGCTAAGACCTCCACCTCTGGCCTTAATGCTACCACATTTCGCTACCTGTATTTATGTGTAATGACAATACATTTGAATCCAATCTAATCCAAAAAGTCCTGACCGAGAGAGAGAGGAAAAGGGATGGAGGGAGGTAGAGAGAGAGCGAGAGAGAGAGACAGACAGACAGACAGACAGACATACACTGAGAGAGACAGACAGATTGGTTTGGCTTTACCTGCTGCATCATGGTAGCCTCCACCTTCACTTTAGCCGGCTCCTCTTTGGGTGGCCCCTCCTTGGACTCCGACGGCTTGGCCTCCCCCTCTCCGCCTCCCGCGATCTGCTCCTTCAGCTTCTGGTTCTCCTGCCTGTTTACCACACAGAGCAAAAGCGAAAGCGTGAGTGGAGAGAAAGACCCCTCACAAGTCCCAAGAATCCCAGGGTTCACTGGGTCAAGTTAACAAGGAAATGAGTGGGTATGAATGGGTAAGAGAGGGGCAGGGTCCTTCCCATGGAAAGACCCTAAAATATCAAAAGTGCAAAACAGGTCTAACAGCAGAAGAGGAGAAGTATACACATGCCTTAGGTTTAGGATCAAGCTTTCATTTTTAAAATTACTGTGTATGTGTGTGTGTGGTATGTATATATGTGTGTGTGTGTGTATATTTGCGATAGTACACATGAGACACAAAATGTCATACCGGAGTTGCTCCAAGTCCCGATTTCTATACTGCAGGTCCTCCTCCATTTTCTTCCGCAGTTCGTTATTCTCTTGCCGGAGTTGTTCGCAGAGAGTCTATACACGACAGCCAAAATAGGCAGATGAGAAAAATAAGAAGTGAAGTGTCAACAGAAGAGACAGCATGAGATTTGTTTCAGAGTGTATAAATGTGAATGTGTGCGTGTGTGTGTGAGTGCATGTAGAAATGTGTAGTGTACTGTGTACATATGTGAATGAGTATAAATGTGCGTGTGTGTGTGTGTGTGTGTTAATGTATGTATGTAAGTGTGTTAACGTATGTGTATGCATGAATATATATATATATATATATATATATATATATATATATATATATATATATATATATATATATATATATACTGTATATATATATATATATATATATATATGTACATAAGTGTGTGTGAATTAGCTTTGCCCAGAGTCTCACCTGGAGAAGCGAGGTCCTCTGCTCGTTCTTCTGCACCTTGGAGGAGAGGTGGTGGAACTCCACGGCCATGCGGCCCAGGTGGGCGAGCAGCTGGTTGGGGTTGGACTCCTCGGCGAACACGCTGAAGGAGCTCTCCAGGCGCTGCAGCTGACTGGCCAGCTCCATGTTCTCCTGGGGCAGGTGAGGCACTGACACAGACCCAGGCACCACCACCACCGCTGCTGCTGCTGCTCCTACTGCCGCTGCTGCTGCCACAGTAGGAGCCACAGGAGCCTGAGGGAAACACCAGAAAAGCCTGTTGAGTGGGGCCCAGCTAGCCAGCCAGTCAGTCAGCCTCTCCCTCCCCTCCCCTCCCCTCCCCTCCTGAGTCATCAAGTCTTCTTCAGGCTCACCTCACCTGACTAAGGCCCTGGGGGTTTGGGTTTCCTTACTGGCTGCCGACGATTACACAAAGAGGAATTTCAGATATTGGTAATTGCCCTGCGTATATTTGTGTGTGTGTGTATATATACGTCTGTGTGTAAGTGTGTGCTCAGCGATAGTTTCTGACTGGCAGCTTTTCCCGTGATGAGTCACGCGTGCCGTGCGTTTTTAGTCATTCTAATCCTGTGGATTCCCTAGTGAGTCACCCCGGGACGGGCGCAACAAGAACAAAAAGTGCTGTGTCACTTACACAGAAACAAGCTGCCCTGATAAGGAAGAGATAGGGGATAAAGCCGGAGACCTGTGCCCTCAAGGGTCCCCCAATTAGCATTCACAAAAAGGTTTACAACAGCG
Source organism: Coilia nasus (assembly GCA_027475355.1). Lineage (NCBI taxonomy): Eukaryota > Metazoa > Chordata > Actinopteri > Clupeiformes > Engraulidae > Coilia > Coilia nasus. The sequence goes on from CM050202.1 coordinate 5,497,130, forward strand.
CCGCTGTCAAGAAGGGAAAGTGGCAACGGCTATTGTCCGAGTTCTGGGTAAACACGTTAAAGAACACTTGAGCTGTGTGTTGCCTCTGTTGCCAATCAACGGGAGTCTCGAGTTAACCATGCAGCAGGGAAAGCGAAACTTACGGATGAAAAGAAACCTAAGCACCGGCTCTCCGCCCTCTTGACAAACCCCTGGTTAAAGTCCGATACTGGACCAGTGCTAACTCTCAATTTCTCTTCCAGGGCAGTGAAACGAGAGCTCTCCACTGCTTGTGTCTGAAGGGTGGGGGATTTACTACCATCTTATATTTACGATACCTACATACTCAAAATGTAGCTGAATTTAAGAAGGATATGCACATCTAACTGACCATTTTAAGAATTGAAATATCATGGATGTGAGAAAAAAAAAAAAACAGAAAAAGAAGCCTCTAGAAGTTCTGATATTTCCACATATGCCTGAAACTATGAGGTGATGGAACTCACCGCCTGAGTTTCTGTGGTAACAGCTCCACGGTCTTCCATATTCACAACCTCAAACTCTGAGGACACTTCCTGTAAAGCAAAAAAAAAGATCACGTGAAATTACTGAGTTTCTTTATTAGATACAAACCACTTTAAGTGGAAACAGAGGAAACAACATTAGCTGATGCACTGAATGACAAAAGCACAGTGTTGAGCAATTGGCCCACATTCATGGGCGCTTTTGGAAGATAGGCATGCATCGGCATGGCAACACGCTCAGGCAGCATGGCAGTCACTCACATTGAGGTCGGGCTGGAGAGTCTTCGCAGTCATACATTCCCGCGTTTCTGTGCAATCAGCACTAGGATGAGTGTGATGCTTGGCATGACCTGAGGGAAATTTTACAGAGGGAGAGGGAGGGAGGGGGAGAGAGAGAGAGAGAGAGAGGGAAAGAGAAAGAGAGATGAACTGTACAGGAGCATACCAAAAATCAAGTTGATCCAGACTCATGCCTCTGAAGCAGTTATGTAAACATGGTTACCGCTGCTTAAATTAGGCCATCAGGAAATCGTATCGAATACATCTAAAAATCTAATAACCACATTTTTAGACATCTAAAAATCATCTTGGCTCAGCTTCAACAACATATGTATCACACAATTTATACAAATCGCAATTCAGGCCTTTTCGCAGGTCAACCACCAATATGACTTTTTTAAAAGCCCATTAGCTCACCCTGGGTGTCAGTCTGAACAGGCGTGCCCATGCACAGACTGGAGGCAAAACTGGGGGTGGCAGACTTTAGAGCCTCGTTGTCTCTGACCAGCTCCTCCACCCTCTTCCTCAGCTTGGAAGCTTCCATCTGGGACTCCTCCAGCAGATCTCCTGTGGGATGTGGAGCAGACAGACACAGCAGGAGATGGGCGGGAGGGAGAGAGAGAGTGTTGAAGAGAAGGGAAAGAGAGATTATTTATTGTTTACATTTTTAAGCCATATTAGCAATTGTGGCTATTTCATGACTATGGCAGGTATGATAAAACAAATATATGAACATCTATACTATTTTGAACATCAAAATACTAATTTGAACATCTATACTAGTTAAAAATTCTACCTGCTTTAAAGGGTCGGACCTAAAAACATCAACTACAGAACTTTGCATTTAAAAACTTTCTGGAACAGAGAGTGAGAGATGCAAGAACTTCCACAATGCCACTGTCTGAACAACTAGTTGAAATGAGGAGGCTGAGCATTCGTGATGCAACAATAAGGTAAATTTAACAGTTTTTAGTGTAGGCAGAGAGGGACAGATTAATGATACAGCTGGCCATCTCACATACAGTTAGGACACAGAATTAGACGTGCAAGAACTTCTACAAAAACACTTTGTGAACCTGCTACACAGCCATCCTCTACTCACACAAGCCCTCAGACACCATCTGTGCACTCACATCACGTAGCACCACAAGAGGAACTGGTTGGGACACTTTTTTTTTTTTTTTTTTTGAAAATGTGACAGGTCGGTCTGAAAAAGGTCACCTTACCAGTTGTGCTCCAAATTTAGATGACAGGTTTTTGCACTTGAAATTTTCGGTTTCACAAAGTGGCTTAATTTTTTTAATAATAAATCGTCAGCCACAGACAAATAACCTGCACCTACTCACTTGAAGCCTTTAAAAATGAGCTGTAGACCACATTTGTTTACAGTCACATGCATAATATAGATTACAATTACAGACACTTATATTTCGACAGTGCCACAATACAAAGATGTTTACAGGATAACTTCCAGCAGTTCCCTCAGCCTTATTCTTTCATCATTTTACTTATTCATTTACTCACATGAACCTAAATTCACGACTTTACAATGCACACATAACTAGACAAACATACTCACGCTGGTCTAACAAAATGAGATGTTTAGCTTCCCGTCTGACGTGTGAACATATTTCTGTTTGTCTATTTCACATTGAGTCATAAACACGTACGTAACAATGCAGCATCAGCCAGCCTGTCATTACGGGCAAGAACACATGTAAACCTCAATACGTCTTACTTATATTCCACTTTGTGTATCTGTAAACTATCGCAACATCAAATCTCCATCCACATCTTTCTTTACCGGTCAATTCCCAGAAAAAAAAAACATCAAATGTATCAGACACATGAGCGTGACCAAATTCCCCATATTTCAAAATAATAAGCTTTATTCATAAAACGGATTTCGTTTAAGAAAGTAAAGATTTTTACAACTTGTGTAACAAAAAACACAAGACCAATTGTTTTAGATATATAAAGCCCATAAAGTCCAGTTTGAATCAAGCCGCTTTAGGTGTTCAACCCTGGGCCATTAAGAAGGCTTTGGAGAGGGAGAGGGCATGTGGCGGCTACATACCTAGACTCTTTAGGCCCTTCATCCGCTCCCTCAACACGCTGTTCTCCTCCAGGAGCTGTCTGTAGCTACTGTTGCCACTGCTGGACTCTTCTCGGGCCTGGCACTCACTCCCGCCGGGGTCGTAAATGCGGTACGGGCCCTTTCCTTCCATCCTCGCCACCTCCTCAACCGAGAACAACCATGGCTCCTGGTGCAGACAAAGAGACAGCAATTAAATTATCGGCCCAACATTCACCTTTTGTTTTCATTTTACTTTTCCATAACTCAAGATCTGATAAAAGACATTGTTAACCAAGTCTGCTTTGACCTCTTGTAGGCAGAGATGGTATCTTTGGGCACCTCACATGTGCATTGACCATTTACAATTCAAAGACTTGACATTTGAATCGCTCTCGTGCGGGGGATTTTTGAGTTGCTATTTTAAACCTGGTGATTTGAATGGATAAGTCAGTCATAGTAAAAACAGGCACAGTAGCCAAAAGCCCTTCTGGAATAGCCAAGGATTCTACCCACACGATTATTTTTGCCTATTGTTAAAACACGTAGGCTCAAAGTCATAATAATTTTGCTTCCTCTAATTCTTGAGACACATCATAGGCCTAGGTCTGTCAAAGAAATGTGAAAGACTTGTGAATTTCGTTCAGTTTGTCGAAGGCAGACTGACGAGCAGTGGCAACAATAAGGAATGATCTGCAATCTTCCTAGGTTACCCTTGGCGCAGAGTTTAACATTGGCAAGCTCGACCACATCAACCACAAATTATGGCAAGATGCTAAATTGAGGCGACCACGGGCCACTGATACACAGGAAAGGTAGAGCACGGACTAGCCGGCTAACGACTACACGAGATTAGATTGCCAACTTAGCCATGACAAGACACTGTTTCTTTTTCATTTTGAGAACGAGTGAAAGAACGAGTGTAAAATTTTCCCAAGGAACAATCATATGCCAAGCTAGGTTACCACACAAGCTAACAAGAAATGCAAGCTGTACGTCAAACGTTACTAGTCACTGCCCAGAGACAAGTCGATGTTGTGGTGCCTAATCGTTATCAGCCAATAACGTTACTGTGACACTGCAAGGCAGCAAGCCATCATTGCTATCTTTGATAGAAATGCTATCTATTCAGCAATAAAAATGTACACAAATGCTGATCATTTGTCTGACAAGCTACTTTTTAACCAGGTATAGTTGGACGCTAGGCTAGGTCGCAACATTAACATGAATCTTCAATGTAACCTTACAACTGTTAAGCACATCAAGCTAGATATCCTTGTATCTTTAATTTTGATCCCCTGATTTGATACACCAAGCAGTATTTTTCGCAAAATTTAGCTAAGTTAGCAATTGCCAGATAGCTAACGATATTTTCTTGTACAGGTGATGTACAATGTAATCATTATTGTTAAATACCTCGAACAGCTGTTGAGTACACGGCTACTTCCTACAACAGAAAATACACACACTACCACTCTATCTCTGTGTGACCATACAAAAAACAATGGGCTCTAAAAAAGCAGACATTGGTTACAATTTAAACGAGATAGGGGACTAGCTACCTTTCAGACCGAGAAGTATCTTCGTTTGTCCAAAAATTTGCGGAAGTGGTCCATGTCGTAACCTGGGAAATTCCACCTAACACTTGATGTAAACAGCCATGGTTGACAGCCCGATTAACCAATGCCGAGCTTCATACCGTTGGCTCATTTTAATTTTTAAAGATACAGTTTTAATTTTTTTTTTATCCTGCTGAGTGACAGACGTGTCAAAGTGCCACCGTTTGTTAAATTTAGTGTTTGGTTTTACATGTTTTCTTTTCAGGTGAGTTGTTATTCATTTAAAATGTGAAATTACTGAAGATAAAGTGGAGTAAATGTTTTCTATTTATTTGTTGTTTTACATGATTATTTTATATAAGTTTTATATGGTCCAAGCCCCTCCGTCGAAATGGCATTAGTATGATTAAAAGGCTACATTGAGGAAGGATTACATAATAATAATAAGCTTTTTTATAAAACGCTTTTCATACAAGAAAAAGTAGCTCAAAGTGCTCAACAGAGTCTGTAAAAATGCAGAGGAAATAGCCAAACTTTCCCCACATATTAATTAATCTCAGTTATTATAACTAGACTAGTAACACGTTTAAGTGATGAACTATCGAAGACCATGTAAGCTAAATGTTAAATGCACGCCAGAGGGAAGGTTCTGATGAACACGAATGCAGAACCTGACCGGCCTGAAAAAAATTAAGCTTCAGAATGTTCGGATGTTGTCGTCGTCATATTGGTTTACTGGAGGACTATTTTAGGCCTATTGTCCACGTTTATTGTTGCAGCAAATATATCTGCTCTGCTGACTACAGTTGGGAATTAACAACATATGAAGCATATGTTGTTAATATGACATATGACAACATATTATGTTACATATTCTTACATCTCCTACTTCATTAATTGGCTAATAATTAGGTGTTATAACGGCTGCTGGATGCTGCTATTTAGCTGTTTGAATAGGCCCAAATGAGTCGTGTTTTTTTTTTTTTTTTTTTAATAACAATAAATAAAATGTTAAAGGTCAGGCCAGTTGGCCTATAAACTGAATTTTATCATTAATTAACAGTGTCACCAAAGCAATTTCATCAGTGCTTGAATATTCGCTTCTATATTATTCAACAATCATATCACTGTTCTGCAGTGTTTTCATGTTCCTAGTTCTCCCAACAAGACCCTGCACTGGTTCAATACATCAGAGGTATAACAAGTGATATAAGGTCTTTAAATTATTACATAGCCTGATAATAATAAAAGATCATCTGTTATACACACAATTCCACTAGAAACAGAAACACAATCCCTGCACATATACAATCTTCCTTAAAAATGAGGGAAGATATAGCCTAAATCACCCGAAATACAGATGTGCAACAAAATATAGAACTCATATACGTGATAAAAGTAGTGTGTTTTTAATCCAAAAGCTGCAGAATAAACAAACACTCACCTACACACTTTAGCTTGTGTCCGAGAGGCGTTTTTTAAGGAAACTGTGGCCAGGGGGAAGCGAATTCACTGTGTATTTAGACAGTCAGGGGGAATTCCCACATAGTGAAAGGCCCTGATATTTTCAGCTCAAATAGGGGGGACCTGGTCTCTATCCAAAAAGTTCAGTCAGTCTAGTTAAGCGTTACCAGAAAACAGCAACAGATTGTACCATTTTGTGTGTCGTTTCTCCCCTGCAATTAAAAAACAAGAAATAAATTTGAATTGTATTCTCTGGCTTTCATGGCAGAGTAAAAATATTTGGGGTTTTCTTAGCCAAGCAGACATTAAAGTGCTCTGTCATGAACAACTTATTGCACCTTTGTCATAAAAGACTTTCTCATGCCTTAATTCTAACACTATGGCATCTGGAAAAACCATGACGAGGAATCGTGTCAAGCTGCATAAAGAAAGTTTGATATTGCTGCTTCCCTTCAGAAAAAAAAAATCCTTTATGGTACATTTCACACCTGCATCCCCTGTATTTCCCAGTCTGAAGGAAGTAAGGGATATCACAGTGTTTTTTTTATTGTCAGTGTTGAATTGTTTTGACTATCAGACAAATGTGCATGCATTGTTCAGCTTCCATTACAAGCATGATTAAACTATTAAATTCACGATAGTCAGCCCATACTGGAAAAAGAAAACCCAGTAACTATGTGATTCCACTCAGTGGTAATAAATGTAATTTGTAAACAGTCAAAAGTATTTCACAATAATTCTGTGATGTAATTCTTTGATACTATAACATTTCAAATGCTTCTAGCAGTGATCTTGCTAAGAAAAAAAACATGTCTGAATGAGGTGCCAGATGACATTATCAACCATACTTATATTCAGACTAACACAAACAAATATGCTACTCTGATGTTTCTCTCTGCACTGCAACTGCAAGTCTGATGCACACATTACTGATGTTGCGACGGATTTTGGCGTACTGTGGGGGATTTCCTAGCCTCACTGTTTTTTTTTCCTTTCTTTTTTTCTTCTTTCCTCTTTTAACTCAAAGATGGCCTGACAACAGCTGCTCTCACACACACACACGTGGCCAAAGAAGAAGGAGCAGTGGTGTGGTAAGGATTGCCTTTGCCAGGGGCCACTATTCTGTCAGTCGCTACAACGATTATGGTAGCATTACTGTCACCATCACAGATATTTGAGAAACTATACAGGGGTGTAGATGGGTCAAACAGCTGTAGTCCCCATGAAGTGCTTGTGGCAGTGGTGAGGGCAAGAAAGGCGCATGGGGTGTGGGACAGAGACAAGAAACACACGAGTGAGAGGGAAAAGACAGACTGTGAATGTCCATCTTCATGAAGTCAATAAAAACATCCTCTGTTGTCGGAAACAAAACTTTTCCCTCATGTGACTGCGAGCTGCTTCTGGAGACAGGGCTGTTCAGTCATATTGTACAGCCATGGGCTAACTGTTGTGCTTTTGAGAATAATTATCCATGACATGTAAAAGACATTAACATACTTTTGCAATTTATGTAAGAAGGTCCTATTGTGCCTTTCATATCAGCAACTTGGTGTTCAGCTATTTCGGAAAGAAAGAAAGTCGTAAATTACAATGGGGAATTTCCACAGTCAAAAAGTAACTCTTCATTTCCTCTACCCAAGACTAATGAACTAACCATTAAAGAGGGCAACACAGTTCATCACAGTGATTGGCATCTAAAGTGAAGGGGAATGGCAAATGAAGCGTTATCAGATTGTACTCTGGTACACAGCACACAATTCAACATTTGTGTTGAGTGCACTACAATAGCAAAACTTCTAGTAAGAAACATTATTATGTCAGAGGTTGGTATGTAAAAAAGACTGGCAAATCCTGGGACAAACACAGCTGTGATATGGTCCAGAACAGCTTCTCAAAACAAAAGACAGGAAACTCTACTGCAGAAGATCAGATAACTTCACAAATTCACACAAAGAAATACTTTGACAGGTTTTCCATTTGTTTGAAAGGACAGCACCTTTATTCAATAGCTACAGGTGGCTTACAACATCAAAAGCTACAAGAATACCTGTACTAGAACACTTGCAGTTAAACCTCTAGCCTTAATGCCTTAAACTCCAGATACACATGTATTCATTTAAAAAAAGAACATAAAACAATTAAACATCCTGTTCCCACCACAGTGGTAAGGTCAGACACAGTGACGCCATATCGCTGGGAAAAGTGCAAGGGGTGAAAGGTCACAAGCTTTGGCAATGAGTGGCTGCAGCACAAGGGTGGTGGGGTCACATGGTGGGTTCTGGAGTACTGGACGCTACTCAAGTTCACAAGAAAGCTTGTGGGGACTGCCTGCGTCTTAGTGCAGTTGCTAAGGCAACAGCGTCTGTCCAGGGCTTTTAGTCCTCCCCACCACACAGCATCAGCAGGGTTTTGCGGTAGTCCCCAGTAGTGTCACCCTAAGAAAAAAAAAGAGGAAGTGGCTATTTTAAGTCCAAAACAAGGGAGTCATAAATAAGCAGAATGGACGAAATCAGACACAACAAAACGATTGTGACGAAGGTTGCTAATGGGTCGTGGAACAGCAGAATGGAAGCTGAGTTGGCTTGTGACCTCATGGGGTTGTTTGGCCTTTGTTTACGCAACCCTGTGACTGCAATGGGGGCTATGACATGGACCAGATTTCATTCAGAAGAAAGTCTCTGAAGCAATATGACCTTTTGGCAAGGCACCATTCACGCACACAAATATAAAAAAAAAGTATCACGTCAAGGAAACAGAAGACAACAACTCCCACCAAACACACACTGTGGTTGGTTATTATATAGTAACCAGTGCTGATAGCATCTACTCTGTCATAACTCTTGCCCTTATTGGCAGGACTTAGCTGTAAGAGAGGTCATGTTGACTTTGTCTGTCTTTGACTTTCATGAGGAAGTCCTTTAATTGGAGGTTCCTTAAGTTTACATAACCCACAAGCTAGATGCTAAGCTAAACTAAATTATGTTTATTTTAGAGAGACATATTGCAAACACTTCCAAAGTTGAACTGTATAAATCCCACTAAAACACTAACATACAATACCTACTAGTATCACTGCATAGCAGCTGAAATGACAAAATCTATCACATTTCATGAGTGCCTTTTGCATTCAAAGTATGCTGGAGCATGTTTCAGAAAAAAATGTACACTTGAGTTTAAAATTGTCCTCTGAATTGTTGCTAAAAAGTCCTCATCAGCTTTTCTAATGACATTACCACAAAGAGTATAGGTTATTGAGCATATCCTGTCACATAAGCCTCTCTGATCTGCTCTGATCATGCGCAAGCTTCACAGAGGAAGTCATGCATGCAAGGGAAATTCCTAAAGGGGATGTACGACATTCAAAGGGCCATATCTGTGGCAGCACACACATGAGCGGCTATGGCAGGGTGCAATATGATATCGTTATTGATCACCGCGACGGTGGCAGAAGGACAAGAAGACATGACTTACGACAAACGCCTCTACCTGGATGAATTCATGGAGAGAGGCATCGTGCGTCTCTTTGAACTCCTTACGGATGTTGAACAGATCGACCCCGCATCTGGACACCATGATGCGAATGAGGGCCCGGTCGTCCGTGCCCAAGCCCTGGGGGAGGCAGAGGAGGTGCACGTGACAGAGTTGATGTGCCAGAAGAGCACAGGACACAAAAGCACAAAAAATACTTAAAGATACTTATAGATAGAAAAGTCAGTATGCAGTACTCAAACATGCCACAACGTTGACACCAAACAATATTGAATGTTCCATAGTCAAACCAAACACTCTCTCATTCATCTTCTATAGAAATGCAAGACAAAAAACAAGTAGAATGTTTTTACCTTCATGGCTTTGTACAAGCGGTCAGCAAAGTAGGAGGGCTGGTTCTTAACACTCTTTACTGAAATATGAGCAACGGCAGTCAGTCACAGCCATTTCAGCTATTCATCCTGCTTTCTGCTACTGTTTCCTGGCAGCCATGAATGGCAGTCAAAAATGGGCAGCTTACCGATGGCGTAAAAGGCTTGTTTGACATCTCCTGACATTTCTTTCTTAATGATCTGCTCAATGTCTTTGTTGGTGCAAAGGACAAACTCCTGGAACACTGTAGATCACACAGCAAAAAAAGAGGTTCACCATCTAATGTGGCTATACAGTGAACACTAATGCCACAAGCTGTGTTCAGCATTTCGAACCATCTTCTAGAGTAGAGTAGAGTAGAGTACAGTAACTTTATTGATCCCAAAGGAAATGAAGGTGTCTAGCAGCATACACATAATACACATTACAAAACAGATCAAACATATTGCCCACATCTGCATTTATACAACATTCACTGAACTGGAAGAAAAAAAGGGTAATGATAATTAAAAATTCACGAGGTAGAGAAGTCTCATGATAAAGTGTCTTGCGGTAATCCATGTAGATAGATTAGAGTGTCCTGATGAGATTGTCCAGTGTTATGGAAGAGTCCTTTAGTGCAGTAGTTATCAGGGTAGTGCAGGTGAAAGAAAGCCGTATCTTCTGACTTACCTCTCCTCAGGTGATGGAAGCTTCTGGTGCAGAGAATACTCATGAACTTCACCTCCATCTCACTGGACTCATCGTTGCAGGCATCTGCCAATGTCTGGGAATGACAGATGACGCACAATCTGCATGTTGTCTGACAAATTCTCACACATGCTACTGTAAAAGGGGACCTCATTTGGTTTTCTTTTTTTCTATATGTGTGATTTTGTATATGTAATTGTATGTGAAGCTACAAAACATCAAAAGTCATCAACGTGTGTGCAGATCCATTATAAATACAATAGGTGCTCGACCTAAAGTAAAGTATCCAGAATCTCGAAAGAAGGGCTGCTTACTTCACCTCCCTTAGCAAAATATTTTTTTTTAGAAAAGTAAGGCTCAAAATGTCACTTGTGGTTACCTAAATAAAACATTTTGCTTAAGGGAGCTGAAGTGTGTGGACCTCCTCTAGTCTTTTACAAAAGTTACAAAAACACACCAGTACACACCCAAGGGAGTAACTGTACACCACAGAAACTGTTTTTCTCATTTTGTCATCTGTAAAAATGCCTTGTGGCGATTTGAGACATTTCTTTCTCACTTTTCTTCAGTCACAAGGTGACATCACCTCACATTAAGGCTAACGCCCACTGACAGTGTCTCACACATGGTAAGAGATGCCAGCATTCACAAATGGATTATTTTAACAGGGAAAAGCCCACTGGTGGCATCTGACGGGCATTGTAGGCAGAGTTTAGAACACGGGTCTACTGCTTGAGTGTCAGGCAAAGCCCATAGAAATGGTTTAGTTTTTCATGAAATCCACACATTTGAGAAAATGTCCATGTTAAAGAAATTACACAAAAAACAGTACATTTCACACTTACCTGTGCATCTTCCTGTACCCTGTCCATTTCAACAGGTCCATCCTCTCGCGCCCCCTGTGAGGTCAAAGGTCACACTTTAGTTAGATGGTCCCATAGAGGGTTCCACAGACTGTCTGCAAATGCCAAGACTAGTAATAATAAACCATCTGTTAAAACTCTAACTCTTGTTAACATTAGGCTTAGGTGTTGGGTTTGATTAAGGTAATAGGTGAATAAAGCACTAACAAAATGAAACTGATTTTTAACCCAACATCTGTAATGTGGGCAGGCTGTACAAATGAAGTGCTACCATATAAAATGCCAGTTTACTACAGAGAATGCAACACCACTGGCTTATGGAGGTCCCACAGCATAGCACGGCACAGTCTAAAGAAGTAAAAACAACATATTTGCACAAGGGCCATACCTGGACTAGTGACACAAGAATCCTGCAGAAGTGACCAGAGGTATCTGATGTAATGGCATCCTCTAAGCTCTTCTTGTAGGCTGGAATGCATAGATTAGTCTGTCAGCATGGGTAAAAGGAGTACTTATCTTACATATATACGGCAGCCCCATGACCTGACAGTGATAGTTATATAGCATTGTAATGTTTCTTGTACATTAAGAGAATGGAGTGGTATCTAAATTGTTACATGTTTGTTATGCACATGAAATGCTTTGGTTATTCAACTGGCACAGAGGAACTAGCATTTCAACTCCCCCCACAGGAGAAAGATTGTAAGACATTCATTTCTATTATAACTACTATTATTATTATTGTTGTTATTACCATGTTTGTTGTATTTACTGTAATTATTCTTGTTATTAATAATACCACTATTCATATTCTTACTAATATTAGTGTTATTATTGTTTAGTCACTATCATTTGTTTTATCATTTGTTTTGAAGAGCACTTTGGATCAATCTTTTGAGTTTGACTTGACTTGACTTGATTCTTTAATTACAGGCAGTAAATGTTCATGCAAGATAAAAAATTTAATGTACATTCTTCAAAAGAGATTTACACTTACATTCATTGTAATAGACTGATTTCTGTGTTCACCTATGTAAGTCTTTGTAAGTTATGTTTATACTTATTCCTAAAATAGTTTTGATCCTCCAACTGGTTTTGTTGTTGATTGGCTTTGTTTGGAGAAAGGCGTCTGCTGAACACCATAACCATAACCATAACCATTCTAAGCAAACATGCCAATTGGTTCATGTCATGGTTCCAACTAACCCAGTCTTTGTTCATGGTTGTATTTGGCTGCATTAGCGTAAAACAACAAAGAGGGGAAACAAAGAGAACAGGTTAGGCCATCATGGCCGCCGACGTGCTGCTGTCTCTTCCTGTGCCTCACCTTCCTCGTAGGCCACACTCATGGCATGGATCTCCTCATTGCTACGCGTTACCAGGATCTCGATGAGAGCATGCTCATCGGTTCCCGCTCCCTACAGTGACAGTGGGAAAAAGTATGACAAAATGGAATTAGAGATGTTTGTAACTGTCACCATGATCACTAGAAATCTAATCGTGATTGGCTAGTCGAAATGATGTTGTTGATAACAGTAATGACAATTCAGGATAGCCAACAATAGCTATTTAATGTTAAAAGGGCTTGCCATAGGAGAGAGACTTTTAACAGAGCAGGAAGTACATCAGCCTGACTATGTGGAACCTATGTTTACATGTTTTTAGTTTGTAGAGGATATATTACAACTTCGTAATTAGCTGTAACTAAAATTACAGCTCAGTTACTGTAATGTCAAAATGTTTTTTCATCCCACACACACACACACTAACAAACATGGTAATGGCAGAAAAAATATGAAGTTGAAACAGTAATTGGTTTATAAATGGCCTGATCTAATTCACCCATTCCTCAGTGTGGTTTCCATGTGTACTCTGTGGCTAATGAGGTTGTCCTCGGTATGACTGCAGACCAAGTGAAAGATGACCACAAAACCAGTAAGCAACAGCTGGTGGTGCCAACAGTCTTCCTGTTGAGCTGGGCTTCTGCTGAATTTCACCCGAGCCCACACCAGACATACACGTTGACACATATGGGCCATGCGCACTTTTCTCATGAACATACGAATGGGGGGAATGAGTCAGAGGACAGAGGAATGCGAAATGACACGTACAGATATGCATCTTCCCTCTCTTTCTCTTTCTCTTTCTCTCTCTCCTCTCTCTCTCTCTCTCTCTCTCTCTCTCTCTCATTCTCACACGCATATAAATAGACCCAGACACGTCAGATACGTCACGTACCTCCATGGCTTTCTTCATCATCCTAGCATCGAACTCAGCAGGAGTCATCATCAGACCCATTATGAGTCTGCACAGGTTCTTAGAAAGTTCAGATTTGAGGTCAGCCATGAGGTCCTGAAGGGCAGACAGGTATATAAAAAAAAAAACACCGCACGCTTAGTCACACAAGCTGACAAGCAGCCAAGCTCTGAGACGAAACATGGGTACTCGAGTAGAATGCCCATTCATCTCAGTACCCTCTAAAACTAAATGATGTCTGGACAAATATTGAGTGGTGTCCTCATAAGAGCTGAAAAACAGAGCAACCCTGTACTGATCTGAATGGTGTAGCTATTGAATAATGTAGATGGAAAAACAGTTTATGCTCTTTACTAAAGTTTACTGGGAGGGAGTCAAAACAAACCACACATGTAAAGTAGAACAGTGGTGTCACATACTTGAGCTTGGGGAAACAACTACTCAACTCAAAGGTTCCAGGGAAACAGGGCTTTTAATATGTAGACATAATATTCACTATGTAACACTTGTTCAGGTTTGATTCTGACTAACCACTGATGATGATGATGACAGTAATGCCAATGTCTATTGTGCACCTATATGTTACTGTGATGGAAAGCCCCATAGGTTTAGCATGCGATTACTGTGGGTCAGAGGTGTTAAACCCAGCTTCAGAAACTGAAACCCCTGCCACGTATTTAATCCAACCATTTTCCAAACCAGCTTATCCTAATGAGCACACAAATCATCAAACGGGTAGATCCGCTAATTAGAGAAGTCACCTGTGTTAAGTTCACAGGTAGAGGGAATACAGGGCAGGGTTTTTACTTTCTGGAGGAGGAACTGACACCTCTGCTGAGGTGACTTGAAGCCCTTCTTACCCTTCTCAGAACTTAGGAGAGACTTTAGGCCACCTTACCCTTCCCAGGAGAGACTTGAAGGCCTGTCTGATCTCCTGCCTCTGCTCGTTGCTCCTCTGGGCCACGATGTTGATGATGGCATCTTCGTCCGTGCCTGGTGATGGCGACAGGAGAGAACACAGACGCTGAGTCACACAGTATCAGTGTGGTCAGTCACCACAAATCACCATAAGACTCAGCTTTTGGCCTCACAAAATGTCTGCCTACTGTCAAGGATGTGGCTCAAGGGAGTTCACTTCCATACTTGGAAACACATTTGAAACTGGCCCTACTATGGTGCCAAGGCCTCTCCCCATGCCAGTCATCTTCCTGTGTTTCTCCATCCAATTACAGGCATCCTATTTCCCCTTCCATGACTGAAATGCATTGAAGCTATTCTGCTTACCAAATCCCTTCATAGCTTTCCTCAGGGCCTTGGCATCGCTGGCGGGGTCGAAGTCTGCAGCAGGGAAGACCGTTCCTCTGGGCTGTGTACGAGAAAGTACAGGCATATCTCCATGAATAAGATTTGTTTCTGCCACAGCTAGACTACAACACATCTTGTGTATTTCTGCTATCTTGTGTTTTCTTGCCAAACTGTCAAAGCACTTTGAGGTACATCTTTTGTATGAAATGTGCTATACAAGTAAAGAGTATTATTATTATTATTATTATTATTGTTGTTGTTGTTGTTGTTGTTGTTGCTATTGTTATTATTATTATTATTGTTGTTGTTGTTGTTGTTGTTGCTATTGTTATTATTATTATAAGAATACTGGGTAAAGTTGATTTATTTCAATGCCATGTAAAATGCAAAAGCAGGCCCAACCAATAAACATTATCGTACTTTACAGAAGGCTGACTAAGTCTCTTCTATTAGGAGATATACAACTCACTCTGAGTTAACTTAGCTGTATTACTACTAAACAGCCTTTTGGAAACCGCCCCTGGCTTCAGGGGGCTATATGGACTCTTTACAATCCTGTTCTTTGTGTCTACACAGAGATAATACAACAGACTATTATATAGATATGTCATTTCATATGTCTGTGCTTGTATACACGTTTTAAATTTGTCTCTGTATTTAAATTCCAAGTACAGACTACTAAAAGTACTACCGGTAAATAAAAAAATCTTATAATGATGCGTTCTTTCAAACATTCATTTTTCAAAACGCAGTTTGTGTTGGAATTTTGTGATTTATCCATGATGTGATTCATATATTCATTCAGGTAGGCTAAACCTTCACAGGCAGGCACTTGTATCTGCATATGTGGAGACATACACACACACACATGCACGCACACATGCACAGACACACACAGGGACACACACACGAAAAAGCTCAACTTCCGTAATCAAATTTCTAAATGTCAGGTTCAAAAGGGCAGAAGTATTAACTTAGCAGACTGAAGCACAATGGCCTGCTTTGTGCATGTGTAAATAGTACCGCCTGTGCCTCACATATGTGGCTGCATGTACGCAGGGTCATGAGGTTCGCTGTGAGTCATTTCAAAACCTAACACAGGAGATCTAACAGACGTATTTAGTCGGAGGTGCGTGTAGCCAGTTATTGTCAAAGGAATCACAGCTACACCTCCTCCTGGGAAGAATCCTTCAAAAGCTAACTCAGTTAGACAGTTAAGCCAGGAAAAAAAGAAACGAAAGAAAAAAGTGCTTTGTTTTACACACTGGGCCTTCGAGGCCAGGGTCACGGTGACAGATTGCATGGGGTAATGACCCTGTTTCAAGGCCTCATTTGTACACTGCGCAGACAGCATTAAAAGCACTTCTGACATTACCCAATATCTAATTCTTCACCAGCTAATGCTAAACATCGCAGAGAAGTCAGTTGTGGATTATTCAAAAGTGAAGGGCACATGCACAGAGCAACAAGATGGGGCATGCTTGACTGATACCTAGGACATGTTTGTTGACAAAACAAAAGCAAATGACAAATGGACTGCATCTAGACAGGTTTTTTCAAAAGCGTACCCAGAATGCATACCCTGTCATGCTTCAATTCTATCTGTAGCAGAAACTAGCTTTCATAGCGCTGCATCTTGTTGCTGGGAGAGCTTTGGACTGGGTAGATTGTTTTAGGACAACAGAGAGAGATAAAATGTCAAATGCTGCTATCTGTGTCTATGTCAATTATTTTGCATTGATATTTAATTACAAAATATAATTTGCTAAGCCATTATTTGATGGGGAATGCATAAGACTGTCATGACACCGTCATAACCTTGATATGACACCTGTCATACACACGAAGGAATGGTAATGTCTGCTGTTATTAATTGTCAGTTGGTAAATCATGTCATTGCTTGTGTCAGCTTTACATTGTTTTAGAATTACGCTCTTATGACAATTTGACATGTACCAAGATGACAGCCTGTAAATACCCTCATCGTGACAATGTGACATTAACCAACCACAACCGGTTACCTATACTTTACATACATTGACCTTTTGTGTGTTAAGGCCACAGATATGACACTGTACCTCCTCATTTATGATAAATAAAACTATGCTATTTATGACCAGAGCTACTGCTGTGATGCATTGTGTGCGTACTGCAAGGTAAACACCTAGGCATGCTAATGCGAAGATAGCACACACAACCTACTGAGGTGGGTAAATGAAGTTTTATGAAGATGAACACAGCCTGTGTACTAGGTCAATTTATGTTACTCCATGGAATGCCGTAACTGATGTCACTGTGGAACAGTGTCATTTTGCCTGTTACAGCATAGCCTGACATGCACCTCCAAAAGATTCCGATGTGTGCCGCTAGGGCTGTGATTGGTCACACTTCTCAGCCAATCACCAAACATCTTACTCACCGGCCAATCAAGTTGCCGCCTTTATTAAGAAACGGCGAGGAGGCATATTTTCCGGACACTGATGATCATATCTATGTAAACAGTCCACCTCTGTAACAATTCCTATCATATTTCACGATTTTACAAAAGGTTGGACTCGTTTTCTTACCATTAAATCCTCCGTGGCCTTCTTTGGCGCCCTCCTGCACACATTTTTCTTTAAATCTTCCTAATCTCTGCCTCCTCGCCGTTTCTAAATAAAGGCGGCAACTTGATTGGCCGGTGAGTAAGATGTTTGGTGATTGGCTGAGAAGTTTTGGCAGAGATTTCACTGACTTTGGTTTTGTGTTCGTAAAAAGAATCTGTGCTTGTGAATACGATTTGTGCCTGTGGGAGATTTGTTTTTTTCTCAAATACAAAGTATTTTTACATGTACAAAAAATCTATTTACAAGCACACATTTTTATTACAAGCACAAAACTTTGTTACAGAGACAAAACAGATTTTCACGCAGAGACACTTTTTTTTTTTTACAAGCACAAAACTTTGTTATAGAGAAAGTTTTTCACACAAGGACACATTGTTTTTACAAGCACAAAATATTTCCACGTGTACACAAATTCTTTTCACAAGCACAAAATATTTCCACGTGTACACAAGTTCTTTTCATGAGCACAAGATATTTCTACGAGTACAGACGTTCCGGCAGAGAATTCATTCCATAGACATGGGCATGTGTGCCTGGGATGGTGCCAGAGGGTTTGTGTTTGCATTATGGGTGTGTGTGCGTGTGTGTGTGTGTGTGTGTGTGTGTGTGTGTGTGTGTGTGCGTGTGTGTGTCTGTGTGTGTGTGTGTGTGTGTGTGTGTGTGTGTGTGTGTGTGTGTGTGTGTGTGTCAGTATGTGTGCATGTGTGTGTGTATGCGTATCAGGGATGGAAATTTGCACAGTGGCTGGTAAAAGTTCACATTTCGCAAAGTTAATTTCCACCCGCGATGTGATGCGTGCTCCTGCACGTGTGTGTGTGTGTGTGTGTGTGTGTGTGTGTGTATGTGTGTGTGGCCATGGGTGTGTGCTCGTGTTGCTGCACATGTATTACCGTAATTCTGGTCATCGCACTGATCTCCCACATCTTGTAGGCAATCTGAGCGGCCTCTGGGAAGAACTCTCCTGCCGCACTACAGAAAAAGAGAAGTGCGACAAAAACACAGTGCGATGGTTCCAGTATTAATCATCGCTCAATACAGTCTCTGTTTCTGGGCCTATGCAGTCAAACAATGCCGCAAACACATCGGGCATGGGTGATGTTTCATGACACTTACTGAAAGGCACTTTTGGTTTTGTTTTTTTTATGTTTTGTTTCATTGTGTCACAACACTTTTTCAAAGGCAGGTTTCTGATCATTCTGATCTACAGTATGAATCAAAGTCCCACTAGAAAAAATGTAACATATCATCAGATTAGTTGATCAAAAGCATGCCACCATAAGTTTTTCATTTCTCTGAGGTTGCTGGTTCAAATCCCAACCTACCCATGGTTGAGATGCCCTTGAGCAAGTCATCTAACCCCACATTGCTCCAGGGACTGTAACTGAAACCCTGTAAATATCTGTAAGTCGCTCTGGATAAGAGCGTCAGCTAAGTGTAATGTAATGTAATGTAATGTAGTGTAATGTAATGTAACATATCCTCAGATTAGTTGATCAAAAGCACGCCACCATAAGTTGTTCATTTCTCTGAGGTTTTCCTGGCTTGGTTCTTAGTTCATTTTTCATCAGGGAGCCATGGTAATATCTGAGATATGATCAGGAGGCTGAGAAATTCCCTTAAAGGGTGCTTCCTCAGTGGGACATTACGCTGAGTGCTTTCAAAGTCGTACGCCGCTATGGAAAAAGACTGGACCTGTCTAATATGTATGTGATGTCTTACATCATAGTATTATCTAAGTAAGTAGTTGCTTAAGACATGTAAAGGTATTTAATTTCAGCTTTTTTGTTTACAGTACGTTTAAGAGTTCATTGTGTTCTGCTATATTTGCTTTCTGTGATTTTGCCCCCATAGCAACTGTAATTGTAATTTTCCGTAGAGATTCTCAAGGACCTATAATGATTAAATTAAGGCACTTCAAATCTGAGTAAGGAAATTACATTATGCTTCAATAAGGCAGCCATGATGCCAGTTCAGCAGAAAAAATATACTGCCGTATAAAGAAGTCAATGTCTCCCCCTGTTGTCCTGCAAAAGTCACTACAACCAGCATACATGTATAGTATTCCTGAATAAAGCAGAGAAGAAGAGACTTACTCATCATCTCCTCCACATAGTTTCAGAAGGGTCCGCTTATACTCCCCCGAAGTGTCATCCTACAGGGCATCAAGATGAAATATAGATTACACATGTGATTGGTAGATCCTGTCATCATAACTCTAATAAAGAGCTTAATAAACGGAAATAAACTAGCACAACAACACTAGATATAACACATTGTCTCTATGCTGCCATTTATTGCATTAAACATACAAGTATAAGTTCTTTTGTCAACAACATGCATTTCTCAGGTGGGCTTAATGCATCTAAAAACAGTTCAAACCTGGATCATGTTGTACAGGGACTTTTCATAACGCAGACGGAAGCATTCCCTGATGTCCAGCATGTCGATTTCGGCCCGAGACACCATGATGCGGATCAGTGTGTTATCAGCTGTGCCCAGACCCTGCACAGAATGCACAGATGCATCCATTCAGGTTCAAAATAAAAAACAGCTGTACTGGTACAAACATATAGTACACACATACATTCATTTATTCTTTCATTTAGACACACTGTATGCATGCATGGACCTACATACATACATACATACATACATACATACATATGTACATACAGACAGACAGACAGACAGACAGAGAATTAGATATAAAGACAGACAGACAGTTTGACATGAAGAAAGACAGACCGACAGACACAGACAGACAGACAAGCAGACAGATAGACAGACAAACATAAATAGTCCAGACAAAAAACTCACCTTCATGGATTTGTAAAGACGCTTGGCAAAGAACATGGGGACACTCCTGATGCACTGCACTGCATTAGAGATGAGGGGACAGTTACAGATCTGAGTCAATTTCTGACACACCAAACCTATAAATTTCTGACACACCAAACCTATTTGTTTCATAAAATTACACCATACCGACAGCCAGCATTAGCGTCTCAAAGTCCCCAGAGAGTTCGCTCTTGATGCTGTCTTCAATAGACTTCTCTGCAATCTTCTGATACTCGTCAAACACTGCACAAAAAAACAATAAGAAAACTCTTCCTTACCAAAGCATAAAGATGAAAATGTTGTTACAATACACAATGTCCTGACAGTGACATGCTAGTTAATTTCTATGAGCTTGTAAACACAACCATGCCAGAAATAATTTAAAGGCAGACAGGGGAATGTTTTAACACTATGCTTCTAATGTGAAGCTAAAGACTAAATTATTCACAGGGAGCAGGGTATGTGGCACTAGGTCAGAGAGAGGTCTTGGCCTGAGTGAGAGTGAGATCTCACAACTAAGTGCAAATAGCTGACACAAAAAGACAAAGAGAGAGAGAGAGGGAGGGAGAGAGAGAGGGGGGGGGGCATGAGATTATCTTGTCCCAGGCCCAGCCAAGACTGTCAGCGGGCCTGCACACACACACACACACACACACATAGCACTCTTACCCAGCCTGAGATGGGTGACACTGCGATTTCCCAGCAGCATGATAAACGTGGCCTCATCTGTGCCCCACTTCTCCTCTCCTGCAGCGTACAGGTCCTACAGCCAGCAGGGGGCGATATTGCACTCAGAGCTCAGTCCAGCCACACCAGCCCTCAAACAGTTCACTGACAGAGCATAGCCTACAAACCGCCTGACTGGATTACTGTAACTGGTCCTAATATTAGACAAATGGGTTCTAGCAGAGAGTGTTGAGGGAGCTAGAGCTGTAACACTAATAACATATTGACACATTTGTACTCTATATCAAGAAAACTTTGGAAGAAATCTTGCAAAATGAATTCTGAGTCCTGACAAAATGTTAGAGGTTATTAAGACATCTCTGGAAAGGTCCTAACAAAATGTTACTGTACATTACAGCTTTTTAAACGGAGGTCACATTGGTGACAATTAAATTGTAACAACTGCAACATTTAAGATATTATTGAACTTATATGAAATGCTGCTACAGATCAATGCATGATATGTGCTGCCCTTGTAGCCTGGTAGAGGGCAAGGTGTGGACTGTGTCAGGTGCGATCCACAAGGTGTCAAGGCGTGAACTGGGTCAGGAGTGGTGCACATACCTGAGCATCCTGTTCCACAAGGTCCTCGCTCACAACATCGTCCTCCTCTCTGGTCCCCTATTGAAGCAAGCCAGACACTACACTCAGCCTCCCATCTGAACAACATCAGACTACACTACACACTACAGGAACAGCAGTGCTTTGTGGCAGCAGCCACTACAGATTCCATAAATCACTTAATCAATTTAGTGCAACATGCACTAAACTAGCACTGGTCCTTCTTACTCACTTAAGACTCTCATAAATACATCTCAATTGTTTTTACTGTACAGCACACATGTACAAAATATGGGATAAAACACGTATATAATATAGAATGCATATCAGCCATAACGTTTAGTTTTAGGTATAAGGTAGTCCTATTTGGCTAACAACAAAATGTTAAACAAGTGCCAACTTTTACTTCCAGGGCATTGCTTTTCTCAACGCATAAAACATAACACAGATCGCTTACCAGCCATAACATTCAGCATTAGCTAGGGTAGTCTTATTTGGCTGACAACAAAATTTACAACATTTTTGTAATCTTTTTTTACTTTCTTCTTACTTTTTCCGTCCGTTCCACTGCTTTTCTGTTCATGCTAACAAGTCGTACTAACCTGGAGTAAAACAACCAGCATTTTCTTAAAGTGTCCTGAAGTGTCTCCAATAACGGCCTCCTCGAGATCCATGCCATATGCTGCAAACACACAGTCATGAAAATTAAATAAAACTCCATTACCCATGAAACCTTGTGTAGATAGTGCTGCATGCTGCAAACACATAGTCATGAACATGAAATAGAACTCCATTAACCATGAGTCAATGTGTAAACAAAATCAATCTGTAAATGCTTGTGTAAATACTGCTGTGTAGACTTTTTGACAGGGGAAAACTTCTTACCATCACTGTAGGCCTCCCTAAGAGCATGTGTCTGTTCATTGGTTCTGGAAGCCATGATCTCAATCAAACATTTCTCGTCGGTTCCAGCACCCTTGTGGAGAATACGGACAAAGTCAGCCACTTTACCGGACATGCACTCCTTTATCTTAATAATTCTGGGAATGTATCTGTGTTTATTCTAAAGGCCTACTCATGGCTAAAGACGGTAAGCTAAAGTGCAGACAGGCTATGTCTGTCTGTCTACTAAATTACACACAGCGCCCACGCTTGGCCGACTCATATTATCTAAACAGTCATGCACTGAACTCTCCAAGCCCCCCCACACACACACTTACCGCAAACTGAAGCCAGCATTGAAAGCACAAAGACACACAAAGTCAACAGTCAGGAGACACAGTGAATGCAAGCACGTATGAACACACAAGATGACAGGCAAGAGAAGGGAAAGAAGCAGGCAAAGGCATCGCAGACATCTGGACACTGCCTAACACTGAAATGTATATTACATGGAAGGAAAAATGCGTGCCTGCATTTGGATAAGGTAAACTGTGATGCTATGATGTTACATCGAGTATGAAACAGTGTTTACATTCCAAGTGAAGTGGTGCTGCCCAGCGCACAAGAAAAGTGGTGTGTGAGTGAAGCTGTGTGTGTTAGCAAAGCTAAGCTCAAAGCTTTCAGCATGGACGTTTGCAAAGCTGTGTTTCCTGCTGAAGGGTGCTTGATATACATGTGCCTTCTCGGTGACTGTACCCCCATTTTACCTTAATGGCGTCTTTTATCTCCTTGGCATCGTGATACGCCGGCAGCCTCATCAGGGCGATGATCAGGCGCTCAAACTTGCCGGTCAGCTCGTATTTCAGATCATCAATCAGGTCCTGAAAGACAGACATTGTGGTGTCCTTGCTTGGCTCACATTCCTTGTCATTCGCCTCAGTGTCATGCCATGCTGACTCAGCTGTGATGTGGGATTCTGAAATCTGCTCCATTCTATTGTTCTGGCCTGTGGAATTCTGAGGCATATTTACCTCCGCCAGCTGAGGCTATGTAACCATCGCCTTTGTTTGTTTGTTTGTTAGTTAGCAACATAACTCAAAAAGTTATGGATGGATTTTGATTAAATTTTCAGGTGGTGGTGATCTGAGCTGCCCTGGCGGAGGTCTGCGCTCTCTGACTGCTTTTCTAGTTTCTAATGCGTCAGGGTTTTATCTAGAACTGATCCAGAAACATTGGCAAAACACACGGTTCTCTCTAAGGATTATGTGCTGTCAAGTACCTTTCCATACAGGGATTTGTAGGCTCCTCGAATGTCTTGTCTTTGGGCATTGCTTCTGGAAGTGATCAGATCCAAAATGGCTTCCTTGTCGCTGCCTGGGATACACAATGCAGAAACATCCATTCAGAAACACTGGGCCACATCATGCAATGCCTGGCAGCTGTAAATGGATCTCATTGGGCCTTTCAACACATTTAAAGTCCATATGTAGCCTAATGGATGCCAGCTTGCACAGCTCTGTTACAAACTTAGTAAACCTCCCTCCCAACACCTCGAAAGGATACGCTACTGACTTAGCTAATAGTCTGGCTTTTAGCTCACTTGGTAACTGATCTGTCTCGCATACCGGGGTTGCTGGGAGGTTGCGGGTTCAAGCTTGGCCATGAACTTTACAGGAAGACCTTGGTTACAAAGACCCACTCACTGCAGTTTGCAGCTGATGCAGAAATATTCATTCAGAAACACTGGGCCACACCATGCAGTGAGTGCCTGCCGGGCAGCTGTCAAATGTATCTCGTCGGGCCTTTCAACAAACACATTAGCTGGAGTCCAGTAATGGCATCTACAAAATCCCTTTTGATGTAAACATAGAATAGGGGTATAGAAAACACAGAGAACCCAAGATAGAACTAACCATTTATGAAGTGTATTTTAGCACAAAACATGCAACCCAGGGAGTAACAAAGAGTGGTTTAGTTAGTAATCCAGATAGGTTAACTCAAAGTAAGTGGTAAACCTCTTAACAGAAAAGCACTATGGCTTTGTTTTACCTGTGGAATGAAGCTATAAGAGCCTTTTTTGGTAGGTTTACCTCTGAGTTTCCAAACCTTGGTAAGTGCGTAAATGTGCTTTCTGGAATACCCTCCAGACATCAGCTCCATGTTTACTCACCGAAGCCTTTCATGGCATTGTACAGGGCCTCTGCATCGCCGTTAGCGTCAAAGTCTGGGTAATCAGTGACCGTGCCTCTGAATCCCTGTGGATGTCAGACAGTGCTGGTTCACTTTATCTGTCATAATAGTGTGGTGATTAAGCTCATATTTTCACAAGAATTGATCACTTGGTGATAAAAGCTATCAAAGGTAAGTAAATGTCATGAAACAGGCAGGATGACAAAATGGCAGGGCTGGGGGGGGGGGGGGGGGTCAGAGTAAAGGAGAAGTGGACCACCCAGGGCCCTAATGGCAGTAGGGGCCCTGGCAAACACAATCTAGAGAGGGAGGTGGGCCACAGAGACTGTGTATATCAGGTCCAGATTTATTTGCTAAAACCCTGCAGAATGTTTTTTATATTGAAATACACTGAAGCAAATAAATATAACTTCATGCACTCTCAAGACGAGCTACCTAAAATGGCTGGCTCCTGAAACGTGCATTTAACTGAGGTGCTGTAACAGACACTGACCTTTCAACTACACCCCAGTTCTGTAGCCTTTGTGTTTCACATTTAAAAAAATAAACCTCGTAACTTATCTACTGATATAACATCATGATGGGGAGTGACCACTATCACGGTATTGTGCAACAAACCCTGAAAATGTCACAGTGTTTATTCCAAACAGTCTGACCATACATGCTCTGTACTCTGGCCTTTAGAACTTCCCCCGCCTGTCAGATTTAATCAAGGTTGACAGGCTGTTGGGCAATTCAGTACAAGGGGACCTTCAAGACACAGGGACCTCACAGAGTTAAGGTGAAAGACCAAACAAAGATGACTACTGCACACCAGACAGTTTGCAGGCCTGGTGCCATGATTGAGAATATGAGGAAGTCTGAAGGGTCTAGATGAGGAGCGACAGACAGACAGCTGACACCTGCTGCAGTTGGCTACAGCTGCCCTGGTGCAGTGTGTGTGTGTGTGTGTCTGTGTGTGTGTAAGAGAGAGAGAGAGAGAAAGAGAAAAAGAGAGAGAAGGGGAGAGAGAAACAGAGAGAGACGGTGAAAGAGAGGGGGGAAAGAGAGATAGAAAAAGAGCGAGAGAGAGAGAGACATAGAGAGAAAGAAAGACAAAAACTATAGGACAGGGAAATGGGTATGGAGTGACAGAGAGGGAGTGAGGAATGGACAGGCAGTCTTTCCCTGGCATGTTGCATAACCAGTGCATGCTTATATGCCATGGCATATGTGTCTGTGTGTTTGCAGGGAGGGGCAGGGGGGTTGGTCGTCTGAATAAGGTGTACCAACTGCATGAGCATATGTGACTGTTTGTACATGTGTATGTGTGTCTGTGTGAGACAGTGAGTGTGTGTTTGGTGCTTGGTGGTCTGAAGTGGTGTCACCTTACTTGCATGACTGCCCAATAGCTCTTTAAACCTGCAGCAGTTGGTGGGGGGGGGGGTTCCTGTGACTGCTCACCCAATGCACTCCATGACACTGTCTGTACACCACTGCACCTATGCACCAACCCACACACTCTCTATCTGTCTTTATGTAATGGATGCCAACTTGCACAGCTCTGTGTTGGAAACTCCTAACTCTCACTCCTAACACCTCAGAAGGATACGCTACTCACTTAGCTAATAGCCCGGCTTTTAGCTGACTTGGTAACGGATCTGTCTCGCATACCGGGGTTGCTGTGAGGTTGTGGGTTCATGCCTCAGCCTGAACTTCACAGGAAGACCTCGGTTACATACTGACTGCCGTCTGCAGCTGATAGCCCTTTCAACAGGTTCTCCTCCCTGAAGTGTCTCCCTGATTACTGCATACAGGCACACAGCCAATGCACTTCCTCCCAGGCCCTCTCTGCACATGCTCAGAAGCTCACCAGAGCAGCCATCTTTCAGAAGGACAGCTGGCCTGCAGAACAACACCCCCCTGGACACGGGCCCCTAGCAACAGCCACAACTCTGAGTAAACATTAACGGGACCACTGTACTATCATATGTATTATGTGGGGGAAATGGCTAATCATAGCTGGTGTGACTTACTTTTGTAATTCTCTTTTTTAACATGAACATTACATTATCTCTCCTTCTTCAGTTTCTTTTTTAAACTTCATCTATTCTGGCCATAACATGATTGCTGGTCAGCTTACTATCATCTTATTACAAAGCTAGAGAGAAACTAAACTAAAGAACAAAAAAAGAAGTGATGCTTCAGATGTTCTCACTTTTCATTGTTTGTCATACTTTCCTTTTTCACTTCACCCAAGGTCTGTTGGTTTACAGTCATATCCTCATTAGAATAAGAACTTCTTATCTTTACTGAACTATACTTTGCTAAAGCCCTCTCTGACATCCTATACCGGATGACAGTGAGTGGACAATAGCCTCCCCCTCAGGTCTGTATCTCTCAGTTCATTCATTAGTCCACACGCCCCTCAATGATTATTTAATGATGGTCCATACAGCATGCCACAGGTCTCGCCTCCTGGCATTGTCATGCCCCCTTATCATGACCTGTGTCTCCTGATGTGAACAGAAAATGGAGGTTCTTACCCTGCCCATGGCTGCTCGATTTAAAGATGTGATTGGGGGAATGATGTGCTGCTCTTGATCCTAGACAGGAAGTGAGATATAGAGAAAATCTGAATTTTTTCCTATAGGATGACTTCTGGTTCATGTATATGATGTTCTTACCTTCATATGTAATTTAGGTTTTGTAGCTTAAAGAAATGGTGTGTCATTTGACCTGGGTGATGGAGTTTCATTCCATTCAGACATTTGTTTGAAATCTTTAGTAATTATACGACAACAAATGCTGTGTTGACAGATGACAGGTAGATGACAGATGACAGATGAAATGTAGTGAGACCCACCCAATCCACTCCCAGGG
Organism: Coilia nasus; assembly: GCA_027475355.1. NCBI lineage: Eukaryota > Metazoa > Chordata > Actinopteri > Clupeiformes > Engraulidae > Coilia > Coilia nasus. The sequence goes on from CM050202.1 coordinate 5,524,649, forward strand.
GAGTATATTTCTGTGTCCTCCACACACCCACATGAAATGAGCCTGCATAGGCTAGTGAATAGCATGTCCACCCTTCTCAGCCCCTCTCTCCCACCCACACTATGTCTTCCAAGAGGACACGTTAGTGGAAAGCAACCTTGGACACAAGCCACGCAGTCAAAGCCACAGCCATGATTTTTTTCAAACGGGACGTTTTACAGACACGTTTTTCTAAAAGAGACATTTTTGAGAACTCCTGTCCCCGAGTCGTACAATGCTGTCTTTCAGGCCAGCATTTCCAGCATGGCACTAATCAGGCTCATTAAATAAAAGATCAAATTTAGCCTTGTGAAGGTTCAGTCCTTCTGCTGGGCACATTTTCTGGCTATGTTAGACATTTCAATCTGAAGGGACAAAGTAACCACAGCAAGACTTGTGGTGCTTTTCTGATACCTTTACAAAAGGCAAAGTAATGTGTAGCCTCTGTGCAGTTTTTACAGTTGCCTGATCTACCTTCTGCTCTGAAAATCACTGGGTTTTGCAAGTAATGCACTCATGAACCATTACTCTTGATGACTCGGGGAATATAGAAAATCAAGTGTGTGGGGCCAGAATGTGTAAGTGAAAGTAGCTTTGTCATAAAAGCATAAAGTACAAACATGCAAATGTCATTACACAGAGAAGGATTAAGAATTAAGACCAAAACTACAACGTTAAACATTTGATTTCACCTTATAATATATTTCTAAACAGCACAGACATAACAGCCACTATTTTGTATAGAAGTATTCATTCAGCTAGTGTCTTCTTTGAGACAGCTGCCTCCCATGAGAACCTGCTGAGATGTGGGGTATAGAGGAGTCCCCTGCCACACCCATTGCTGATATCTCACCCATTTCAGTCACTTTAAGTAGGCATAAAGTTTCATAGTATTACAGCCTCCATAAAAACCACTGTCCTGACACTGAAATCACAGAGGTTGGTCACAGCCTACCACAAAGACATCATGTAATTTTTTCTCAAGGGCAAACTGTATTAAATGCTTATCTGTTTCTCACAAACATGCAACTTCTAGAGGACTGAACAATATGCTAAGCAGGCCAAATGCTGACATCTACCACATTTGTATCGCCTCTGCTTACTATATGCTGTTGAAAACACGATTTAAAGCAAAGGTACAAAAAGCAAAGGTACAAAAGTACATTACAAATTCTTGTCATTTTCGCTTACCTTTAAACTTTTGAGTCACAGTCGACACGGCTTATAACGGTCTGGTCGGCCCTCGCTCCTTGCAGCTGAGAATATCCACGGGGATATCAGTTGTTCGCCTGTAGGTGTCTGACGTAATACATGCGGAGGAGGTTGCGTCGAGAAACTGGGGTTACCGTTTTACCGATAGTCATATGGCGTCAGACTGTACCAGCTGTGAGCTACAAACGTGTGAGCTAAAGATGGCAAAATACCACGATGAATTATCACACTTCTTTTTTTTACCGGAACCTAACTTAATAGCACTGGTTATTCCTACGTGTCCCTGCTCGAGGATCAGTTCAGCTCAGGCAGCAGTTTTGCATTGCAGACTGCAGCTTCTGTAAGCCATGGGGTAACAGATAGCTGTCTCAGCTGGGTTTTGCCAGAGTCACTGACACATGCTCTGGGTTTTGCAGAAGGTTAAAACAGGTGTTAAATTCTTCCCGTTTGAATTTCAGTCTTATCTTATAATTGACTATTGATGCAAGTATTTTTAAATTATTTTCAAGAAACACTAATAGGCTAGTTTATGCATTAAGTAGGCTACATAACACTCTGTACATGCAAACCCATGAGGGAACGTTCTGAGAACTTTACCTAACTTTCCTTAAAGGTTCTCTGAAGGTGACGAACGTCCCGAACTTTTAGAGAACATTGGGAACGATTCTAAAACGTTCTCTTCAGGTCATGAAAGTGCAGCATTTCAACGCAACCAGAATAACCCCAAGGGAACGTCGACCTTTGGTTATTTTGTGGTGATCTGTAACGTTAAAATTTTCAGACATAATCACATTCCCATTTAGTTCCCGTTCCCATGATGACTTTATGGAAGCGTGTTGTTTTGGTTATCTTTTGGTGACAATGTAACATTCGGAGGTAGGCCTACAACGCCCCCCTTGGTTCTTTGTTGGTCACATGTTAACGTTCCCTTGGGAACTTGCGAGAAACGTTCTATCTAGTCTCGTCACCTACAACAGTCTTTATTGTTTTGAGAAAAATTGAAGATTGCCCTCCCCCACCCCTTCTGTCTACCTCCAAAAATAAATATTTTGTTATTTTGAATTCAACATGAGTGAAACGTCTTTTTTTTTAGAGAAAGTTTCAAGTGAATCAACAACTTGTAGCAGAAGAAAGGAAGGAAGAAGGAATTAACGTTCCTACAACGTGAAATTTCCAGTTGGGTAGCTGTATCAGCTAGGTCAAAGCAGCGGTTAAATGCCAGTCTTATAATTAATTATTGATGCAAGTAATTCTTAATTATTTTCAAGAAACACATTCTTATAGGCCCATGATAGTTTACACACAAAGTAATGCATAACAGTCTTCAAATGCAAGTCCTATTTATGAAATAGTTATAGGCTTTATAATAGCTTATTATCAGCTTTTTAAGGAACCTATTCAACAAAGTGTCAGCATCCTCTAAAAACCTTCCCAAAACAAAACTCCTGAATGCAGAGTAGCAATAATTAACATTTTTATTCATTTGGCTAAGGTCCAGCAAAATACACCTGTTTTATAATGAATACTGCTGTTTTTTAAACAAAAGAAACCGTAGCGTTATACAATCCACAGAATCCTGAGAAAGTGAAATATCATATCAAATCTGCATTTAAGGTCCCTTTCAGCATGGTTGATGATGGACAGCATGATGGAGTAGAAGTGAGTAGGAACTGGGAACAAGGACTACAATTAATGAGCAACACCATATGAAAAACTATAGTCAAAAAGAACTCAAGTGCTATGCAGACTACACAAGCACAATGGCTTACAAAACTAGAATCGACATATAATGCATATGCATGTGTGTGTGCCTGTGTGTGTGTGCTTGTGTGTGTGTGCATGTGTGTGTGTGTGTGTGTGTGTGTGTGTGGCTAACCACTATATGAACCCCAGAGGTCTCTTTGCTTTTGATGTGAAGCCTTTCAGAAGGTAAATTTCCTGGTGAGTGCAGTGGGGAGTTGCACAGAGCAAGACAAGGTGCAGGAGTGTGAGGGTCGCATGCTTGCTTTGGCATGACAGCCCGTAATGGCACTATTTCTGTCTCACTGAGAAGCTGTTCCGGTAAGGCGGTGTGGAATGTTGAACTGGAGCTGTGTGTGTGTGTGTGAGAGAGAGAGAGAGAGAGTCAGAGAGAGAGAAAGACAGAGAGAGAGTGTGTATGGTGAGAGAGAGACAGCAATAGAGCAATAGAGGGGGGGAGAGAGAGAGACAGAGAGGTAGAGTTAGTTGGGGGGGAGGTCACTGGATAGTTTAAACATGACTGTATTCCAAGGCCAATGACCACAACTTTCAGATATGAAAGTTTGCACTTCAGTTGTGGCATGCCTACTCACTTTACACACTCAACATTACAGGTATTACCTTAAACCACTACATAAAACTATGAGGTTAAGTCAAAAGTGTGATTTTAATACAGGTTCACAAGTTTAGTTCACATTACCATAAACTAGTCTTAGCAATAAATACCCAGCAATTCAATCCAACTGGCTGGCTATTATTAAAAAAATGATTCATGGCTAAGTATTAGTGTTAATACACAATTACAATTCAAATATTCACTGTGGTTTGGCATTTGCTCTCCAGAGTAACCTCTGATGTCATGTTTTAGGACTTCATGTATGGGACAGAAGAAAGGTTGTTCAACATTGCCCCCTAGTGCTGCAAGCTACCACTGCATCCTTACATAAATACTACAAAATAATCTTTCCTTTGTTCGTAGTAGCACACTTTTTACATCCAAAATACACGACTACGCAATCAACAAGACAGAGAAACAGTTACAGTTTCACTCCTGTTTGACGTCTATGCTTATCTAGCTGTTGCATTTTTACAGTTGGTAAAACAAGCAGAGCATTTCTGACATTCAGCATGGGATTTGCTCTCTCAGATCTCACC
>CM050202.1:5533773-5641273 GCA_027475355.1 Coilia nasus
ACTGGTGTTGGTCTTTGTAATAATATCTGGCTTCATCAAGGGAAATATTGATAACTGGTACATCACAGAGGAGACCTTACAGAACGTTACAGCTCAGCTTGAGTAAGATTATCGATTAATGTTTATGCTGCTTGTAGTTGATGGTTTTTGAATTGTCACACATATTTTATTTCCCATCAGCATCATTATTCATTCCAATCCCTCTTTAGAAACTCGACATTCTCAGTCAACGTGACAAGTAAGTTTGGAGTGGGTGGATTCTTCCCCTACGGATTTGAAGGCACACTGGCTGGAGCCGCAACCTGTTTCTATGCCTTTGTGGGTTTCGACTGCATTGCAACAACAGGTACAGTATTAGGATTTAAGACTCCTTTTTAGTCAGACTGAGGTTAGGAAACCTCTAGTACTGTAAACTAAAACTGTCTGCAGTGTATTAATAGGTCTAAAACTAAAACTGCACTGTGTATTAATAGGTATTAATCTAAAACTGCACTGTGTATTAATTGGTATTAATCTAAAACTGCACTGTGTATTAATAGGTATTAATCTAAAACTGTCTGCAGTGTATTAATAGGTATTAATCTAAAGCTGCACTGTGTATTAATAGGTATTAATCTAAAACTGTCTGCAGTGTATTAATAGGTATTAATCTAAAACTGTCTGCAGTGTATTAATAGGTATTAATCTAAAACTGCACTGTGTATTAATAGGTATTAATCTAAAACTGCACTGTGTATTAATAGGTATTAATCTAAAACTGCACTGTGTATTAATAGGTATCTGTACCTTCCTTTGTATCTGTATTGTACCTTTAAATTGTTAATGATGGTTCGTTAAATCACTGGTCTAAAACCCACAGGTAACACTTTATGTTAACAGTTCTTTTTACAGTGTATCTAAATGTAACAACATGTAGCATAATGCACTTACTGTACATTCCTTACCCTAACCCTATGGTACAGTGTAAGTACATAATGTTATACATTGTTACAATCTTTGTGACACTGTGCTTCATGGTGTAGATAGTAGTAGTAGAAAGTGGCTTATGCTTTATTTCACTGTCACTGTTACATCATGAAGTACAGTGTAACAAAGTGTGTAACAATATGTACTGTTATGTACTTACACTATATCATAGGTTTACGCTTAAGGTAAGTGTTTGTATGTACAATGCAAGTACATAATATTTTGTTGTTGTGTTTGTTTGTTGCATGTAGAAACACTAAAAAAGGAACTGCAAAATAAAATGTCACCATAAAGTGTGACCCACCTGCATTATTCCTTGGAATCCGCAGGTGAGGAGGTGAAGAACCCTCAGAGGTCTATCCCTCTGGGTATCGTGGGCTCCCTGCTCATCTGCTTCCTGGCCTACTGCGGTGTGTCGGCCGCCCTGACCCTCATGATGCCCTACTACCTGCTCAACATCCACAGCCCGCTGCCCGTCGCCTTCACCTACATCGGCTGGGCCGCAGCCAAATACGTAGTGGCAGTGGGGTCCCTGTGTGCTCTCTCCACCAGGTGAGACTATCAGGCAATGTCCCCTACAGAGACACAGGCCTAATCTTACTTTTTCAGTATTCAGTTCAGTATTTTACTGAGTTCAGTTTTCACTAAAGTTTAGTTTTAGTGTAGTATGTTAGTTCTTTTATCTTAGTTCTTAGGTTTAGAATTCCCAGATTAGCAGTACTGATTAATTCAATTCATATTTTGTTTTGAATTTAATTGGATTGTTTGTATTAAAGGCTATATATTATGTTGTTATACGTTGTGACCAATATGTTGTGGTAATATGACTGAAGTGATTTTAACTAAAGATTGTTGCCTGTTTGTTAATTTGTCTCTGGGCTCTAGTCACTAAAGTACCAAAGGTCTCTTTTATCACTTCCTTCATATGACAAGCAATGTGACATCGCATAATGTAAATTTAAGTTATCATACTGGACATAATAAATGTGTCAAAACATGATGACTTATGACTATGACAGTGAAGGATCTTTTCACTCAGATTGTCCTTAAAAGGTCAAAGTTAGTGTAATGCAGTCAGTGATGCAGAGGGACCTGGTTGCATATCTCATACACTGACCTTTTGACCTTGACCTTTGACCTTGCAGTCTCCTGGGCTCCATGTTCCCGATGCCTCGTGTCCTCTTTGCCATGGCCCGAGACGGCCTGATGTTCACGTCCCTGCAGAAGGTCAACGCTCGACAGAGTCCTGCAGTGGCTACAATCTCTTCTGGAACTGTGGCAGGTACCGGTGATGAACTGAACAAAATGGAGTAACTCTTTAAATTCCATGTTCTGGAACTTTATTTTACAGTTCCTTTTTTAGTGTATCTACATGTAACAACATGCAACATGTACTTACACTGTACACACCACTAATACTAGTAGTAGAGTAGAGTAGAGTAGTAGAGATACTTTATTTATCCTGAAGGAAATTAAGGTGACCAGTAGCATATAAGAGGCAGACAGACATATGACATCCACATGCACATACATAACACTAACCCTAACCCTATGGTACAGTGTAAGTACATAATGTCACATATTGTTACATTGTACCTAATTGATGTAACAGGGACAGTAAAATAAAATGCAATCTATGTTCCTTGTTAATCTGCACTCTGATTGCTTGTTACACTGTGATGATGTAATGGTGCAACTGCATGCACAATGCAGCTTGCTAATTAATACAAAACCATCCTTCACTAGAGTTGACTTTGTTTAGTAGGATTAGTATCAATGTAAACCTGGCCTTGCCCACAATCTTCACTTATAACACCATTCTGTGTAAAATAACTTATTTGTTATTACACACATAAAGCTGTACTTCTGTGTACTTTTCCTGCCTCTTGCATGATTTACTCAGAAATTGTGCTCTAATACCACAAATGTCTAGGACCTATATGTTACAAATAAGTTCATACATTCATATTAATCTCAAAGGGTTCAGTTTTCCATACACAGCCTGCACAGTTCAGGGGCAAGTAGATCGCAAGGACATTAGGCAATATTGTATAATATTTCATATATATGTTCACATTTTACCTTAAGTTGCTAGCAGTCTTGTGTGTGGTTTACTGCCATATATTTTACTTGCAAGTTTCAGATAAAACACACAAAAACAATGTGTACTATCTATGTATTTATTCATGTTTTCCATATGTGTAACATGGACTGTGTAATGTAAATGGCATCTCAATTTAGCTTTCCCACGCCTTCCTGAAGCGAAAGCTCCCAGGAGTCTTACTCCCCAGTGGTGAAATCACTGTAAACTCCATATCTGCCACGGTGCACATTTCCCTCCATACATCTCACCTCCCACCCCTACGAACACACAACCCCTCAGCCCCACCCCATCCACCCCCCACCCCACCCCACCTCCACCATGCGCCCACTACCTTGTCACAAGCTTGATGTTTTGTGTGATGAATCTAAAGGGCTCAGCGAAACTGCATGTTTCTGATTCTTTTTTTCCCCCCAGCAATAATGGCCCTTTTATTTGACCTGAAAGCCTTGGTTGATATGATGTCTATCGGGACCCTGTTCGCCTACACGCTCGTGGCCATTTGCATTCTCATACTCCGGTTTGTACCTCGTCTGACTGAACCTCACCAGTGTGTTGAGTAGAAATAGACATTTGCTTGTGACATCTGATATAGTTAAATTCAGCAGTTTTTCCTCTACGTCTATCTCATCTCATCTTATCTCTCTCTCTCCCTCTCCCGCTCTCTCTCTCTCTCTCCCTCTACCTCTCTCTCTCCCTCTCTCTCTCCCTCTCTCTTTCTCTCTCTCCCTCTCTCTCTCCCTCTCGCTCTCATCTGCCTCATCAGGTATCAAGAGAGTGAATCAGAGGAGGATCAGCTTCACACGTCCACGACCTCTGCGTTTGCATTTCTGAAGCCTCCATCCCACCCAACCAAGTACACTTCAAAAACAGTTACAACATGCACCATATTTGCTGGTATGAATCCACTGTCGTTTCTTGCATAACACTTATGTACTAAAGAACCAGCTGGAACACTTAGTAGTTATCACAATGGGCCATAAAATGCATCATAGTTACAGTTTGGATAGCACGCAGAGCATATATCACACTGTAGTTTATTCAGATACTACGCTGATACAGATACACAATGCACTATTATATATTTTGTTACTTTTGAAGATATATTGCTACATTAAATAGAGCTTTTTTATTGAAATTTCCAAATGGTCAAACCAAACTTTCTCATTGCCAACATCTGCTTGTTTTATGATGTCCTCAAAACCCCTGCTCCAACCTCCATCCTCACCCCTACCTCGACTTCCTCCTGCCCCAAACCCCTGCCCTCACCTCCACCTCCACCTCCACCCCCACCCCCACCCCTACCTCGACTTCCTCCTGCCCCAAACCCCTGCCCTCACCTCCACTCCCCTGCAGTTGCTGTGGTCGTCACCCTGAGTGTCTTCATGACGCAGGCCATCCATGCGCTGCTCAGGCGGGAGATCTGGAGCCTGCTGTGCCTGTCGCTCATCCTGGCCCTGCTTGTCCTCACCACCCTGGTCATCTGGAGACAGCCCCAGAGCTCCAGTCGCGCCCCCTTCATGGTGAGTACAGCAGGCCCGCTGACTGTCTTGGCTGGGCCTGGGACAAGATAATGTGATGGGGCCCCCCCTCCCATATTCCATAATTTAAGGAGGGACCAGTTCTGGGGCCCCCTTTCCCTGGTCCTGGGACAAGAGACCCCCCCCCACCCCCCCCCCACCCCCCTTCAGCGGACCTGAGTACAGGGGTAGTCAGCCAACAGGCAACACAGCATAGGCATAGGCTCACAGACTTGTCAATCAGGCACACCCAACCAGAAGGCTCTATAAGTTCGGCTGTTTCAGTAATAAAAATAACATATGTGTTTTGGGCTTGGTCCACCTGATGTTTTTACTGAGCCTACCCATTTGACTTCTGGCTACACCCCTGCAACACAGGCCACTGCCTGGGGCCACAAAATGGCCCATAGGGGTTTTACAACTTTCCAATGTCAATGCAGCTTTCAATGGAAGTGGTAGGTTTGTACTTGGGGCCCCAATGGAGTCTAGAATCACCTCTGATCACGAGAACACATGCCTTGTCCTATAGACCTATACTACATATTCCAAATCACCTGGTTCTACCTGTATGTTAAATGCAGTTTATTTGACTAATTAGCTCCTCTCCTTGGCTGAAGAGTTGTGCTAAGTAGAATCAGCTGATTCAGTGAATGGCTGGGACAAATATGTGGCGCTGGGTGCCAGCGTCTGAAGGCAGGTTGGCCGTCACTGCTCTGCAGGGGCAGCCAGTAATATATTAAGCATTCCTTAGCGGGCCGGTGGAAGGGTGGTAATGACGAGTCCGCTGAAATGAGTCTGAAGGGTTTTGGCAGCTACCGGACGAGCCCCCAAGCCAAGAGAGGAGGCATGGACAAGAAAAGTATGCAGCCACTCGGTGAAAGGTCAAAAAAAGAAGAAAGCTGTGCTGCGTTTTCGTTGATTGTTTATGACAAAGCACAAATGCAAATTTCAACATGCCGTTTTAGTCAACAATGGCAAAACACATCACTGTCAGCTAAGGCTCTGTCTATGGGGGTTGATTAGACTTGTCTCTGTCTCTGTGGTCAACCCAGGTTCCCCTAATTCCCTTGCTTCCTGTGGTGAGCGTGTTCATCAACATCTACCTGATGGTCCAACTGGGAGGGGACACCTGGATCCGCTATGCCGTCTGGATGGCTGTGGGTAAGTCAACAGTACTTTTTCAGTATTTTCAGTATTTGCTTTCATTACTTTTATGTATTGCTTAATTAAATGGCACTGTACAAGGATTGTCAGGATGCAATGTGAAGTAGCCTACAGGCAGATTAGAGGAGAAGCATTGTGCACACACAAACATACACACACACACACACACACACACACACACACACACACACACACACACACACACACACACACACACACACACATAATATAAATGTACATGTATAGGCCCTGAAACACTTAGTCCGTATATGTACAGTATGTGTGTGTGTACAGTATGTGTGTGTGTTTATTTCAACAGTCAGAATTCTTCAGAATCTTCAGAATTCTTCATGCATAATCAGCATGAAGAATTCTGATTATAACAATGTGTCCAATGTGTGTGTCTGAATTGTCCCTGCCCGGGGAAACTTAGCTAAGGCACATGTATCTCCTTATGTGTATGTGTGTAGTCTGTTTACTCTGTGTTCCTCTACACCTCTGTTAGCTTATTATGTGCTCCTTTTGTAAGTCGCTTTGGATAAAAGAGTCTGCTTAGTGTAATGTAATGTATTGTAGTGTAATGCTTGCTGTGTGTGTGTGTGTGTGTATGTGTGTGTGTGTGTGCAGGGTTGCTCATATACTTTGGGTATGGCGTTCATCACAGTGTGCAGAAACAAAGGCTTCTCAACAGTCAGCTCAGCATCCAGACCGTTGAGGACAAGACTGGAAAAGATGGCGCCAAAGTGGAGTGCTCATGAACTTCAGGAGCCAACGTTTGTCCGTCTGTCGAAGGGCTTTTAGTCTTAGTGCCACCGCCGCCGGGTGCCAATATTGTGTAAAAAAAAAAAAACACTGGGCAAGAAGAATGTGAGTGAATATTTTTAATCTCTGAAGTCTTATATGGAAAAAGGCTTCCTACCATATGTATGGATCTTTTTGTACCTTTGTTTTTATATTTTTAAGTATACCCTTAATTTAGTGCCAGTGTTAAAGTCAAAATGGCGATTGGAGACTACCGAATGAAAATAGTGTAGATAGGGGAAACAGTGCAGAGTTTGGCTCATGTTTACATTTTGTACTGCAGGTGTGATCATTTGCCTCTGTGCCAGACATTACAGTAACAACTAATTGACTGCTCCACGGCTAGATACTTAAAGACAAATTCCAAAAAAGATATTTATCACCTGCAGAGATCAAAGAGATTAAACAAACAGCCACGCTGAATGTCAAGCATACAGTGTGGCAAGTTTATGGACTTTGTATAACTATTAATGATGACATTGCTGCTCAGATTGACTGTAAATAAAGAAATAACGCTTGAACTGAACTTGAATGTCCTTGCTTCACTGCCACAACTTAAAAGTCAAGGGCAAAGCATGGTTGTGCACTCCAGTTCGTTTCGCTCGAGTGAGTTGTCAAGAAGCGAGGCTTATTACGGTCTTAGTGCTGCTAACACAGCTGAAACAATGTCTCCATTCACACGGGCTTACCTGTGCTGTATCAACTGCAGATCAGCTCCTTGAATTCAAGGCGAGGCTTGGCTCCTCCGCAGAACTGGGTCAGGTCAGTGCACTGTAAGACGACTTTTCGGTGTAGAAAACACAAACTCAATGCCCTCACAACCAGTGCTGGAGTTGGGAGGGGATGAAGGGCGATGGCATCCCCCCTGAAATAAAAACAGTCAAAATCATCCCCCTTCTAAAACAGGCATCCCCCCCAAATGATAAAATCCCCCCCCCCCCCCCCCCCCGATTTTTTTTTTACAACTCGACTAGTGCTCACAACCACCCCTCTGATGAGTTATGTAAATGCATACAGTATGAATAAGCCTTCTATAACTATATGGCGTTGTCGCAGCTCAGTTAGACAAGTTTAATTTTATGACAACAACATTAGCAATGACTCATTTTTTACTTCGGGGTCCTCTTGGTACAGTTCATCTACACAGCAATGATGAGAACTTGTTGTAACTATTACAAGTATTTGTACTTCAACAATCTGTGTGTCTCATGTGTTTCACAGCATGTCAGAATGTGGGCTGCATCAGGAAAAACCTTTTCAGCAGCTAAATAAACATTCTCTGCCGTTACAACTGGGGGGGGGGGGGGGGCTACCCCTACCGGTTGCTGATTGGCCAGAGTGTTGTTGAAAGGGTCCATTGAGTTGGGCAGAAGGAATTTAGGGTGTCCATGCCAGCCTCCCGACAGGAATTTGCGTGACTCTTGTAAACAGCTGACCCCTCACTTCACACGCACCTTCCCACAACTCCACAGCCTTTCCACTCTCTGTCTCTCTCTCTCTCTTTCTTTCATTATCTATCCCTCTCTCTGTCTCTCTCTGTCACTCTTTTCTCTGCCTCTCTTCCTCCGTCCCCTTGCCCTTCTTCTTACTGAAGTGCTGCTTTACTTTTCACGAGTGAGAAGGGCTGACCATAACTCTGCAGCGATGAAGTGGCAGGTGATGTTAGGTGTCGTGCTCCTCTCCCTGATCCTTGTTCAGTTTGGTAAGTCTCTGTCTGTCCTCCCTCCTGCACCCAAAGTGCTCCTGTGTACAACTGCTTGTGCTCAAAAGTTTTTTTCTGTGATGTATTTTGCCAACAGACCTGGAACTGCAGTGAGAAGTAAATTAATGCCTCATTCTAGTCTGCAATGCATGTTCTATATATTATCATCACCAAAGTTTGCTTAATGGTAGATGAAGTCAATAAATACAACAAACCTGAAGCTTTTAAATACGTTTTAACTGAAATGCCTAGTTATACTAGACAGACTGGACTAGACAGACTATACAGACCTATGCACTTGCAAACATTGTGTTTGAAATTTCAAATGCACAGTTCCTCTCTCCGACATCTTGTTTCTGTCTTGCTCTGAAGGGCATTGCCAAAACGAGGACAGAGACGCGAGGGACCCCGCTGAGCAGAAGCCCAAGAGGAAGGCTCGGACGGGGGGCAAAGGAGCGGGGAAAAAAGCCAAGACCTCCACAGCGAAGCCCAAAATGCGGGCCGGCACGCAACAGCCCCCTCAGGCGCCCCAGGGGGCGTACCTCACCCAGGTGCTGAACAAGGGCAAGTTCCAGAGGGTGGGGGACAGCCTGAGAGTGCCCGCTGGGGACACACTGGAGCTGCGCTGCAAGGGCAACCCCGTCCAGTGGGGGGTGCCATACTACCTGGAGGAGGAGGACGCTGGGAGACTCAAGTAAGTCTTACAGGCCCAGTGTGTACTGTTTTTGGTTGTTCGTTATCAAACATCTGCGTTACCCATTTACATAGTTGTCGTTTTTCAGGAATATTTAGCACCACCATCAATTCCAAGTATTCCTATTGGCTTTAAATGTTACATTTGTATATGCACGAACTGGGGGCAAAGCTGGATATTCATGCACATCTCTCACAACTCATCTTGAAATACTTTAAGGGCAATTCCAAGAAAAGTGGACTTTTTGTCACATACATAACGTCAATAAAATGCCATGATATCTTCATGACATGAGTGATTACTTAAAATTTTAACATTTTGGCTGTAAAACTTAGATGAAAAAGAAAAACTATAGTAACTATAAAACAAATAATATTGAATTTGCTCATGTTCTGTCACATCCATAACATGAAAATGCCCTTAAGCAGGTTAGGGACATACAGGATAAACTGAAGTCGTGGATAACATCTTGGCTTTTGGAAGCATGAAGGCTACCATAGCTGTAATACATACTCTGAACGCGAGAATGTTGCTAGATAGGAGACATTTCTAGGCTATACATTGAACCAGTCAATTGGCAGTATATAAATAGCAGAGATTGAATGTTTTAATAGGCTTACCCTCACAGCTACGTTCACACCCACTCTGGATTACACTTTAATTTCCTGTACCTGCAGTGTATCTACATCATGGAGTACAGTGTAATAGAGATTTTAACAAATTGTAATATTATGTACTTACACTGTACCATAGGGTTAGGGTGAGGGTTTGGACTGGGGTTAGTATTAGGTCTGTACAGTGCAAGTACAGACTATTACATGTTGTTACATTTAACATTTAAGTATTCATCTTCTTACATTTTACAATTTACAATTTTCTTCCCATATTCCATAAGAATTAAAAAGAATATATCCTGATTTCTCCAAAAACTAAATTAAAATAGTATTCATATGCCTATTTGAATTGCATGGCTTCCAAACCTCTCTGTAAATGTGTTTGTGAAATTGTCCACTGTTACACTAAATAAACAGGATGGTTCAGCACGAGCGCTATGGCACACTGACCGTGGCTAACTCCACTGGAGCGGACACTGGCGAGTACACCTGCTACCCCATGTACTGTGAGGACACCGACTGCCGCAAAGAATATGACAAAGCTGTCAAAGTCTTCATCTTTTTCCCTGGTAAGGCTTTGTTTCTATGAATGCCATCATTTAGAAGGGTAAAATCCCCCAGCTATCATGCATGCTTTTTAAAATAAAAAAAGGTATACAGACAATGAAAACATTTCTGGTTGGAAAAAAGTGGCAGGAAAAATTACCAATGTATGCGAAATTAATGTACGTGTATTTTTGAAAAGCGTTCCAAAAAACAAAAACAAATCTGCAAAATTGTAACTGACCAGCAGTCTAAATAACAATCTAACAATCTAACATCCAGTACGACAATGAATAAAGCCTTCTTGATTCTCTCCTATGTCTCCCATAGATCCCCAGGAGCTGTTTGTGCCATCATCAGACTACTACGAGGTCATCCAGCTTCGAACCAACTGGCCCACCATCCTTCCCTGCCAGGTGACGAACCCCCAGGCCAAGGTGACGCTCCACCGCGAGTTCCCCCCTGAGGAGGTGAAGGTGGATGGCACGGAGATCACGTTCGACGTCAAGCGCGGTTTCACCATCCACCGGCCAAAGCCGCACCACGCAGGATCCCTGTTCTGTGTGGCCAGCTATGGCAACCTCAGGCAGAGCTCAACCAAGTACATGCTCATCTATGTCAACTGTAAGCATCTGTTCAAAAGGAGTCAGATTTTTCTGTCCTACTTCCTCTTATCAAGACTAATTTACAAGCTGTTTTACAAATTCAAATTTGTAAATACAAATTTGTCATCCTTAGTACACTGCTAATGGTCAAACAAATAATTACTTACTATTATAAGATTATGAACAATGTTGTTAAATATCTCTTAGAATTAGCACCAGCATCCAGTGTGCACTACTGTTATAACAAACACATTATCACTTAATACTACACAATTATTAACAGCATTGTAAAAAAATCAGTATAAATGTATATCTTCATTCACTTCCTCATTCTTATCAGTTTCTCTAGGTAGAATTCAAGAATGCAAGTCATTTAAACACTACAGGCTACCCATCCTCTGGTTGTTGTTTGTTTTTTACAGACCCAGCAGCTCCACCTGCCCCTGTGATTGAGGAATCTTCCAGCTCGGTGTCTGTGGGGTCGAACCTCCGGGTCACCTGCATTGTGGTTGGAGAGCAGGACGTGACTGTGGAGTTTACCTGGGAGTACCCTGGACAGACGGTACTTAAGCCAATAGTAGGCTAAGCAGACATCTATGTTTTCCATGGACAGTCCCTATATTTGTTGGTCTGTTCCTGATACAACATGTGAAAACACACTGTACAGTCCCCAGTTTTGTAGCTAAAACATGACCTAATAATATTGTTTAATTATATTGACAGCAGAAGTAGGATTTTTTTTAATCTGAGAGATCTGGTCACCCTTTTCAACTGCAAAACAAACAAGATGTTCTCCATGCCATTTAGTACCTGCGCAAATAAGGCTAACCCTGAAACTATGTACCGACTGGTTTGTAGTAAACATGAACTTGCGATACACACATACATTTTATTGACTTTAGACATGACCCATCCCATTAACAAGGGTTAAAGTTTAACCCCCCCTGCAAAGATAAAGTCTGTAGAACTGCCTGTGTTTTATCTCCGTCAGATCGGTCGACCCCTCTACACCCAGGACAGCGTGGGGGTGGCCAACAACATTGGCCGTCTGCGGCAGCGGTCCCAGTCCGTCCTCATGGTGGACGAGGTGAGGGACGTGGACCAAGGCACCTACACCTGTACCGCCCAAAACCTGGAGGGCTCCCGCTCGGCCTCCACCACAGTGAAGGTGGTGCCCAAAGCTAACACGGGTGGCGTGCCCAAAGCTAACACGGGTGGCAAACCCAAAAAGCCATGAGGAGACTGGAGGATAGATGTGATTAGCGGGCAGCTGTGGCCTAGTGGTTAGGGACTTGGTCTGGCAATTGGAAGGTTGCCGGTTCGAATGCTGCCCTACCCATGGTTGAGATGCCCTTGAGCAAAGCATCTAACCCCCCCACACTGCTCCAGGGACTGTAACTGAAACCCTGTAAATATCTGTAAGTCGCTCTGGATAAGAGCGTCGGCTAAGTGTAATGTAATGTAATGTAATGATTAACCTGCACTCTCTTCACCTGATTCTGGTTGCACTTGCTTACTCGCTTTGGGGAAAAGCGTCTGCTAAATTATATAACTGTAAATGTAACAATATAGGAGTTACTTTGGTTCAGCATCCAGCATATGCAAATGTTCACTAACCCCTCTGTTGCAATTTAGAGGATGAGATTTGGGAAGCACTGCAAAGTATTAAATGTAGTGTGCATAAAGTTTAACATTTTTTTTTAATAAGAATGCACGCTTATGAACTGACTGTCTAATCATTGCTGATCATTTGAAGTGGCTGAGCAGGGAATACAATGGTATCACGCTTCCCACATACAGTAGACTAGAATGTTCTAGAGAGTGTTAACACCAGGTTATGTAACGTAAAGATAGATGGGTATATTATCAGTCAGGCAGGAAAAAGGGCATTGTTTCAGAAAGGCAGCGTACATTGTTATGTAAAAGAAATGCAGGGTTTTTTTAGGGACTGCATGAACGTGTGATTATTTTCATGACTGTATCATACCTCTTTCATAATAAAATATTTTACAAAAACACATTTCAAGGTGCATTTGGTTGTCCACCAATTCACACACTTGTTTGTCAATGCCAAAACACTAAAGAGAATATGTAATTTAATTTCTTTATTTACTGGATTTTAAAAATAAACAGCAAGCCAACTGACTGATGAATGGTAGGCGTGTGGGCGTGGGGTGTCCTTCAGGGCTGCTTACAGAATTCAGACACTTTTATCAAACTCGATTTTAGATATCAGCTCTGATCTATCTAAAACTGAATGGTTGGTTTGTCAGTGTTTATGCTATTTACGCTATTTATTTATTAATGAGAGGGTGCACATGTAAGTTGTGATTAGGCTCAAATGAGGATAACTCATCATGCCCTTTATCTGCCTCTTTCACACACACACACACACACACACACACACACACACACACACACACACACACACACACACACACACACACACACACACACACACACACACTTAACCCTGCATGACTACCTCTCCCTTGCCAGCTTCACACAGGAAGCAGAGCACAGGCACGCATATGCACTCAGGTGTGTGCCTGGAGGGAAACCTAATGAGCTGTCTGTGGTAAAAGAATGCTAATGACAGGGTAAAGATAGGCTTGAAAGATGCGCATGTTTTAAAGTCTGGAAACAGACATTCGCAGCGACAGACAAACGTGAGTTCATGCCTGGCTTAATGCCACTAAGTGGTCTTTGTCGTGCAGGTTGTGATTGAAGGACCCTGATTTAAAGTGCACTGATGAAATGCAACAGGGAGGAGGGGTGATGAGTATAGTCTGGGTGTGTTGTCTTTCATAGGCAATGCAGTTTTTCCACTGTTTTAGAACAGGCAAGGTTTCAGATCACAGCCATAACAAAAATATTATCAGTTTTCGTCAGCTTACCACATAAACCTCTGTTATAAAAGTTTATTGCATAGGGAAGAGATGTGTCAGCCCTGTAGGTCTAAACCCATGGAGTATACTGTCCAACTTTGTGCTAATGACTCTAAAATATGGGCTGCAGACAGCTACTAGAAAAGAATAATACCATCTCTGTGTTTTACATTGAAGATGTTCTATCAGTAGGCTAGCTATACACATTAACTTTTTAAATTTGTATTGGTTGCAGTAGAACTCTGAAACCTTACGTAATGAACTTTATGGAAAATGCAATGTCTTTACAGAAGACGCAGCAATGTGTTACTATTTCCGCTAGAGGGCACTGTTAAGTTACAATCGTCTCTGTAAGGGGGGTCGGATTAGTTCGCATGCACTCGCAGTGCGCAGTTCAAATCACAGAGAGGGAAAAGGGAACGTGCCACACACAACATTGCAGTGCTGTGAAACAAGACGTTAGAGTTTACCTCGCCGTCATTTCGACCGATATAAAGGACCAAAATACATCATATGTTAAACTATCAAGAGTTCAGGAGAGCAGTGTTATTTTTCTGGCTGTGACCAATCTACTTGTGAAATATGGTAAGTTTCACTTCGCCGGTGCTATGGGGGCTTATGTGTGTGCACTTGCAGCGGACAGCATTACACCAGTGTCTGCTGTAGAGTATGTCTGTTTTGTGGAGTGTTGGCTGACGTTATTTCGATCTTGTGCAGATTTTCGATTAAGCCCACTCAAAATAACTGTAAGACTACATGTCTGCGAGTGTCAAATGTGAAATTGCTAGATTTAGAAACGAGCAATGACAATTGTTGAATCTGACGATTGTGTACTCTCTAGAAAGGCTGCGCACAAAACGAGATTAGCAGCCATGGTGTAACAAATTCTCTGAGAGGCTTGTCTCTGGGTTTCATACAGTCTATGGGATTTCACGAAAAGTGACCATGACGACAGGAAGTTGGTCAAATAGCAATATAGCATATAACGAGTTATAACTCAGTTAGAACCCTCCTCTTCACAACGGAGCTTTCAGACGGTAGTTGTTCGCTACAAAGGGATTTATAGTGTAATGGAACAAACAGGGGAAATAACGGTGCTGAAATTAGGGAAGCTTTTAATTTCCACCTCTAATTGTTAAACTCTGCGTTTGTTGTTTATGTTAAACTCTCATGTCTGACCACTTCTACAGAATCGAAAGTCAAGAATATATAGGCTAGTCATGGTGAATAAAGTTTTTAAAAGATATGGCTTCATTATATTGTCTGCTAAAAATGTCCCAGGAAGGACGTTTGAAGACCTAGTCCTACTACAGTTTTATCCTCCTACATGTAACAGCTGTGATGGTGGTCTTTGAAGAGGCTGCGACCTCAAATTTTTACAGCATTGCACCGGAGTCCATTTGTTCGTGTTTGGGTGTGTAAGCTTCTTGCCCCAGACTCCATTGCACAGACCCCTTTTGATACCCAGCAGTTTGGGGACAAAAGGGAGCCACCAGTCCTCCCCTATGCCAGCCAGTAACTATGGTAACCAGAGGCCACAGAATGACCCTTGACCTCTGGAGCCATGGGCCCATTGTGAGGTGGCACTTGTTGGGGGTGGGGAGCGGTTGGGCTGGTCACAGTGTTGTGGTCCAAAACAACCCTTTTTACGTCATGTTTTATCCTTTCCGTCAGACCGAGTGGGTGGACCGCCATCAAATATGCCCGTATAACGTATACCCTAACCCACTCAAAGCCCCCCTACTTTGTTCAAGATGACAGGCGGGTGACATCGCATGACGTGTGCTTTGGAGCGATCTTAAAAGACTGCCAGCTGAATTGCCAGTGTGTCATCCAGTCTTTCTGCTCAGTTGAAGATAATACACAACAAATCTCACCACAGAAAGTTATCTGAGACATCTTGGCGTCTAAACACATACGGCAGTTGATGAAGTGGAATGGCATGAAGCCGGTGGCCGGTTTTCTCTTGAGAAAAGATTATGTAAGCACTATTGTGGAGGCGTCAAACTTGTAAGCATCTCCCTGCCTGCCCTGACTGAGGTAGTCTGCCGCGGGCAATGATTCGGTCATGACGAGTCGAAAGAGGAGGAAGCGGCAGTGCGCCTCATCAGCTGTGTTTAGAAGACTTAACGTCTGTGTGTTATTAGTTGTCACGCAGGAGCAGGGTGAAGGTCTTGAGGGGGTGGGGTGTGTGTGAGGTACCGTATGATGTTGGCGTCCCCAGTGTCTTACCCAACTCAGTGTAAGCGAGTAACAGAAGCAGATAGCAAGTGGTGTGAGTGTGAACGTGTGAACCGAAGCAGGCAGGCAACGGTTGCGTGAGATCTGACGCTTTCCCCGTCACCACACCGATCCACCACACCACCCCCCACACAAACCACCCCCATCCCCCAGGGCCACAAAGCTCATTACTCCAAGGGTCCTTTGCTTTTTCGTCACCCACAACTCCTCATGTTATCTCAGCTGGCCCTCCTCTGCCTGTGCCTCTTCCTCCTCATCCTCCTCCTCCTCCTCCTCCTCCTCACCAAATCCCTGCTCCCTCGGCCTGCTTTTAGAGCAGCCACAGACCCATTTCGGAGGCTCGGCGCCGTCCAGAATCAGCTTGGGGGCAAGGGAAAGGGAAAGTAGTGCGAGAGAGAGAGAGAGATGAGAGAGAGAGAGAGAGAGAGAGAGAGAGAGAAAGATGGGGAGAGAGAGAGAGATGGGGATAGAGAGAAAGAGAGAGAGATGGGGTAGAGAGAGAGAAAAATGATGGGGATAGAGAGAGAGAGATGAGGACAGAGAGGGATGAGGAGAGAGAGAGAGAGAGAGAAAGATGGGGAGAGAGAGAAAGAGAGAGAGATGGGGGTAGAGAGAGAGAAAAATGATGGGGATAGAGAGAGAGAGATGAGGACAGAGAGGGATGAGGAGAGAGAGAGAGAGAGAACGATGGGGATAGAGAGAGGGATGGGGATAGAGAGTGAGAGTGAGATGGGGATAAAGAGAAAAAGAGAGAGAGATGGGGTAGAGAGAGAGACAGAGAATAATGATATATATAGAGAGATGGTGATAGAGAGAAAAATGATGGGGATAGAGAGAGAGAGATGAGGACAGAGAGGGATGGGGAGAGAGAGAGAGAGAGAGAGAGAGAAAGATGGGGAGAGAGAGAAAGAGAGAGAGATGGGGGTAGAGAGAGAGAAAAATGATGGGGATAGAGAGAGAGAGATGAGGACAGAGAGGGATGAGGAGAGAGAGAGAGAGAGAACGATGGGGATAGAGAGAGGGATGGGGATAGAGAGTGAGAGTGAGATGGGGATAAAGAGAAAAAGAGAGAGAGATGGGGTAGAGAGAGAGACAGAGAATAATGATATATATATAGAGAGATGGTGATAGAGAGAAAAATGATGGGGATAGAGAGAGAGAGATGAGGACAGAGAGGAAGAGTAAGATGGGGATAGGTAGAGAGAGAGAGAGTGAGTGACAGAGAAAGATGGGGACAGAGAGAGAGAGGGGGAGTGAGATGGGGATAGGGAGAAAGAGAGAGAGAGAGATGGGGGTAGAGAGAGAGATGAGGACAGAGAGGGAGAGTGAGATGGGGATAGAGAGAGAGAGATGGGGATAGAGAGAGAAAATGATGGGGATAGAGAGAAAAAGAGAGAGATATGGGGGTAGAGAGAGAGACAGAGAATAATGATATAGAGAGAGAGAGATGGTGATAGAGAGAGAGAAAAATGATGGGGATAGAGAGAGAGAGAGATGAGGACAGAGAGGGAGTGAGATGAAGATAGAGAGAAAGAGAGAGAGGAGGGGATAGAGAGAGAGAGAAAAATGATGGGGATAGAGAGAGAGAGAGATGAGGACAGAGAGGCAGAGTAAGATGAGGATAGAGAGAAAGAGAGAGAGAGAGAGATGGGGATAGAGAGAGAGAGGGAGCACTCTCTACTTCTGATGCTGTGAGAGTCAGGCCCTATCTCCTCATGGCAGATGGTGCTGCTGGCCTTGCCTGAGGTCCCTGGGCCAGGGCCCACGAGCAGGGGATTCTCCCCAGGGGAGAGGGAGGCTAATCAGGCCTCTAATAAGCCCTGACGTCCACAGAGCTACGGCTGTCCCTCGTCGTCTTCTCCCTCAACCCCTCCCTCCCTGTCCCCCCTGTCTCTCCCTCTCTCTCTTTTTCTCTCCCTCCCTCTCTCTCTCTTTTTCTCTCTCTGCCTCTCTCTCTTTTTCTCTCTCTTCCTCTCCCTCCCTCTCTCTCTCTCAGCCTCCCATGTGGCTCAACACTTGATCTGACAGGGCCGAGATGGTCTCGTGCTGGATTAGGATTAAAAAGATTTCACCCTCTCTCTTTAGATACTGCTACACACACACACACACACGTGTAGGCTACGTTCACACACACATAAACACACACTCTTACTTTACTCTCTTCTTTTCTGCTCTCTGTTCTATCTGTCTCTCCCTCTCTCTCTCTCTCTCATTCTCTCTTTCTCTCTCTCTCTCTCTCTCTCATAGTCCTCAGTTTCCTTTTGTCTTTAATTCACTTCATCCTCTGGGAAGAAGATTGTCTGTGTCTGTGTAATTAAAGACTGTTAGCCTCTCTCCTTTTAGAACAATGCCAGGAGCACGCGCATAGCCTGCTGTCAGCCCACACAATGTCAAAACTAAGAACGTTTTTCATGACTGAAGTTTTGTCTCTGAATCACCTTTCTAAGAAAAGCCATGACAAGAGAAAAATTATTTCTCTGAGGAGGCCTGAGCCTTGGGACACTGTTTTTTTTCTCAAACAGTTCTTTGATATTTTGGCTCCAAAGTGCAAACTTTGATTTTGGGTCCTTTTACACCAAGCCCTGGAGCATGCTTCTGCACATCCTGGTCTTTTTTTCTTTTAAAAAAAAAGCCTGATCACCTAAAATGGCCCTGGGCCACCTCCTGTTTTTTAAAAAAGCCTGATGTACCTAAAATGGCCCTGGGCCACTTCCTGTTGTGTTCCTCCTCCACCTTCATCGTTGTGGTAAGCCATGATGGATCTGTCAGCCCCTGCTCCATCGATGCAGTCGGCCAGCCCCAGACACACACACACACATACATACACACACACACACACACACACACACACACACACACACACACATACACACACACACACACACACACTCACACTCATGGAAGTACATGCACACACATTTACACACACGCACACACACACTTACACAAACACACACACATACACACACACATTAACACTCATGGAAGCACATGCACATACTCACATTTACACACACACACACACACACACACACACACACACACACACACGCACACACACACATTCACTCTCTCTCAATCTATCTCTCTCACTTCCTCACTCACTCACACAGACAGACAGACACACACACACTCACGCACGCACACACATGTACACACACACACACACACACACACACACACACACACACACACACACACACACACACACACACAGCCGTCCACATCGGTTTTACTGGACTGTGTGCAGACAATGGGAGCGCGCCCCCTGGGAGGGCTGGTTGGGCTGTGGGATGATTCCTCAGAGGTCATGGGCACTGGGTGGTGCGGAGGGGAGTGGTGGGTGAGTCTGCCGCTGCAGCCCTTTTGTCTCCGGAATACCACACACGGGGGAAATAAAAAATCCAGAAATAAGCAACTGGGCTATTGTTCGGCGCTCTGATTACAGCGTGTTAATGTCACAGAGCAGAATGGCTAAGGATGAGAAACAACCTGCACATTGTTATTTTCAGTGCGTAACTCTGCTCTGCTCAGCGTTGTAATGCTCCCCTGATAGGCACTAAAAACAAGTTCTGAGAAACCGGTGCATTAAAGCAACACTAGCTTTTTTCAACCTGAAAATAATGTTTCCAAAATCATTTCAGTGGTTCGTTAACTTGTAACAGGGTGAAAGGCACTTCTGAATTCGCTTTGCCACCTTTCATGGGCTACAACCATACTAAGTAAGTTTGGAGGAACGGGCAGTCTCTCTGTAGTTTGAATGAGAGACAATTCCGCTTCCAACCTGTAGGGCGACTGAAAAGGAAAACTACTTAGTGTTGCTTTAAAATGACACTGAAATAGCCAGAGACTTGATGCCTAGTACACAGCAGTTCAAAACGATTAAGCAATCAGGCTCAGGGATACACTGACACCAAGCACGAGTGATAGACTTTAAAAGAGATGTGACCTAAAATGACTCAGATAACAGCCAGAGACCCAATGTCTAGTAAATGACAGTTAGTAAATAAAAAGAGAAACCAGACATTGACCAGGCACATGGGATAGACGAAATGCTGATTTCTCCGCATTGCAGCACACACACACACATACACACACACACACACACACACACACACACACACACACACACACACAGTAGTGTTTGCATAGGCAGTGCTAGCGTTCAAAAGCACATTTAAAAGGAGCAGCTTTCAATAACTGCACACACTATTCTCAGGGCCGAGCTCACGCACAGCACCAGTGGGCGGGAGTCAAACTCACTTGCTCTTATTGTTTCCTTAAATAGACAAGTGGCTGCCTACCAAAAAAAAAAAAGAAAGGCAAAAAAGAAAAGGAAAGAAAAACTAAAACACTGCCTTTGGGATCAGGATTTGGAGATGTGCCCCCGGCATTATATTCACCAGCAGCTGGGCAAGTTTTTTGGTTGCAGTGTGAAATCCCTACTGGGTTAAGCAGGAGATGTGACTCAGTTTTAAGATAGGCCTGAAACAGTGTCAGTGAGAGTAGCTTATGCTTTCATTCCAGCATCAGTCGATTGCTGGGTTTTGCCATCAGCTTTTTGTAGCCAGCTACCACACACACACACATACGCACACACACACACACACACACACACACATACGCAGACACACACACGCACAGACACGCACACACATACACACCTGCATACACACATACACACACAAACACCCACATACGCATACACTTACACATGCATACACACACACTCGCACATACATACACACACACACGCACACACACACACACACACAAATACCCTTACCTTCGGTCACCCTCTGTTACAGCGCCAAACAGTACTGATCCACTTTCATCAATGCACTAGTGTAACAGTGTGGTAAACATGATGCCACAGTCCCCCAGCATGTTATGTAACTCGTCAATAGCCTCATCTAAAAATAAAAGCATGTGAACGCAACGCTGCCATTGGATTAGTAGCACTGTGGTTTGCAAGATGAAGTTTTAGATGTCAGCCGGGCCCATATATGGTCATTGTCCCTAAGGGGAAAATAACACTGGTAATAACAATCCCCTCTAATGGATGACGGTTCTGTCTTCAAGAGTAGTTTAGTGACGCAAAGAACACACACACACACATCCGTGTCTCACGGTCCTATTCATACACAGAGGCAGTTTAATGTTCTTTACAAAAATAAAAGCAAAAAACAGTAAAATTACTGTTTACAGAAGTAGTAAAATTTAATATAAAGAATTAAACATTCAACAAAAGATAAAATAAGCATAATCATAGAAAGTAAGGAAGTCTCAATTCTGTGTGCTGGACCACAGAACAGCCTGTACAATGAGATGGATTGATTGGGTCTGCAACACTAATACTCTAAATATGCTCCTGGGGGATTCCGTCTGAAAATGTAGGACTTTGACAAAGCAGTCCATTTTATTTTAAAGGTACAGTTTTTAGTTTAATGCGGAGAAATGTGGATGAAGGCTGTTGTCACATAATGAAACTTATATGCAAGTATTTACTTGATTAATTAGATTAAATAAGGGGCTTTAATTCTCTCGTGTTTTTGCGTGTGTTCCGTTTTTCCTGAATTACTGCATGTCTTGTGTCCTGTCTGGAAAGCTCCCTTGAAAGGTAACTCCAGCACTAGTCGCTGGAAGCTCAGGTTGAGGAAATGAGTCTGGCTCTGCAGCTTTGCATAGTCGGCCTTCCCCCCATCTCTCTGTCTCTCTCTGTCTCTCTCTGTCTCTCTCTCTCTCTCTCTCCCGCCCTCTCTGTCTCTCTTTCATTCAGTCACTAACTCTCGTTCTGTCTCTCTGTCCCTCTCTCATTCCCCACTACTCTGTTTTCATTCTATCTCTCCCCGTTTTTTCCATCTCTCTTTCCCCCTACTCTTGTTCTTTCCCAGACAGGTAAATGAGAGCAGGCTTGGGCTTGTCCCCAGTGAACTCCTCTGCCTGTGTGCCTTCTCTGGGTTCCTCGTACACACAGGAATACAGTGCACACATAAAGAAAACAGATGCTGCACTTATAGAGAAACATACACACACAGAATCAAAAGAAAAAAACACACACACACACACAATAATTCACATAGAGGAATACTTGATATGGCAATATATCGTTGCGGGCCTCTTCACAATACACGTATCGTTACGGAGGGGTCAGTATCGATATTTCACATTTATTCATCATTCATTCATCATTCAGCATTCACATTTATTTATTGTCACTCCTTTTTACATTTCTTTGTCCAACATTTACATTTACAGCTGAGAGAAGTGTTTTAAAACCAGATCATGTAGATCAACTGTTGTTGTTATTGCCACTGTTTATGAGTTCAAAGGCAGCATTACATTGTAACTGCACTGCAGTCTGGCATTTTTGCTATCCAGCATAGTAAAAAATCATTTGGGTATATGTGACTGGTTTCTTAAAAAATGTATGTAAAGTAATGTAAAATATTGGGATATGTATTGCCTTGAAGGTCATGTATTGGGATAAACATGTATCGCAATACGTATCGTATCGTGACCCCTGTATCGTGATACGTATTGTATCGTGAGGTTGTTGGCAATACCCAGCCCTACACACCACACACACACACACACACTCATTCACACACACACACACACCACACACGCACATCTTCACTCCCATCTCAGCTCCTCCAGGTTTTCCCTGTCATCGTCAGACACCCCCCCCCCCCCCCCGCCCGTTTTAAGTGCTGGCAGGGTCAGAATTTTCGGAATTTTACAAGTGACTGAATCTGCCTGAAGGGCACGCACAGCACATCAAGAGGCAGGAAGCGAAGTCACGCAGTGACAGCTTGTACTGTGTGTGCCTTTTCATTTACCCGAACACACTGAGGCGCTTTAGCAGGGGTGCCTGAGACTCTCAGTTTCACAGCCATGTGGCGTGGCATGTCAAAAGCAAGCTTTGTTTGCCAAAGGCCCTTGTGTTTAGCCTGTTAAAGGTGGGCAGGTTGCCCCCTGACCAAGGCTTGTTGGCTTTTTTTTTTTTTTTTTTTGGTCAGCTCGCACTGATAGAGCAGTGGACCGACAGGCATTCCTGAGGTGAGAACAGCTTCAGTCTTAAGTCACACGGGACAAAAAGGGGACAGGAGTCACGACTGGTCTCTTAGAGCCAAAAAAAAAAAAGGTCAGGAGTTTCGCCCGCTTTCTTTTCTCAGCAAAGTTTTTTTTTTTCGGTTTGCTGTTCAAATCCAAGTGTCTCCCACCAAACATTATGTAACGTGATACTGAGGAGAACTGGCCCGGCTACCCAGTTGAGTGTGTAAAGACTAAGCTCATTGTTTGGACTTACTGTGGGACTAGGGCACTTTTTGTTTTTTTTCTCCTGTGTGTGTGTGTGTGTGTGTGTGTGTGTGCATGTGCGTGTGTCCTCTCTCTCTTGCTCCCTCTGTGTGTGAGAGTTTGTGTGTGTGTGTGTGTGTGTGTGTGTGTGTGTGTGTGTGTGTGTGTGTGTGTGTGTGTGTATGTGTGTGTGTCCTCTCTCTTGCTCCCTCTGTGTGTGAGAGTTTGTGTGTGTGTGTGTCCTCTCTCTTTCTCCCTCTGTGTGTGAGAGTTTCTGTGTGTGTATGTGTGTGTGTGTGTGTGTGTGTGTTTGCGTGCATGCTAAAAGTGGGTGTGTGTGGATGCACTTCACAGCTCTCTTTCTGGTTCTTGGTATCTCCTCGGCATTTAATCTGTTTCCGTTGTCCGATAATCCCAAAAGGAAATCAACAGATTCCACAAATGTTAAGGTTGAGTAAAGGTTAACCAGTCCGTGCCACAATTAGTCTGCCCTATGCAAAAGGAAAGGTAGGGAGGAGAGAAAAAAAACATCTTTTATCAAGGAAACAAGGAGAACAGGTCCTGCCACAGTACCCTTAAGAATGGAGCTCTCTCTTCTTTACAAAAGCCAAAAGACAGAGATGATGAAGACTGGCGGAAAGTACCCTGACAACTAATCCCCACAGCCCTTGTTGCATGCAACCCTATTGGGAATGAATGGGTTAGCTACGGACGGGCCTCGAGTTGCTCTCCCATCTCCTCCCCTACTGGGCAGAGCTTCGTGCACACAGCCCACCTCAGACTCTAACACTGTGGTGGGAAGCCAAGGCAGCAGGTGAAAGAGAGAGGGGGAAGGCTCTCCAGTCAGCCTGGTTCACTCACAGGTGACTGTGTTCTCTTTTGTTCTCTTTTTTTTTATCTGAGTCTCTGTGGCAATATTGAGCAGCCCTGCTTCTCTTTGCTTGGACTTACCCTCTCGAGACATTGGTGAGCATTTTCTTGTTGTTTTTTTTCCCCTAATGATGCAGTAGCACAGTCACTTTGTTTCTGATTACGACTGTGTTTTCTTTTAAAAATAGGTGCTCGGATGTTGTATGGGTGTATATAATGATCTGCACCATTTTTAGCATTTCCTAACTATCCTGTAAAGTGGTTAAATTAGTAATTACCATTTCTTTTTTACTTGTGGCAAGTGCTGTGTTTATTGACCCTAAGAGCTTAGCAGCACAGAATAAACTAAACGCGCTTTGATATGGTGCCATGCTGATTGACAACAGAGATTATTTTGTGCCTGATTAACTTTTGAATTAGCCTCATTTGCAAGTGAAGTAAATGACGGCAGGATAATCCTCTTGACGTCAAACCAAAACAGCGGACTCTGTAATACACCGCTGCTGTATTTACCGGCACGCAACATCCTCATTCCCGATCTGGGAACCCGCTGTGCATATGCAAATGACCAAGCCATTGTTTCCCCCTAAGTGGGGTTTTCAGCCTCGGCCATCGAGTCCCTGCACTGACCATGGGGTTTTATTCTTTCCTTGTGCAACCCAGTCTTTCGTAAAGCTTTAGGGAGGCTTGAGGATGTCCTGCTGAATTCGCGAAGCAAGAGAATGTGTAGGCCATTGCAAGACAGAAAGCTCCTAGGAGGCTGTGTAACCAATACCAGCGGGTTTTACTTTGAGACCCATGCCCTCTTCAGCCAAGACTGTTTGTAGCTCCTGTTGCGTTTACAAGAACTTTTCACTAATGAGCCACAAGCTTTCACTGTTGTTTTGACTATTGTCAGATTAAATATTGTATATATTTTTTTGTTTCTGTGACCTCAGTCAGTGAAGAAGGAAAGAGATTTGACAAAATGATATTTATGTGCCTGTTCTCCATGTGATTAAGGTTTTTGTAGCACTTAACAGCGTCTTGGCTTTGATCCTAACACATGGCCGAGACTTACGGGGTGAGGGAGGATCTCAGAGGGTAGAGGAGAGCTGTGTCCGCAGTGCACTCACTGACACTGATGGTAAACCCCTGAAAAGTGCAGATACCAACGAAACTCAGAAACCTTCGCCGCTGCAGTGTCTGGGAAGAAACGAGTTGTTTTTTTCCTTTTAATCTCCTTGACTCTCTTAAGGCTGCTTGGAGTAGTTCCGCTGTTTACCAAATGTGTACTCCTCATCTGAAGGGCTTGTTTTGCTCTTCATAGGAGTTTAGCCTCCATAAGCAGAGCTAGACAATCTAATTACAATAATCTGCCCCAATATACATAATCATAGTGGTGGTGCTGCTATCCAAGGTGCTCATTTCGTGTGCTGTGATGATATTCATTAAGCTGGAGTCTGTAATAGCTCATCTGCTATCGTTCCAGTTGAAAGTCAGATGCAGGTGGCAACACTTCTTGCTGTGGACAGTCTTGATCTACAACTTTAACCTTGATTCAGTGCACAGTGTGTGGCACCTGTCACGTGTTGACCCAGCAAATGGTGGGGAAAAGAAAAAGAAAAAGCAATCTTGTCCTCCTAAGTCAGAGCTTATCTCAAGAACTTCCCATCTAATGGCCGCCCAAAAGGGCATATTAATCATTACCCACACAGAAATGTAAGGAATGTCTTTTCTGTGCCGACTTATCACGCCCTTCGCCATTCCCAAAACAGCATTCTCACTAATGGTTCCCGAAATCAGGCTCCACGTGCAGCGCTCAACTGTGTCGACCCACACACAGAGGTGTGGAGACGTTGCTGATACCGCTGACCTTACGTTGAAAAAGCAGACATTCAAAGAAGGCAAGTGCTGGGAAGGGCTGCAGTGTCACACAATAACTTGTTTTGTCCATTTCTCCAATATATTCAGTGTACTGCTATAGAAGACTATTTAAATGTATCAAGCTTATATTTGAGGATTTTCAGTTGAGTTTTATTTCTGAGAAACATATTTAAAAACTATTTTAAAGAAATCGAACATATATATTTATAGCAATAGATAATAATAATAGATTAATCAATTATTGAAGTAGATAACTATTGTAATGAGTGGATTATTAGTCTATTAATGGATTAGCCTAGTTATTGTTGAGTTGTACTGTTTGGTCCTTCAGGTCTTGTTGGTTCTTTCCCACATTCTTTGCATGCTGGTTGTGTGTAATGGTCCTGAATATGACAAAAAAATTGCAAAACGTATTAGGTCTTATTAGGGCTCGTCCACACCAAACGCTCTCCGTATACAGCGCATGCCTGTTTTCTGTCTGTATTAGTTTAGAATGCATGTTATGTGACTATTCACACCGCATGCATGATCTGAGCGTATTCTGTCACACATACAAACATATTGTACATGGTGTGCACGGTCAAGTTGGTGTGAATGAGCCCTGAGGATCATGAAAGATGTGTACAAAACAAGTCGAGTTTCCTGTCTGTGGTCTTTATGACACTATTTATGGCAACGGTAAACAGATGATGTCAGTGAAATGCTGCGAATCAATCTAGTCACGTTTTCCCATGAGGATTTTTAGAACATGTGACTTCATGTTGTTTTGTTTCTCTCTAAGTTCAAATGCATTCTGTTCCTTGCTGCTGCTCGTTTCAGCATACTCCGGGATTAAAGCAGATTACTGATTTAACCCCAAATAACTACGAGCAATTAAATAAACTTCGGATTACCATCCTCAGGGGAGAAGAGACGAGATCGCAGCTGCCTGGGACAGTGGTGAGGGGAATGAAAGGGTGACCAACCAGGAAACTGGAGAGAAAAAAAATGTCTGTTTGTTTTGGCACAAGAGAAGCCTTAAGCCATTTGGAGCTGTGGGTTTGACACTGAATGACAGAAAGCCCAGAAAGCACACAGGTCTGGGTCAGATTTGGCTCAGATCTTTCCCTGATTTGGTGTGAATCTGTGCCCGATTTGTGGTAGAACAGGTCACTCCTTGGAATTGTCCGCTGATTTCTCAGGAGATAGCCTATCGTGAGAGAACTTCCTGTCATAAAGCACTGGCCTGCAGATTATGGAGTACTACTGACCCATGTACATAGTTGGCCCGAGAATACTACAAGACAACATGGAGATGGTCAGCACAATTTTTAGGATGCTCTCAAACCTGAATTTGGTTCCAGTTCAGGGAGTGACACTGTATAGGCCTAAAGAGTTTCTACGTTTCAAATGACTTTGTTTTGATTTGTGTGTTTCATATACATATCAGCAAGGACAGAGGAAATTCTGACATGCTGTCAAGACTATACATTTGTAAACATATTTGTGATTGGTCAGAATTTTGAGAAATTATTGCATTCTGAGATAACTCCCAACAAGCAGTCTTAAACTGGCTTATTTGTTCCGGTATGGAGTATGTTTGCTGTGTTTACACATCTTCAAAAAGAACCACTAATTGCAGTAATTGTTCATATTGATGATGGAGCACTGAAAGACTTGGTCAAGAAGTTGTAGCAAACCTTTACAGGTGAGGAAGAGAGAGTTGTGGGTAGGCAAGAGGCGTTTCTGTGGCAGTCGGGGATCCAGCTTGTTAAAACGACCCCAACGTTCCAGGGTCACTTGCAGGCCCTTGTAGCATATTAGCGGTAATCAGGTTTAAAGTTCACGCCTCAACCTTGCGTATCCCTTCGGCGAGGGTAATCAGCCTTAAGGCCATCTGCAAACATAGCTCTCTTTACACGCTGTTACACCGTTGGCTCAAAACAATGAACATAAAGGGGAGGCCGCACGCAGTTTCCAAAGAATAATAGAATTTATTAGAAAATAGAACGCATAAAGATCAAAAAGTGTGGTGCAGGTCAGTATCAGTAATGGAATACTTAAAATGTAGTGTAGTCAGTCAAGGAGAAAACCAATGAAACGCCAAACAAAGACCAAAAGCGGGGAGGAACCACATGCTCTGGCAGACCTGGCTTCTTATGCTCCTGCCAATTACGGGCACCTGGGCACAGGAGAAAACAGACACAGGCACACCTGCGGTAGTGGTTACAGCAGGGCGTGGTTACAGCAAGCCTGCCAGCCAGGAACGTAAACAAAGTACAGAGGCAAAGTTTCGTTGGTGAAGCTGGGCACAATCGGTTTCTTAAATCTTAAAAAAAAAGACCCATCTCTGCCAGTGGAAAGAGTTACTCAAGTGTAAAGAGTTACTCAAGAGTAAAGAGTTCATTTCATTCACAAAGAATCATTTACACCTTTAACTAATCAATCACTGTTTTTCTGCTCATGCAGCGTGCTAATAATAAGGTCATAGGTTTGATTCACAGGTTATAGACACACAAAGCCCACACCCACAAACACATGCACGCACACAGACTAAAGATTAAATTAGATTGAGATTAAAGACCTCATCTGGATTGTAAAGTAGCTTTCGTTGCTAAATAAACAATTATCGCTTCTAATCCAGGGGGTGTGAATCGAGAGTACTTTGCTTTGTAGTATTGCTAAACTTATATGCTCAATCAGTCATTTGCATCTCTAAAAAAAATGTTTATTTTGTTGTGAATATTAAACCTGTGGGTGGGATATCATCATATCTGCCTTGATGTTCTGGTGTAGGCTCAGTATTCTCTGCAATGCATCGTGGACTGTTCCTGCATGGAACTGCATTTTGGTTATGTAACATCCCTCGTGTCAATAAGTAGAATATCTCCGCAGCAAACCAATCTGTGATTTGCTGACACAACCTGGAGTGGAATTAGAGCGTTGTCGGACAGACTAAGAGGGTGTCAATAAGCCAATAGCAAATAAATGAGACCAGTCTCAGGAATAGTCCTGCAGTAACATTTGGTGACTTTTCTATTCAAACTGTACAGACGCAGTGTCCAGTGGATTTAGGATGAGGAAGAGAACTACATTGTTCTTCCCTGGGCTGTATTATGTGTGCATTCTTTAGTTATGAAAATGGATTAATCAAGTGTGTTAGCGTGTCCATACCCCCTCCCCCCTAATATTACACTTTGGGAAACGTAACCCTTTACAGTGAATGGTCATAAGAATGTCAGTGGTAACTAAGCAACATCACAGGCTGATAAGGAGGAAATGATTAGTGGGCCAAATGGGACCCATCAGCAAAAGCTGAGCGTCAGAAACTTGACAGTGTTGTGCCTTAGGGGTTCTCATTCATGCTTGTCGTGGGGGTACATAAGATGCACACTCACCCTCTGAACCCCGAATACCCCCCCAAACACACATACACATACACACACACACATACACACACACAACCCAATCATGTTGGGTTAACAGTGTCTTAACAGTGGCCCTGTGTGTATGGACACCCACCTAAGCATGACTGACTGAAAACCACCGTGTCCGTCCATAAAGCAGAATGGTCCACTATATATGAAGGGTGCAGACAGCACTCTGAATAGTACTTTTGTATGGATATGAACTCCGCCATAGTCCCAATGCAGTGTTTGTGCTCAGATGGGGGGTCCTATATGTTCATACGAACAGGGGGGAGCTTTATAGCCCCCACACCACCAAATGACCCTGGCCTGTCTGCCAGACCTCCGTGATTTATGTCACTGCCCCACAGATGCAATATTCAACCCCAGGTCACAGAGTACAGCCACAGAGTAAATGAGATATTGTGAAACGCTCGTAAAAAGCAAAAAAAAAAAAAAAGGGCAGGCAAACATAGGTTTGACACAGCAAGGTCTCTCTGCAAAGGGAAGGGAGTTGTTTGGGAGGCAGGATGACCCACACCAATTATAAGTTACCTTTCAACGATAACAGACTTGGCGAGCCATTTTCTCGAATAGCTGGAAGGCAAATAGGGGTTGTTTGTTAATGTCGGGACAAGAAAGGGCCTAATTGTCAATTTGTGCTACTGAGCGTGCTCCTTCCTCGTCTGGTGTTCTGGAGTAGTGAACTGTTAAATCCGCGGTCCCCTGTGACATCACCGGACGACCAGCGGCCCGCCTACACACACGGGATAGGCCGCCTCATCAGATTGATCCTTTTTTATTTTTACTATCGTTAGCATTTATTATTTATCATGCTCCTGTCACAGTCACCGGTGCTGTGATAAATCTGGTGTTGTTGGTGGCCTTTTCCTGGTCC
Organism: Coilia nasus; assembly: GCA_027475355.1. Taxonomy (NCBI): domain Eukaryota; kingdom Metazoa; phylum Chordata; class Actinopteri; order Clupeiformes; family Engraulidae; genus Coilia; species Coilia nasus. The sequence goes on from CM050202.1 coordinate 5,563,935, forward strand.
TAATAGAAAACAAAAAGTGAGTGACTAACACTTTAACGTGTCAGTTAATATTGTGATATGGTACAGAGATGATGTGTCAATACTGACAAAATTACCAGTTCTGAAATTTTGAATTATATGGGTTGAAAGCGGCTCAAAATCTTACACTTTATTGTATGATCCTTGTTACGGTGTATTTACATTTTAAAGTACAGTGTAACAACGTTCGTAACAATATGTAACATTATGTACTTACACTGTACCATAGGATTAGGGTAGGGTAAGGGTTAGGGTTAGGATTACTGTTTGGTATGTACAGTGTAATTACATAATATTACATGTTACAATTAGATACATTGTAAAAGGAACCCAAAATGCCATCTAATGGTTTGAATCAGCCCTGACCCCATCCTGACATGGTGTCGGCAGGTCCTTATTTATCTACGTCATAAAATGTATACCTGCCTCCCCTTCTGGTCATTTTTATTTGCCCCCAGGCCTCTCTTTACCAGCCCACTTATTAGCATTTTTCTGTGGAGACACAGCTGGTAGAGCTGGGCCCATAGCTGGAGGGGAAGTTGCACTTTAAAGCTTGTCAACAATCCTCTGCTCGCTGAGTCAGAGAGGGGGTGGGGTTTGCGGGTGGTGTGGGCGGAGCCTATGCCAGTCCTCATTTGCAGCCTGGGACCGACATAACATCATTTCCTCTGTGTAACGGAGCACAGCACAGCATAGCACAGCTCGGCCTTAGAACGTTACTAAACATCCCTCCTGACACCTCAGAAGGATACGCTACTGACGGAGCTAATAGTCTGGCTTTTCGTAGCACTTGGTAGTGTGTCTGTCCATACCGGAGTTGCTGTGAGGTTGCAGGGTCGAGCCTAAGGTTAGACTGGGCTGGAAGACCGCGGTTATATCTGCCTTACCTGCCTTGGGCCTTCCCCTTTGCATTATTTGTCCATCTGTTGTTAGCCTCGTTTACAGATAATTGCTTGAGGGTGGGGACCTAATTAGCACACCTTTTTACTCATGTGGCTTCTAGAATTACCAGTTTTGAAATTATTTTGGGACCCCCGCCATTTAAATGCTAATTGTTGTGACCGAGGCTAGTACCAGCAGATGCAGCTTTTCTCAAAGGATGAGTCTGAAGGTGCGCTTTGCAAACACGCTTGCTTGCAGTACTAATAATCTCAGCTCTCCTTGGAGCTTGACCATCATGCAAACCTGACTTATTTTCGCTCCGCATAAAACACAACCGTCGCAGAGCGCCCAGAGAGTGTAGTCCCTGAAATCCAGAGCACATTTTAAGATTTGGCTCAGAGAGAGTTTTGGCTCGTGTTTTTGTGCGCTCTGCAGAATGCAAGTTATTCAAATATTAATATGACCTTAAAGACACAATCAATGCGGATGGGGAGACGACGCAGGGGAACTCTGGTGCCAGTGGGTGTGAGCAAAGGGCTGGTCCGTTTAACGCAAGTCCATTTAACGCTGACATTAACAATGACATTTTCTTCTCCATTCTCTTCTGCATATGTTCTGCTGTGAAGCATTATGGTGGTGGTGGTGAGAGGGCATCACAGCAGCGCATTTGACTGTGTGACTGTCGGCTGATTTAGTCATGAGGCCTGCCCACCACTAACCCGGCCTCCAACCCACCCCACATCTCCCCCTCCTCGTCCACCACCCCTCTACCCCCCACCACAGAGGTCACTCTGCAGGCAAAGTGACTTAAATGGGACACTTACATAAAAACACAGTGATTGCACTCAAAATGCACTTGCTCTCCATTAGCCACCTGATCCCCTACACTGCCCAAAACAGACACACGCATGCACGCACACACACACACACTCACCAACAGACAGACACACACACACAGGAATGCACACACACAAACAGACACGTGACACACACAAACACATTTACAGACAAAGACACAAACAATTATGAGCAGACACAAAGACACACACACACACACACAATCTAACTTGTGCCTGGCACATCCTCTCTCCTGCCTCCCAAGCGGCTGTACTGTATCCAACAAGCCTGCAGTGGAAATGTTTACTGCTGAGGAAAGAGGGTACAGTTTCAGGTCCTGTTTAACAAATGACTACGCTGCATATAGAGCTCTCTCTCTCTTTCTCACACACACACATACACACACAGGCACACACACATATACAGGCACACACTGTCCCACTCTCTCCCTCCTCACCTTGTACTTCTCTTTGTCTCTTTCTCTCCCTCTCTCCTTTTTTTCTCTCTCTCACTCCCACTCACCTACTCCCACACAAACACACACACACATACATACACATTCCCATTGTCTCTCTCCCTGCCTGTACCTCTGTACTTCTCTTACTCTCCCATAATGTCTCTCTCTCTCTCTCTCTCTCTCTCTCTCTCCCCCATTTTCCCCTCTGTCCCTCCTTAACGCTCTCTAGCATGACTGCCCCCCCCCCCCCCCCCCCAGGCAGCAGGCCTTTAATTAAAGCTGGTCCCAGGGTGAGGAATGTGCTGTGTGCAGGCCTTGCCAGTGCGGGGGGACTCGTCTGCTCCATAAATCAGGCCACGGCTCTCAGCTCACGCAGCTCTCGCAACTCACGCAGCTCTCTCTCCCTCTATTTCTATCCCCCTTCTCTCTCTTTTCATCTTTCGCTAACTCTGTCTCTGTCTCTCTCTCTCTTCATCCCTGTCCTTCTCCCCTCCTCTCTCTCCCTTTCCCACTCTCTCCCCTTCTCTCCATCTGTCTTGCTCTTTCTCTCGTTTTCTCACTCTGCCTCTCTCTCCTTCTCTCTCTCTCTTTCCCTTTCTCACTCCCTTTCTGTTTCTGTCCCTTTCTCTCTCACTTTCTGTCTCTCTCTTTCTCTCTCCCCCTTCCTCTCTCTCCCTTTCTGTCTCTTTCTCTCTCTCTCTCCCTCTCTATTTCCCCCTGCTTCTCTGTCCCTCCCTCTCTCTCTGAGTGGAAGCAGGGCAATTATGAAAGCAGACTGCATGTTACATTTTTCTCTGGCCCTGGAAGATTTGTGGCCCCTGTTTAAAAGGGTTCGCCTCTGCTCTCCCACACACACACACACACACACACACACACACACACACACACACACACACCCTTGATGGGGCAGCGCTTGTCTCTTGGAAGCGAGCTCTTCTTCGACCCAGCAAAATTGGTGCTGTATTATTAATAGCAGAGGTATCGTGGGTAGTGTAACTAGTGTTATTCATTCTGTGTATTTGTGTTCCCATTGTGTCATCACCCCCATTGGGGCTTTTGAAGGATATTGGAGATGTGTTTCCCTGAAATAGTTTCAGATGTCTTCATTTGTCGTATTTGAAACAGATCATTTTTGTTCTACTGTTACACGTTACACAAATAACTCATACGGTGCTAGTATAACAACTACCCAAGAATCCAATCAGCATGTGATAGGTTAAACACAGAGGTTACATTTCATTGTATCCACTGTGTGTGTGATCACAATGACAAATGGGAATCACTTTCATTTCATTGCAGACGTTTAGGGAACGTGTCTGTTGGATTTGCATTGCTCCAGCAAGCAGGCAGTGTCATCTCAAACCGTACCGTGTATCCAATTCCTCCTCGTGCCACAGACTCGAAACTACAGAGATTATCTGGCATGGCATCTGCTGACTCATCAGTAAGGCTACTGTACCGCACCCTCATATGCGTGTGGCCAATGAATTTGTTTTGTGTGTGTATGTGTGTGTGGGTGGTGGGGCGTGGAGGGTGTATTGCTTCCCATGTTCCAGGTAAATCGGTGGCTTTTGCATAAAAACATGAATCGGCTCTTTGAATCTGAACTGGGTAGGGGGCCTCGCCAGTGTTTCTCCATTTCTCCCCCAATTTACATAATTGCTTCGCCCGTGGGGGAGAATATCATGCCGCGTGTCACAAGTTTGGCGATTGTTGTGTACATCAACGAGGTGTCAGAAGGGAATGGAAAAAATAATAACGGTGCAACACATTTTCTGCGGTTTTGCAGTCAATTTCAAAACTGCTTTGTAAGGTAGATTGCTTCTGTGGGATTTCAAAAACGAACAGAAGAATTAATCAGTAAATGACAACCTCTGCCTTTTCCTTGAATCATTTCATGCTCCCTTGGTGTTTTTTAATATTTACATTTTTGTTACATATGCAACGAACGCAAAGGGCAAAGGTGTTGAATGTTAAATGCCTCTCACGTTTCCGTGCTCTCGGTATCACTTCAAACATGGACTCTGCTTGTGGGTGCATGTTCTGCTAGAGTGCGCCCACTTGAGCGAGTGTTGTGTTGTGTGGGCCTCTTAGGTTGCTCAAAGGCAGTGGGGGTATCTTTAGTTCAGGACAGGACTCAGGCGGCTGAAATCAATACAGCTCCTTAATGACCTGTCCAGGAGGGAAGGGGAGAAAAGAGAGACGGGGGGGTTGAACTCTGGGCTTTCAGGTACCAATCAGATGTCTAGTTCTGTCTGAATAAGGAAGTAATAGTTCAGGAAGGACTCACAGAATCCTCACAGTTACTGATTGTTGAAGCAGAACGTGTAAATTAGAGCTGCTATTGTTCCATCAGCAGGTTCAGGCATTGAGCTGCCAGTCGTGTCCCACAATCCCCCCCAATTATACTGGAGACACATGTGTCCGAGACCTACAGCAGCTGTTATGCACATGATGTTTGTGTGTGTGTGTGTGTGTTTTTAGATGAAGGCGTGCCTAGAGGCCATGGACATGTGTGCTTCTCCTGTGAAACCCATGACAACCCATCAGACTGCTATGAGAGGCCGTATTTAAAGCCTAGGGGGTCTTTTTTTTTTACTTAACAGCTTAACCTTGGAATATTCGTCTGCTTGAACTGCCATCAGATCCATCACTGAGCCTGTGTAGTGCTTGTCTGGCCATGCACTTAAAGCCGTTACATGAAGTGACAATTCCAATGGTGACCATGTACAGCACTAAAACTCATGCAGAAACGAACTATACTAACTATACCAATCTCATACAAAACTATAATAAATTCATAAAACACTATACTAAGGCAGTCATGAAGAAGACACCGACTTGACACCAGCCCTCAGACCTTATGTAGAAACATAATGTACATGTACTGTGTTTTCCACAACACATGATAAGGACTAATGGGAACATAAGCTGATATATAAATGCATTCTGATCTTTTATAAGCTGTGAAAGAAGGAGGTTATAAGATGATATTTTCTGGCATGCACCTGATATGCCATATACACTTTCATCCCAGATGTTATCTAGGAACATTTTGTCATTGTGAGTGTCAATTCTACAATGTGTTTATTTATTTAATTCTTGTTTTTTTCTATGTTTTTTCTTCAGACCTCATTTCTGAGCCATCCGATACCATAACCAATGGCAACAGTCCAGGCTCTGTCCTTGAACAGCGATCCCAGCAAGAGCTTCGGTGGCGCCCCGTACTCCGTCCTCCCCCTGGCCTCTGCCCGTTGCATCATGGGAAGCGTAGGCAGCCTGATCGAGAGGCCGGACGCCTCGCCGTCCAAGGGCAACCGGGCCGTGCCCCAGGCGCCCCCCCGCCACAGCAACGGGCTACTGAAGAAGGGCTTCAACCAGCGGGAGATCCTCAACTACCTGAACATCACCAGGAAGGAGCACAAGGGCAGCAAGCACATCATGTCCTCCGGGGTCACCTCCTCCGCCAAGAGGGAGCACGGCCGCGAGGAGGACAACCTCTACGCCAAGGTCTACCACAAGGACGGCAAGGAGGTGGACGTGGCCAAGAACTCCCTGCCCATGGGGGGCAAGTTTGACAAGGTAGGCAGGTATGAAAGTTGGTAGGCAGGTGTGAAACTCAGAAATCGGATCAATTTGCACAAACAACAGGAGGTGTTTGTGGAATACTTCATTCCGAGTGCTCAAAATGCAGAAAATAACGAGTAAGCTAAAGAAGTACATTAGGTGTATGCACACTATGCACACTTTGGTGTACATAATTTATGTCTTTGAAAGGTCCTTGGCCTTCTGAAGTGTGCTCAAAGAACAGCATTAAGGAAGTGTGTATGAACAATTTGTGGCTGCAAATTATACTGTAGATTAAAGAATATGCACTCTCTAGTAAACTGGTTTGAAAAGTTCAGCACATAAAAATCACAGAAGAAACAGAATTACTATTTGTCTTCATAGGGTGGTATGACAGTTTAATTTATAAGTCCAATATTTAATTCAGTTTAATCCAACTAAGATGACCCCTAGTCACCTTTCATTTAAGGCTTGTGCAAATCAAGAACTATAACTACAATTATAACTTGTAAATATCATTCTTACTTTAGTGAATGACGCTGTTCACCCATCACCTATAACAGCAGCGACATCCTGAACGATATCGTTGGGATCACTTTTATGAACTAAACAAACACTATGAGCCAATCAGAATCTTTAGAATTTACACAACATCATGTTCTATTAGTTGTTTAAATCCCACTGAGAATGTTGCCATTAAAATGACGGTTAATCAGGATGCCGAGGCCTAACTGTATTGTACACAGTCTTATGCTGGCACAGAGGGCTATGTGTGAGATATGGGTTTATGAAGGGGCCTGCGGCAGCATGAGATGAATGATTTTTCTACAATCACTTTTCTGTTTGTTAAATGAATGGCTGTCTTCTGATAAGACCTTTTTTTTTGTCTTTGGTTAGTCCTGTGCTGCAGCCATATTTCTTCTGGCAGGAACGATATTAATTCTTGAGTGAGCCATACCCCACCCACTCTTCCTCATATCTGAGTAAATCACATAAGCGGCTGCCCGCTCCATGCCATGCCGGCTCTGTGTCCAGGGCTCTGAGATGGGGGTGGGCTGGGGGGAATTTATGGCCGCAATCAAATCTAAGCTGGCCGGTCCCAAATCCATTGCGCTGAAAGCACGTAATGAAAGGCGAAATATATGGACAAGAAGGACCGTGTCCCCTCGTAGCAATCTAGTATGTGGCATTTGGCAGCGGCTCAAAAATCAGCTAAGGCACATTTGTCCTGTCCTGTCCTGTCCTGTCCTGTCCTGTGCGGCAGGCAGTGCAGCGCCTTCGATGGATTCGTCCGCCCACTCTCGCTCTCACTCTCGCTCTCTCCGCTCCCTCTCCCCACAGTCTTGCCTCAGGCCGTCCGCCTTCAAGCCGGTCGCGCCCAAGAACTTCAGCTCCATGCAGAACCTCTACCCGTCCAGGGACGGCCCGGACGCCAGGCCCGGCAACGGCCCGCGCCCGTCCTACGTCACGGTGGCGTCGGGGGCGTCCAAGTCCTTGTCGAGTGCGTCGTCCTCCTCCTCCTCGCCCTCGCGCCACCTGGGCAGGGCGGGCACGCAACACCAGCAGCCGACGCGCCACCTGAGCCAGGAGGAGGAGGAGAACGCGTCCGACTCGGGACACCACTCGCTCAGCAGCCTCCTCCCGCCGTACCGCCCACCCTTCCGCCCGCCACTGGGCCACATCAGCATCTCCATGGGCCACATCGACCACATCGGCTCGCTGGAGCGCCACTCGGCGGGCTCGCGAGGGGCTCTCTCCACGGCGACCGAGGCCTCGCTGCCGGGGCCCAGCTCGGGGGCGGCCACGCTAGGCCGTCTCCGCGGCTACGGGAGCGAGGCCCCACCCCCCTACGAGCTGTCCATGTCCATGGAGGATGTGGTGCGGGACCTGGAGGAGAGGCTGATCGAGAAGGACCACGAGCTCCGGCAGATGAGACGCAACCTGGACGAGAGTGAGGACGCCATTGCTCAGGTGAGGCCCTCTATTGCAAATAGCTCCATACCAGGTATGCTGCCAGCACCTTCAGCTTTTATTATCTGGTGTTGGGGCTGTACATTTTCAATGTGGAAATTGATAACAGAAACTGAATTCACTTCTGCTAATCATATTATTAAGAATTAAACTAGTGCAGAACAGCCTTGCATTGTGTGTTGCTACTTTATGACCTCTGCCAGCAGAGGTTATGTAATCATCAGCGTTTTTTTGTTACTTAGCAACATAACTCAAAGTTATGGATGGATTTTGATAAAAATTTGCAGGGTAGGTCAAAAATTAAAAAAAAACTTAAAAGTGATTTTGGTGGTGATTTGAGCTACCCTGGTGGAAGTCTGTGCTCTCTGAGTGCTTTTCCAGTGTTGATCATGTTTCAGCTAGGACGTCTTCTTCAGATTATATTGATGATATCAGAGTAACTATCACCTGGAGTAACTATGATCTGAAGTAAAAAAGATGTTAGGTAAAAGTGAACTGAATAATAAAATGTCATCAACATAAACGCCAAAGAGCCAAATCGTGTTTTAATTTAAATTTTAGTCGTCAGTGGCCAGAAATCCCTCAACATATTTTTGGTGTGCGTTACAAATGTTCTCCTCTGATAACCATAATGTAACAATGTCAGAACACTCTGTTCTCTTATTGAGCCCCAAAGTCACAGCAGCATTTCCTTGAAACTGGCCTCATTCCATACTGATGTAGCGGCACAAACGTGTTTAATTTTGGCCACACGCCCTTTGCTCCCATCGCCCCACTCTCCGTGCCCCAGTGTGCTAAGTTGAGACGTCTCCTGCTGCCCCGTTTTTTTGTGTCACAGCTGTGTGTGTGTCTCTGAGTGCCTCTCCACGGTCCTCATCCATCCCACCCCCCCACGACCCCACCATCCATCACCCTGCACCATCGCTCCCTCACGCATCGCTCCATCAGCTCCTAGTATACCCCTAAAAAACTAAAAACAGCACAACCCATCCAGCCCGTAGTAAACCGTAGTTAACCACTGCCTTTTGTTTTCTCCATGCCTGCGCTTCTTTATTTTCTCCCTCCACTGTTTTCTGCACTGCTTTACCTTTCTCACTTCATTTCACAATCGCCCTCCATTCATCACTCCATCCCCTCATCCACTTCTCCTGCCCTCCCCTCTGCCCTTGCCCTTGGTACCCATCTCCCCACCCTCCTCCTCCTCCTCTCCTCCTCCTCTCCTCCTCCTCCTCTCCTCCTCCTGTACCCGACTCCCCCTCCTCTCCTCCTCCCCACCCTCCTCCTCTCCTCCTCCCCACCCTCCTCCTCTCCTCCTCCCCACCCTCCTCCTCCTCCTCTCCTCCTCCTCCTCTCCTCCTCCTGTACCTGTCTTCTCCTCCTCCTCTCCTCCTCTTCCTCCTCTCCTCCTCCTCCTCTCCTTCACCCCCTCCTTGTCCTCCTCCTCCTCCTCTTCTCCTCCTCTTCTCCACCCCCTCCTTGTCCTCCTCTCCCTCCTGTTGCTGCACCTTCTCTGAGAAGTCTTCCGTGTCCCGGCTGGCGCAGGTGTTCGAGGAGAAGCAGCGCCTGTGGGAGCGGGAGGTGGAGGAGCTGAAGCGTCTGTACGCCGCCAAGCTGCGGCAGGTTTCCCAGCAGGCCCAGCGCGCGCAGCGCAGCCTGCAGCTGCAGCTCTACAAGGCGCAGCAGGAGCGAGGGCGCCTCCAGCAGGAGGCCGAGGCACTGCGGGCCGACGCCCAGAGCCTCCGCAGGGGAGGAGCAGGAGGAGGAGGTGTGTATCTGTATATCTTGTATCTCCCTCCCTTCAATTCTCTTTTCTGATTGGCTGATGAGGTGGGAATTAACTCTGTATAACTGGCTACCTTTGAAGTACATTTCAAAAATTGGAATCACTGTTCCATATCAGTGCGCTTATGAATGGTAACTATGACAAGTCTTGTAGCCAAATTAACGGTTAAATGCTCTACTTTTCTTAACGGATGCTATAAAGTAGCAAATCAACCATTTATTTTGGTATTTTATGCATATAAAAATTAGATCATAAATACAATTGGGGAATAAAAGGGATAACGGCCTTCAAGGTGACCAGTTCCGTGGAAATAATGACTTGACGGAGGCAAGTTCTTCGCCTCCACCTCGCCATTATTTCCATGGAACTGTTCACCTCGTCGGCCATTATCCCTTACATATTAGCTAGCTGTATATGTTGTTGTACAGTGTTCCTCGTCTATCGCGGTAGTTACATTCCAGAACCCCCCATGATAGGTGAAAATCCGCGATATAGCGAGACCACAGAGAAAACATTTTATTTTATAGTTCAAGCTGTAAAATACCCCATCACACACGCTGTTTTAATACATTTACTGTATGTATTGTTGAATTATTGCTGCATTTTAATCAAAATTTATATGTTGCAGTATAGTTATCGTAAATTCTAATATTGTTCTGATGACTAGAAAGGTGAACCTTTTTTAGTTTACTGATTGGCTAAGGGACTGTGGAACATTGCCAGTCAATCTCCTGTACAGTACAGAATGCGCTTCAGCTTGTAAAATGTACATAAATCTTCCATCGCTAGCTGTGTGACTCTGAAGTGCTGTATGTTTGCAAGTTTGAACTTTGAGAGTAGAAGAGAGAAATGTGAGAAAATGTCAATGCCTGTCTGAGAAGAGTGTATAAAGTGTGTAGTGAGGGGTTTTACAGCCTTAAAACATCTATAATAATTATAAAAAATAAAGCTGACTACTTCGCGGATTTCGCCTATCGTGGGTTGTTTTTAGAACGTAACTCCTGCGAATAACGAGGGACCACTGTATTATGTACTTACACTTGCATACCTAACACTAACCCTAACCCTAAGGTACAGTGTAAGTACATAGTGTTACCTGTTGTTTCACACTTTGTTACAGTGCACCTAATTGATGTAACAGGGACAATAAAATAAAGTGTGACCGTTTATTTTATTTCACTGCTTTTATCAACTGCGTTCTACTCTGTGCATCTGTTGGCCTGCTCCACACGACATCTCGCTGTCCCTGTAGACTGATAATAAAAACTGATAATAAAAGTAGACGTCTACTTCTACTGCTTCTGCTTCTAGGAGGAGGAGGAGGAGGAGGAGGAGGAGGAGGAGGCCGCAGCAGTGGTGCTGGGGAGGGAGCGGCGCCGGAGAACAACCCCCAGCTGGAGGAGACGCAGTGGCAGGTCAGAGGAGAAGGAGGGGAGGGAGGGAAAAGAGGAAGGAGACTGGAAGGGCAAGAGGGAGGGGAGTAGGAGAGAGAGGGAGGGAGGGTGGAGGGTGAGAGGCTTCTTGAAGGAGAAATAAAGAGAGTATGAGGAAAGAAGGAAAGAGAGGATGAGGGGGCAGAAAGGATGCACAGAGAGGGGGAAGAGGAGGAGGAGAACAAGACATTACTCAACTGTCCAGGGATAAAGACATATTTCACTGTCGAACAATGGAGATGTGTATATCTCTGTACTGAACTTTGCAGCACTGCAGACTATGATGTAGAAAGCCACATATCAGAAAATCACATATCAGCTCTAACTACAGACATAAGCATTTTTGTGTACTTATTTTTCTGTTAAAACAGTTTGGTATATTATAATTCTGTGGAACACACACACACAAACACTGGAAACAAGAGCATCGCTCACTGCCATGCTGACACACATGCACACACACACACACACACACACACAAAGAAGAGCATCGGTCACTGCCATGCTGACACACATGCACACACACACACAAAAAGAAGAGCATCGGTCACTGCCATGCTGACACACACGCACACACACACACACACACAAACAGCATCAGTCATCAGAGCATCACTCTCCCCTCTTCTGCACTCAGGTGTGCCAGAAGTCGGGTGAGATCTCCCTGCTGAAGCAGCAGCTGCGCGACTCTCAGGCGGAGGTGGCCCGCAAGCTGAGCGAGATCTTCCAGCTGAAGACGGAGCTGCGCGAGGCCCGCACCGAGGCTCGCGACAAGGACGGCCAGGTGGAGGCGCTGCAGCTCGCCCTGCAGGCCGCGGCCGCCCGGCGCCTCAAGGTGACGGGCAGCACCCAGAGCGTGGCTGGGGCCGGGACCGGGGGCGGCGTGGACCATCGAGGCAGCTCGGAGGAGGCGTTCGGGGCAGGAGGGGGAGGAGGAGGAGGAAGCGCGGGCCTTGGGGCGGCGTCCGGCGGCACGGAGGAGCGTCTGCGGGCGGAACTGCTGCTGGAGCGGCGGCAGAACGAGGCGCAGGCCACGGCCTTCGAGGCGGAGCGCCACACCTGGCAGACGGAGAAGGAGAAGGTGATCCGCTACCAGCGGCAGCTCCAGGCCAGCTACCTGGAGATGTACCACAAGAGCGAGGCCCTGGAGAAGGAGCTGCAGGAGCTGAGGGGGGGCCGCGGGGACCTGGGAGGGGGTGGCGGTGGAGAAGGAGGTGGTGGTGGTGGTGGTGGAGGGGGAGTTGGAGGTGGAGGGAGTTTAGACAGGCGTATGGTCGAGCAGGAGGGAGATTTCACAGACGAGGACGAGCCGCCCTCTGGTTTGCCGTGGATCGAGAGGATCGAGTCGTCAGAGATTTGAATGTGCGTACGCCGTCCTCCATCCTCCCTCAACCCCAAGCCTCCCTAGCCCTGACTGGACTACGTTTGGGGAAAAAAGGGAACAAAGCTGACCATCTTCCACCTTTTAAAAAAGAATGGGACTTTTTCTATGACACTTGTCTTCCATTCTGTCTTGAAAGAACACGTGGATGTGTGCTCAGACTGTATTTTCCATACTGAAGTTTGCTAGCTGTTTTTGTTCCTGTTTTGCTGTTTGACAGAAGAAACCAAAATATGTTCTGAGAGCCAGTCTTCAGAATTTGTTGGCTGTTTATTTTGAAAGGGAAGAAGATACCAGTGGATATAAAAAGGGACTTTTTTTATTTGGTTATTTTCTATAGCTTACAGGACCATCTTGTACTGTCTCTACAGTGTTTGGGTTGTAACAAAAGCTCATTCTGTTATCTCTGCTATCTTTTCCACACAAATGAATAGCCATAATTAGGTCATAAAGACTCCCGATAAGATCAGCCCCCCCACAGGGCTTTATAGTCTTTGGGTGATAAATAAGGCTGTTTTGACTTGAAGTGCACCACCATTTTTTTCCCCCAGTGACTTCACGGTGCATAGGCAAGAACTGTTGTCTCTCCGATGGTGCCCGGAGCAATAATCTAATCACACGAGTAAGATTGATAAGAGGGAAATGGCTGTGTGTTCTTTATTGTTCTTTTATCAGTAAAGACTACAGAACGTGACTGCAACAGTTTTTTTTTGTTGTTGTCTCCTCACGTTTGGCTCGAAGTTGTGCACTCTTCCTGCAAAACAAGCATGCTGCACTTTAGAGAAGCCTGAAGAAAGTTCTTCTCTGGAAACATCCTACAGAAACCAGAAACGAGGAAGGACAGCTTGGATTACCCATGAACTTGTACCCCCATCCCACCCACTCACAACCCACCCACTCATACACACAGACACACCCACACACACACACACACACACACACAGAGGAATGACAGACATGAACATTTAAGACTCCGCTGGCCTTCTTCTTTGCTCTTCTTCACACGTTTCTCTCTGCACCATTCCCGGCCCTGACTGCATGTACAGTATGATATGCGGGTATCGTATGACAAATCCCCTGGAATGACGTTGTGCAATCTTGCGCAAGCTTGTGTTGTCAGTTAGTGCGTGAGGATTAAATCACAAAAGAACTTAGCCGGAGAGAAAAGCATCCCGTGGACATGACATACATCCCCTTCACTGCCTGAGATGTCTGCTGTTTTCCGTGGTTGTTGTATCGACGATTAGGTTTAAGAAGCTGATACTGTGACATGTTCATAACTGATGGAACAGTAAAAAATGTATTTTATGTATTGACACTGATATATTAAATTTATATTCCACTGGTCATCATATTGTATATAAAACAGAAGAGTAGTAACACTACTTTCAAGTTGTTGATTTTCTTGTAATGTCCATTAAAAGCTTTAAAGAAATGTTCTCATGCTGAATTTTCCGTTCAATGCTAGTTTTAAAACCTGTACGTCGTTAAAATACTCAACTCCAGCAGCAGAGATTGGGAAAGACAGCATATGTTGGCAGTTTCGGAGTCTGATCTTTTAGCATGGGAATGTTGTTCATACATTTTCCATATATGCCACTAAAAATGTTACGAAAGAGGGATATATATATATATATATATATATATATATATATATAGTGACTTGGACAGAGTACAAACTGTGATATTAGATTAGGTTTTCTGATTTTCCATTGAGCTAAACACAGGGTTACACAATACCTCCCACCCAACCACAAAGTTGGGCCTACAAAAGCTTTCGCTAAGGAGAGCAGTCAGGTCTGCCACAGTGTAAATTGTGTGCGATTGATCTGTCGAGTCTATTGTGGAGGGACAATGTCTTCTCTATTCTCTTCCAAGTTCACACAAAGGAGGGTCTATGGAAAAGAAATCAAGGTGCCCCCATCCCCCTACCTCCCTCCCTCTATACACCCCCTCCCTCCTCTCCCTTCTAGTGTCCTGAAGAACAATGCTGGACTTGTGAGTGATGAGGAGAGAGAACTGCCAAGCCCTAAGAACTCCCAATGCTCAGGGCTTTGTTACCATTCTAATGCTCTCTCTCTCTTTCTCTCTCTCCCTGTCTCTCTTTCTCTCTCTCTCCCTCTCTCTCCTTGCCATCTGGTCTTCCCTAAGCTCACTTTTATTGATTTGAGTTTATAGCCCTCTCAAAGCCAAGGCTGCCCTGAGGTGCGGGCCTTGAGGTAGGAAAAATAACCAGTGAAAAAGGTCTCGTCCTTGGGACTCTTATCTCGCCATCCCTCACCCCCCCCCCCCCCCCCCCCCCCCCCCCCCCCCTTGCCAGGTTCCCGCATACCTCCCCACCGACTTTGGACTTTCAGAGGGTCAAAGGGCAGTCGTGTTAGGGTCCGGGAACGAAAGGCAGGAGGGTCTTTATTTGCTCAAGGAACAGGTGTTTCTATGGAGACTGTCAGGGGTGTATTTGCGCAGAGAGAGGTTTAGGTTGGGGCTTGGGCTGGGGCTGGGGCTGGGGCTGGGCGCTTGGCCAAGCGACAGAGAGTACCGAGCCACCACAGAGCAAGCAGGTGATCCACAGCAAGGATGGCCGTAAAAAGAAAAAGGCTTATCCAATTAGCTAGTGAAGTCGATGAGATTTATGGACGCTATGTGCGCGGCTGCTGAGCCAAAACAGCCCCTGCAGCTCTTGCTCTCTCTCTCTCTCTCTGCAAGCCAGCAAACACCACCCATCAAAGCAGTCGATACTTCTCATGAGCGAGGAAAAAAGTGCCGAGTGCACAGTGGAGTCACCCACGGAACTATCCGTTACATAAAGCCCGCACTCACTAAACCCTGTGCTTTACGTAAGGAAACCCGTTTCAAAAAAAGGGGGCCTGTGGAGTTGGTGAGCAAAGGGACAGGCTCAGCGGACTCAATTCATCTGAACGGCACGGACTGATTAATGGAAGCTCTGACCTCAGGCCGACCACACACGTTCAGTGTCCGGCTACTTGCACAGAAGAGTGTTTATGGGGACGGAGAGGGGCCATTGCACACTTAACCACCCACGGGCCTGGAAGAACCCAGCACAGAGACAAGGGGGAAATGAAATAAATGTTCACACAATAGCTTCACATGCTTCCACTCATTTCAGTACAAGACAGATGAGATCAAATAGTTTTTCCAGTGTTCCAATTCCAGAAGCATAGACTCTCAAACACGTACCACTGGGAGACCAACACAAAATGCTTTCATGTCAAATGTCTAGTACAGTAAGTACACTGGCATAGCCATGCGTACTCTGGACATGACCTTACTGACCTTACGCACATTCTACATGCTCTGATTAAGCCCATTTTTTTTAACCAATGGTGCAAAACAAGGCCATGCTTTGCGTGTCTTTTTATGCATTAATAGCGCCCTCTAGGGGAGAAAACCTGGAAAGCACTGTTTTTTTTTTTTACAGAATTCTTTTAGATTGCAGATTCATTTTACAAAGCACTGACATTTCGCCTCATTCGATTTCAGTTTCATGGTTACAAATGTAGCGAACAGAGACAAACAAGTTCAACAGTATAGTATAAACTTTTTTTATTTTAAGATTTTTATCTTAAGATGCAAGTATAATATGAAACATACTGTACTATTAGAGGGTAAATATTTACAATAGAAGTTGCATAACAACTGTTAGCAGAAAAAAACACACGTTTATCATACACTTGGCTAAATGTCAATCATGGGAAGTCAGAAAAGACAGGCTGGGTTGTAGATGCGTTCTATTCTCTCTGTTTCATCATACTTAGGGAGGCAATGGGTGATTGTCTACCAAAGTACTGGTGCAGCTGGAAATAAAATAAACATCAAATCATAAATCAAGCAAAAAAAAAAGATCCCAAGCAAGATTCCATGCTTCCCCGTGTCCTCCCTACAATCAAGGCAAGCCTGCAAAACAAAATCACAAACACGCAAACATACTCAAGTCACTGATGCCCCTAAATGCCAGTCCAACGTTGAAAAGAGAAAACTATTTGCACTATTGGCTACTGGTAATATTCTCTTTTACCGTTACAACACCCATTTTAAAGCACTCGGCCTGCTCTCTCCAACTCCCTCGCCTCCTCCAAACATCTGCTCACACACTCAAGTGAGGTTCTCCAGCCAGCATATTAAACTCGTGTAAATTTTTGATAGAGGCTGTAATGAAATGGTACTGGATTTTTTTGTTTTGCTTTACATAGTTTTTGTTTTGTTCTCCAAAATCATCCATAACAACCTCATTTAAAAAAAAAAGCAAGCCAACATCTGCCTTGCGCCAAAAACAAATATTCAAATTTAAAGGGAAGCAAGTTGTTTTTTCGGCACTCTGGTTAAAAGCCAAGACTCATTAACAGCCAAATCACCCAGAGGACAATCTGGTCTCTGTACAACATGGTCCTCTCCTCGGGCCTCAAACATCTTCGATGCAAAACAAAATGAATCTTTAACACGTCCCTGGAAAACCTCGTCTGATGCTGATACTTAACAGAAAAGAAATGTACTCCAGAGTTCAATGGGGAGATGATGATGATGGTGGTGATAATGTGATCATGACAAGTGTTTCAATGGCTGATCAATAATAATAATTTAAAAAACCCAAAAAAAAAAAATATATATATATATATAAATCACCGAACTGACAATCGAACGATATCTGGATGCGAGCACACCTACGCGAAGCCAAAAAACACACTCCAGTGACACTGCACTGCACGTCACGACAGCAACATGTCAGACACCTCTTCTTTTTTTTTTTTTTTTTTTTTCCTGCTTGACATCATGTCATAACATTCATCATGATCAGATCTGGAGAGTGTGCAAGTGTTAAGTGACGGTCACTCGTGTCCTGTAGTAGCTGAGCGAGCGATCTTCAAGTCCGTTGACCTTGTTAATTGTGTGACATGCAGATGAAGACCCTGCAGTCATACGCTAGACGAGGGGAGATATTAGCCTGGGGGGTCGGGGGGGGGCACCATGAATCCTACTGGTCAGCCGGCAGGGTTACCTCATAGCACGACCCTCCTTTGCTTTTTTATTTTACTTTGCTTTGAATACGATACAGAGACATGTGACTACCCATTAAAAGAAAAAGGAAAATGAGTCTCTCAGTACAATTCACAGTAGATTATTGTTACTTTTTTTTCCTTTCGAGAAAATGTTAAATACATACATAGAGAGCAAGGAAAGAATGGCTTGAATCTTGTAGAAGGAAGAAAAACGAAAGAAAGAAAAAAAGAAAAAAAAAAAACTAGAAAGCACAACATCTGCCAGTTCCCTGCTCTGTCATCAAAGTGTAGTAATCAGTAAGTCGTCACACGATACATGGATATACTGTAGGTACTTTTTATGAATCTTCCCATTCACTCACATACCTCTACCACATCCCAACACGGGGTTGTAGAGACACTCCAATGTTTACAATCAATTAATCCATATTCAGGAAAAAAAAAAAAAAAATCTACAGTCTGAAACTTTACCTCAGGTTTCACTGACAAGATTCACAGAGTTCACCTTCACCTTAGTCAATATGCTTTCTGAGTGTGCACGGAAAACTGAGAAAGCCCAAGCCATCTTTTTAATACGTGCCTCTAAATATGTCTATGCATTTATGTATTTATATTATATATTTAGAATGATGTTTAAATATCATCTGTAAATAAACAACGGTCAAGCATAAACGTGTCACGTTTCACCCGTACAGAATGGTTGCACACAATTCCACCCTCAAAAGTCAGCAGATATTTAAAAAGAAAAACAAAAAGCTGGGGAATAAAAAATAAACGTCTTAAAGACCAAAAAAAAAAAAAAATCCTGAAAAAGAGGGAAAAAAAACAAACTCATCCCCTCATCCATGTTAGAGAAGAATCACACACACACACTCAAAACAAAGCAGACCAGACAAATTTTGAGGGTGAACCAAGCGAGCGGTTGAAAGAATGAATGCATGAGTGATCCATTTTTCAAACTGTCATTAAAACAACTCCTCACCAGGAACACTTACACACTCTTCTCTACGGGTGAAATCACTGAAGCCATCCTCCCATGACCATCACTGCTCCAAGAAGAAGAAAAAAAGACTATCCTTCAGTCGGACAAGGCAAGGGAGGGTGCTGAGGGGGCCGTGGGGTCTTGGGGTCAAAGGGTCAAAGGGCAAAAGAAAAGAAGGTGGTGAGGGTGCAGAGGAACAGCACGATGTCAAGTCTGGGAGATCACGCCTGAGGGTCAACCCTTCTTGCTCTTGCACTCTGGATCGTCTCTGTGTCGCGTCAAAAGTAGATCTGTTTGGCATCTGAAGGGTTCTGCTCCATGGGGCAATAGGGGCATTTCAACCTGTCAGACCAAAACAAGGAGACACGCAATGAGAGGTGCAGCCTCATCTGTTTTGTTTTCTTGACACACAGGTCACAACTAAGTACTTTATGATGGGCTAATGGACCAGTCTCACATTCCATATTATCCAAACCATAAACACCCGAGATTGTTTGCTACCTCCATCTTGTCTGGGTAAAAACTGCTACCCTAATGCCATCCTATTTGCATGACCCTGTAGAGATCAATCGCATGTCTGTTTTAAGGCTAACTATGACAGGGGCGTTAATGGTACAATGGCCAGTAATGAGCAAATGCGTAAAACTCCTACTGTTGGTGACAGACAAATGAAACAAAAGCTGTACTAAAACAACACCACTGGCAGCTGAGGGATATGACTCAGAACAGTCCCATGACCTTGTAGTCCACTCAGCACGTATCCGTGTACAATAGGTTTGTGTAGGGGCAGAATACGCTCAGATCACGCCTGCGATGGAAATGGTCTCATCTGTTAAAGTGCATTCTAAACGAATACGGACAGAAAACGGGCACGCACTGTACAGGCAGAGAGTTTGGTGGAAATGAGCCCTAAAAGCACGTGGTGGAGCAGAAAGTGGACATAACTAGGGCAGATACTGGTCAGAAGTAGGCCTCCGTAATAACAGTCGCTGTGTCTGTCTTCAGTACAGTACATCAAAACACCACTGACATAAAATCGCGTTGTTGACTTTCCTCTGACGTCAAATTGTTGCTTTGTTAAGCAGGGTGGGTGAATAGAGGAAGGAAACGAGGCCATCTTACTTTCCAGCATTGGTGAGCTTGTTCAGGGCGTCTCTGGAGATCACATGCCCACAGATGAGCTTCATCGGCGGGTTGCTCTCCGAGGTCTGCTGCCTCAGGATGGGGCAGGCAAACACTGAGTGGTACCAGCATTTCTTCCCCAGGTCGATTTCAATCTGAACACACAAAGCATGCTTGCAGCTATTAAAATCACAAAGCTCGCAAGGCTTTACACTTCTATGATGTTTACAACTTTACAAAAGTGCACAACCATCTCAGTATGCCTTTCCATTTATAACAGCAGAAAATATGTTATATGCAGAATATATATTGTATACACTAAATGCAATTATAAGTTAGAATTAGTTTGTCAACTACTTATATATAAATTCTCTGCCAAGGCCACATGCATGGTGTATCTTGGATGGTAGATTTAGAAGGTGACAGAAGTGGAATTGTAGGAGTGTGATTATGACAAGCAAATGTGAGTTTGAGAACAAAGGCAATACAGACTTGGAAAATGGTTCCACAGACACGAGCCCTGTTTTTCCAAGTTAACACCTATGCAGCTCACTTGTCTAACCACTGATGTTGACTTCTACTGCTGTAATAAGTACATAGACCTGTCTTGTGTCCATAATTCAGCTAAGCATCTTCAAATATATATTCATTGCCAAGACCACAGCAGGTTAATGTAATTGGTAACATAGTGGTCAATCTACTCACAATACCCATTTAGCAGCACAGGAGTTTAGCGCACCAAGAGACAAGTTATCAGGAGGAAACCGTGGCCTGGCCGTTTCGCCTCAACTGTAAATGGTTAACTCTGACAAACGCCCGGACAAAAAACATTCCTGAGTTTCTCCCAAAGTTTAGGTCTGAAATCAGCTTTAGTATAAGACAGACAGACAGACAGACACATAGACAGAAAGGGAGTCTAGGGAGTTACCGGAAGCTCGTCCTTATGTGTCCACACCCCGCTGCACTGTCTCTGTTCGATGACCTGTTTGATGTTCATGAGGACGGGTAGGGCCATGCAGCCGGAGGCAAAACTGCAACCCAGAGCACAGCTGGATTACTATAAGGTCACCGCAAGTGCATCATGGGACATTACACAAAGCACACACAGCTCAACAACAAAAGACCACATGAAATAGCAGGGTGTGTTATGGTGTGCTGTTAGACACAGTTTGTCTGAGTTTATGCCTTTGTTGACATTAGACTGCATTACAGCGATACAAAGATGTTTGTAAAATAGTTGGTGTGCAAAGAGAAAGTACTTAAGGAAGAGGAGACCAGGTGGTATTTTAAAGGCTGCGTGCTTATGAAACAGACTCCTCCTACTGCATTGCAGTGAAAAACAAAAACAGTACTTGAGCAGTCAGTCTGACTCATAGCCATTACAGCCCATCACACCATGTAATCACACCCTGAGTGTGTATGCACTCAGTGTGTAGGAGCTGTGTACATGTGAAGAGAAGTGTCCACACACCGGTGTAGATCCCAAAAAGGTGTAATTTAATTGAAAATGGCATGAGAATTGTTATGCCATTTTGAATAAAATGAAATGAACATTTTAGGATCTACATCAGTGTGTAGACACTCTTGTTTTTTTTAACTTTTACATTACATTACACTTAGCTGACGCTCTTATCCAGAGAGACTTACAGACATTTGCAGGGTTTCAGTTACAGTCCCTGGAGCAGTGTGGGGTTGGATGCCGGTAGGGCGGGATTCGAACCGGCAACCTTTCGATTGCAAGACCAACTCCCTAACCACTAGGCCACAGCTGCCCAGTTTTTCCACTGAGTACATTTTTGCCCTGCACTTAGCATCAATGACATGGGATGGGCAGACATTTACTCTCTCTTAGTTTTTTTTCCTAAAGGTCTCATTGCATCGTTTTTTCATTCATTTTGCGGTGGTCTCTAGTATTAATGAATGCCCCGTGGGCCAGTTTTGGTGAAAAAAAAAGATGCTTTAGTGTTCCTGTTTCAGCCTGTTCTAGTTTGGTGGAGGAGATGGAACAGGAAGAATGACAGGTTCTCAGCTATGCTAGTCATAGGCTACAATCATTCAACGCCCATTTGGTCATAGCACACTACATAGAAGATTTCTAAACAAACACACATACTTACCTATATTTCGCTAAGTGAATGTGTCCTGCAATAAGACTCCTTTGATAATCACAACTGTGGCATGGCTTTTTCTATGTAACAAACTTACGTCACTTTGTTTGCCTTTTCCGTATTCACTTGTTTTTAAGCCTATTTTTTTTTCAATGACTAATGAAGGCAATCGGGGTGGAAAAGAACATTTTCACGCGCAGCATGCATATGCAACTCGGAGTGACCTGTCATTTTTCAAAAGGAGCAAGTACTAAACGGTTTCTCGCGGAACGAGACTTCTAAAAGCTGTGTGCGCATATCCCCAGAACTCACCTGACACTGAGGGGGGACTCCACGGAGAGGCCCAGGAGGGCGCAGGCGTCCCTGGTGAAAATATTGCAGATCTCCGCCCACTGGTTGGTCTCCAGCAGACTCCGATAAGGCGAGTTCTCGATGCCATGCCGAAGGTAGACAAGGCTACCCATAAGGATCTGGATATCTACATCGGGACAATATATGATCCCATACGGCATTTTTAAAAGTCTGATCAAGTACATTAAACTTTAATTAAATATGACAAAGAAAAAAGAAGAAAAAAGAAAGCTTCCCCTGGGTCAATGCTTTGTTAAAAAGAGTACGAACACAGCATGTTCATTAGCTATTAATGAACATTTGCTATTAAAATGAAAGTAAACGTTCGGTCACACGGTTTTCAACAACACCTGTACAGGTAATGAGCAGTGGCTTGACCTCTGAGGGCCACCACTAGAAATGTTTGGCCCTGTAAATGAAAACACGTGGGCCCCTCGTCTACTAATAAAAACATGCATAATGTCCTCAAAGGGCACCTTGTTTATGGAGGGCCCTAAGAATCATTCTAACCCATCCCTGTTGCCCATCCGTGCTAGTGGTGCCCCTGCCCTCACCTAGCCTGGTAAACCATGAAACTTCATTTCACTGTGTACAGAGGGTCTGGCCTTGCTGCACTGAGAAATTATTTCTTCCTGGAGGTGTGGAAGCCTGGTAAACCAGCCCCTCGTACTTCATTTCATTTTGTACAGAGGGTCTGGGCCAGACACCATCAGAAACGATTTCTTGGAGGTGTGGACTCTGCTGAAGTTTAAAACAAGTGGCTCTGCCTTTACCCAATTACTAACGTCTGGTCATCACATATAAAATGAATCTATCTATGCACTACAATTCAAATGTAGCACACAAAGTGAATGTCAACACTCACGAACACTCCCTCTGTTCGCTGACTGACTCGGATTTGTTTGGACCGAACACATGAACGTCAACGGCAGCCAGGCCAGACCCTCTGTCCAAAATGAAAGGCTAGGCCCCTAGGCTAGGCTAGGCTAGGCCCCACCCACCTCTCTGGTGCTGTGCGGCGAAGGGCTGGAAGTGTCGGGCGTACTGCAGCGCCTCCATCTGGTTGCCGATGCCCCCGTTCAGCAGGCTGATGAAGTAGAGGCGGTGCAGCTTGAACTCCAGGGTGCTGTTCAGGTCCAGCAGCCGCTGCCGGTTCGTCACGGCCCATCTGAGGGCAATTAAGAGGGTAAGAAAAATATGGGTGAAGGGTAGCTGGGTAAAAGGGTAAAAAATGAGTAATGCAAGGGCATCCCATAGCCAACACCATGATTTGGAATGCAAAATGTTTTGAGAATTTTTTTCAAATGGCCTTATTATTATTTATTTCGTTGATCATTGACTTGTATCGATTTTACTATTATTATTCTTTTTGGTTGTTTTATCTAATTGAATATTATTTTTATTTTATTGGAAGTGTACTGAGACCATTTTATATGGTGATTTTGCACTCTAAACAATTAATTGATTGACTGATTGATTGATCAATTGACTGATTGATAAGACGTGGCATAGTAGATGTAAGATGCAAGTTACAACAAATCGGAGGTGCAGACACGGCAAATATGCGCTTGAGAACGCCGCGCCAGATGTGCACTGACGTCATTTTGACGTCACTTTTGCGCGCGCACGACTGCGCGCGGCGAGTATATCCAAGCCTTTACACCTACACAGGACAGTGAAAGTAGTTAGTGCACTCACTCTAGAGCAGGCCTGAGGTCCTGCATACGCAAGGCCTCCAGGATTCGATTCAGTTCTAGAAAGGGCTGCTTCATACTCATATCAATGACCACTCCAGACTCCTACAAGACAAAAACAAACGCTTAACTAACATTTGAAAAACATGCCATCACACCATGTAGATAACATTTGTAGTATTGATTGAATATTCAACATCTCCTGCTCTAAAAGTTACAGGACATGATGACAAAATTAATTGAAAAGCACCCTCCTTTCTGCATGTCAGACAGAACATTTCTATCCCTTTCATAAATGCTTTTAGATGTGTCAGGTGTTACATTACATGTAATTTTGCATAAGCTCTCTCTGTGAACTTAGGGTTAAGTGCCTCGCTCATTGGCACAATGGTGGCAAACCCTGGGATAGATCTTATAACCCTCTGGTGTGCTCTATAACATCTACAATTTAGGAGAGGTACAATACCTGACACAAATCCTCGGCAACATTCAGCATTCCTTGTCGGTAGAGGTGTTCCACGATGGTTTCACTGAGGTACTTTTGTCTCTCTGGTGTATCCCACACTGTTTCAGCAACTACCGCACTCACTTCTGCATCAAAATTCTGCAAATGACAACGTAGCTTTGTTAGAGACTATGTCTGTAAAGGTCATCTATGTCTGTAAATGTTGACATTTAGCCTACATGTCAAGGTTTTACACCTTGGAAATACATAATTTACAACCAAAATATGTAAATGACACATTATATGAATATGTCCTACACATACCAAGACAGTGGATGCCATACATCACTCAACAACTCAGGAAAGTATTGTTTTATTTCCTTTAAAGTGTGAGAGGTCTGAAGCAGTCTTCTGTTGTTTGTTATGTGAAGTGTTGTAGACGTACCCTATCAATTGCCTTGCCAACCTTGGAGACGCTGCCATGTATATCCTTGTGTTTGGATGCCAGCATCTGCACTGTCTCTTTGATTTCCTTGCAGCACTGGGTCATTGTTTGAGAGAAAACGGACAAGTCTGCATCTTGCACACCTGTCAAAGCAAATTAGTACAATGCAAATCACAACAGGCGGATTCGACAGCGTTAGGCTACATGGACACAATCAGATGTCATTGTGGGAGTTTTCTGCAAACGACAGAACATTCATCCCAACAGTGAAAAATGACTGCTGCCCCCCAACCCCATAACGTTCCCAAAATATCAGGCAATTCAAGCCATCAGTCTTGAATGACAGACATAAGAACTCACCGAAGGCCACCAGCTGACTGCGCAGCTCACACACGTTCCTCAGCAGCTCGTCCAGACGCTCCTCTGACTGGTGGCTGTACGTCATGAAGCGGTGGAGCACCTTCTCCAGCTCCCGCTCAACGCACGCACACTGCTCCATCACACTAAGGCAGGCCACACATTCACTCAGCTCATCCACCTAAAATAAAAAAACAGTTTGGTTTATGGTATTTAGCAGACACTTTTCCTGAAGATGTTTACATTGTTTACTCTGCATTTTCATCATTATGAAAGAAATGTGAATTACATGACAAGCCTGTCTCAGGTTGAAGACAGCCAAAAATATTTGAGCCTGGCATATTGGTTATTCACTATACAGAATAGGAACACCGGTGCTAGTCTACTTGTTTAACAATAAACATTGAGTAAGACAAGGCAGACACTGTCACAACCTTTCTGGGAGGTAACCGACAGGGTGTCAGCTACAAACTCAACAGTTTTCAGCTACAGTGATGGTGGTTGTAGTATTTCGATTCAACACAAGATAGATCTGTGTAGTGGAAACTATAACAATCAATGCGGTGACATGTCAGTAGGCCTGTGCATCAAGCAAAAAAAAGCAGACTTTACCATCTAGTACGTCTAATAAAGTTTTAGTCTTTATTGCAGTTTTGTCTTGTGTTGTGTTTCGGCAGGAGTGCTTAAAGCCTGAGAGCATTACTGACTCACAAACCGGACTGAGCGAGTTTTCTAGTCGCACAGAAAGTCATTGTTTACTTGTAGCAAGGAGACACGGTTTACAAGCAACACCGTCCACCAAGCATACTGTCACTCTCTTGGCAACATCTCTATATAGTAATGGAGGACCATCTGATAAGGTCTTGTGAAGTTACTTAATTAATGTAAGGGGGGAAATCATTGCGATCATTCTTGGAGTCCTTTCTATTTTGACATCTACAACTTCTTTGCAAAAAAATAATAGGAAAACCATACCCAATGCAACGTTATGCTAGCTCAGCCAGCTAGGTGGGCCCTGAATGAAAATGTCATAGAACCAAATGAATTCAGCCGCTGCTAGCTTGGGCTAAACAACCTCAATTATTTTTTTAGAGATCAGTTTCAAGAATTTGGTAAACACATTTCTGACACGAATAGATTTCACTGACGCTGGGGGTTGATAAAACATTTTAACAATAGCTGGCCGAAACTGTTTAACTACCCAAAAAGAATTTGCTAACGCACTAGCTACATGCAGGACAAAATATTAGCTACAACGCAGGCTAACGTTGTCTTACTAGGTTTTTAATCAGACAGCATAAACACACACACACAAGCGCATACTAACACGCCTGCTTAGCGCACGTATATCTCAATACGGCCGCAACAATTGAGTTGAATATCATAAATATAAAATCGATGGTGGATTTTAAAATGAACTCCACATGACCTTACAGTGAGTGCAATTAAAGTGTATAAAGTAAATACAGCTAGCTATGCTAGCTGCCTAACCAGCAAGCTGTGCAGCTAGCCTCGCTGAATTCACGAGACACCTAGCATGTAGCAGAGCTATAACAACCAAGAACAGGGAGGCGAAAAGCTTGCTAGCTAGGACCTTGCTATTAAAGAATTTAAGTCGCTGTCTATTATTAGAATTTAGAATTGGCACTGTCTTTCTCCACCATTTTACATACTGTACCGATAATATAACCTGAAAATAAAACAAACACAATGTACTTGCCTGTTGTGACAGCACTTCTCCACCAGACGTCCCTCAAAGCTATGTGAATTTGTCCTTTACTCTCCTTTTGGCCAGTAGTGGAACTCTCCTAACACTGGTTAGAATTCTGCCATCTACTGTAGGGGATGGGTAGCACTAGGTGTCATCAACTGGAAAGATTTGCCTAGTAACCAGGCTGTTGTCAGTCTGCATCCACGCAATGCCCGAATAGTGCACGTTTTGGATCGATTCGTTCAATTCCACTTTTGTAGCTGTATTTTGAAGTTTTGACTGTAATGTATGTCACAGTATGTCACATAACATATAACGATGGGGAGAGGTGACAATGCAAATGAAAGCTTGGAATGCACTCTATGCATTTCATGTGATGCATTGACAGAAGTCGGGTTATTAGAAGGCAATCATTGGGCCTATAGTTTCTATTCAACCCCAACAGTATCACAGTACCTGGATTGCCTGCTGCACTGGCGATTCAAACAGGGTAATTAACTTGCAGTACAAATAAAATGATTACATTTTTATAAACCCTAGTTTTTGCAAAGTGTATTCATATGGCGCTCACATCTCTATCAGATATGGTCAACCAGAAAAACAATTTCTGGAAAAGTATTACAACCAGTGAAGATAAGCACAGCAATCTAGTTTATGTTAAACCTGAGGGGCAAGGGAGGTGGCTCGTCCTCAGATGTTGACAGGCTGGTTCAGTCAGTCTGGTCTCTCCAGCGCTGAGCCTTGTGCTCACTGCATGACTGTGGCACTGCTGGCTGTGGACTCTGGACCCATTTGTGAGACAGACCGTTGCCCTTTGGCTCAATGTCTGTGTTGAGTAAGCCTTTTCTTTTGTGTGTTGTAGCAAATATCATGTGCGTCAATCCTGCAGACCCTTACCTCGTTACACTTTTGACTGTTTGGGCATTTGAGCTAGCATTTCACAGGATTTGCAGAATCACCTGTGCTTTTGGGGGGGCCATCCCCACCATTGTTAGTCTCAGTTCTACCAGATCAATTGCCCCACCCTTTCCTTTTTTGACATCACCAATAGATGATGCAATCTTTTTAGATCTGTGCCTGTGTTGTTTAGTTTTTCAGAGGGCTTGCTGTGCTTTTTGGATGTTACATTAAGCATTTCCTGCACATGCTGTTCTACATTGTTAGACAAATTCTAACCATAGTGGTCTGTATTTTATCATTGCATCAAGAAGTACTGGCACAGAGGCCCAACACCTTCATAAACAACACAGTTAGAGAGACACCAGACTGTTCAGAAAACAAATGTAAAGATTTAAATACATAAAACAATCTTAACAAGTACGTTTTATGTTTGCATTTGCTTGGAAATGATCAGAAGCTGTTCATTAAATGCTAAAGTAATGCTACATTCAGGGATAAACACACTTTGTAATACTTTGATGCTTGCATAACATATGTAATATGATACTTTTTTTTTACCAAATGTTACAGTTTAGGACGCCAAAGTATGCACAGCCTGTCTATACCAAAGGCACATGATCACATGGTCAACGACTTATTATATTCAAAATTCCATGCATATCTCTTTAAGGAGTTGCCATAAAAAAATTTAGTCCAAACGGGAAATGGCAACAAGAAAAACTCGCTTAATCAGTCTTGAACACATAATCTGACCAAGTGCAATTGATACCACAAACCACAATCCTTTAGGATGTGTGAATGCAGAGCCTTCGCTGTTTTGTGGGCAAATGTTTGGGGTGAAAAAAAATATTGTACAAGATACAAAGTTCGCACGACCAGGGACGTGATGAACATGCACACACCCCTTATTCACTCTATCGGCCAATCAAGTCACTAGACCTGCGCACGCCCGTGCCACATCATTCCTTCCTCACGCCATCGTAGAGATAAATACCTCACGTTTTCAATTGTTCGATCCCAGTCATTGCATTGTGGTGTAGCAGGGGAATAGACCCACCTGTTCAATTGCTCCTGGTCAAAGGTGCCAAATCTCCACCGACACTCAAGTAAGGACTGTTTTGAATTCATGGTCTTTGGTACTGAACTGATTTTGTTCCATGTGATGACGGTTGTCTGTCAAATTAGCTAATGAGTAGCAAGATGTATTTAATGAAGTGTCATGAATACTCATGCGCGTGGCTAATCTAGCCTTGACCTTTGCAGTTGTGCAGGGTCTGTGCGTTTCAAAAGTTAGTTTTACAAAATATGTAGGTCTTACAAAATAAGAAACTTGAAAACAATGTTTCAAATTTCTTTAACTTGAAAACACCCTAACACTTCACCATAATTCGTTTAGCTGGCAAATAGCTGCTGGGTGACGTCCAAGTTCATGTTCAAGTTCTGCCGTTCTGTGTATAGGTTTTGTTTGTGAAGTCCTTTCTCATGCCTCGGTGCAGCAAATTACCTGAAACTAAAGCAGGAAGTTTCAAGTATCGGATTGCATTTGCTTTATGGAAAGGATAGAAGCAGCATAGGCCTATGTGGTGCATGAAGTAATGCACACCCCTCAACCTTTGCACATACCTGCCATATTGCATGCGCCGGGTTTACCCATACCCTATAATCATACTTTGTCGGTCGTAGTTATCTTCTGATGCATTGACCATGCGTGTTAATAAGACGCAGTCATCACCTTCTGAGTTTCTCGAACGCTCTACGTGAACTGTGTACCCATTGGCGCAGAGGGCGGCAAAAAGTTATCAGTTGCTGGACTGAAGTTCAACTGAAGAAGCAAGCCAAATATTTACAAAGTGTTAAGAGGGTGGAAGTGCAAGACTGAAGCCAAGGTAAAGCATAGTGATGCACTGCACTGAGCTGATACAGTGCACTTCTGTAGGGTCGTGCAGGTGTGTATAGAGACTGGGACTGCATCCCAATTTCCCCTCACACTTAACCCTTTCCTTTCCTCAACAGGATGACTCACCAGTACCCATCCCTCTCCCCGGAGCAGAAGCAGGAGCTGGCCTCCATTGCCCAGCGCATCGTCGCTCCTGGCAAGGGCATCCTTGCTGCTGATGAGTCCACTGGTAAGGGCTTGGACCAGCTGTGGCTCTTTATTTGGAGTGTTTGCATGAGTGCTCCAGTGACCAACAGTTGTATCTGTGTCCTCATTCTAGGTACCATGGGCAAGCGTCTTCAGAAGATCAATGTGGAGAACAACGAGGAGAACCGCCGCTGCTTCCGTGACCTCCTCTTCTCCGTGGACCCATCCATCTCCCAGTGTGTGGGTGGCGTCATCTTCTTCCACGAGACGCTCTACCAGAAGTCTGATAAGGGCGTGCTGTTTCCCCAGGTCGTCAAAGACAAGGGCATCGTTGTTGGCATCAAGGTAAAACTCCTTATTCGAAATTGGCTTTAATGATCATTAAATTACATTTAGGAGACACTTTTATTCAAAGGGACTTACAATAGAGGATATAAACAACACTGTGTTTTTGAGGTACAGTACACTGATCACGTTTTTTTCCTTTGTTCATGACCACAGGTGGACAAAGGCACAGCTGGTCTGAACGGCACAGATGGGGAGACAACCACACAAGGTAAAACCTCTCTTGTCTTCTCCTACATTTTGTGAAATTAACACACAAAAAACTGCTAGATGTGAGTGTCAAGGCTTTTTTCTTTTTTGCCATTAGGTCTTGATGGTTTGTCTGAGCGTTGCGCACAGTACAAGAAAGATGGCGCAGACTTCGCCAAGTGGCGCTGTGTGCTCAAGATCTCCGACGGCTGCCCATCCGCTCTTGGCATTGCTGAGAACGCCAATGTCCTCGCCAGATACGCCAGCATCTGCCAACAGGTCAGTCCCACAGGTTTGATTTGTTTTATTTTGCCAACATGACTTAGGCCTGTGTAGCTTGTCATATCTGCATGTCAACTGGTCAGACAGGCTTAAATGCCAATGCATGTTTTACTGCAGAGATTTTCATGTGATTGAAATGAATCAGATGTGGATCACTGCTATGCAGTTTAGGATTTTAGGGTGCATGTTTCATGATCATCCTTATGCTTTGCTTCTTTTAGAACGGTCTTGTGCCCATTGTGGAACCCGAGATCCTCCCTGATGGAGACCACGACCTGCAGAGGTGCCAGTACGTCACAGAGAAGGTAAGACTGTCCTGGCAGGACATAACTGATTAACCACTGATAATGATGAGACAAATGATGGCAACAGAGTACTGATTGCCTTATCAGAAATTGTAGGACGGTCTGTAACTTTACTGACCCCTACACATTGCTTGTTGTCCAGGTGCTTGCTGCTGTGTACAAGGCTCTGAACGACCACCACGTGTACCTCGAAGGCACCCTTCTCAAGCCCAACATGGTCACTGCTGGACACTCCTGCCCCAAGAAATTCACGCCACAGGAAGTTGCCATGGCAACTGTCACGGCCCTCAGACGCACCGTGCCTGCTGCAGTGCCTGGTGGGTAGTGGTGGCTGTTATTAATCTGCACTTTAACCTGCTGAAGCAAGTTTTACTGCAGATAAGAGATAACGAGATGTGCCTTGTTTATTATTATGACCTTTTCAAAGGAAGTAGCTGCACTCTGTGCTTTGCTTCTTTTTAACTTCTTTAAATGTCCGTGCCCGATATTTTTGTGAAATGGCATTCGTCAAGGTTGCATCGATGCTACCTTCTTTGAAACTGTAATCTTCCCTAGCCTGCAACTCAATGTGAATGTGTATCCTTTCCTATCTTTTGGTATTTTTACAACTTTTAAAATCACAAGCAGGTCATCAACCCCAAACCAATCAACCTCGGGGGGGAAAAAAAGCAGTTCTCTTGAGTCAAGGTCTAAGCTTAAGAGTAGGTGTAATTGATTACCCTGTCAGTGTCAGCCTTGGTTACCTGAAGAAGTAGGTGCCTTAAGTTTGATTAGTAAGATGAGGCAAATATTGTTTGACGGCTGTCATTTGTAACATTGTGCTGGAGTTTATTGCACTCCTGTACTGCTGCCCCCACCTGATGCACACACGCACACACACCACCTCCCCTTATGAGTCCCACTGTGTCCAAGGCCAACCATGCATGTGTAACCAGTCTTTAGCTCCACCCTTATATTTCTCCTCGCTGTCCTTGGCAGGCATTTGCTTCCTGTCTGGCGGCCAGAGTGAGGAGGAGGCCTCTGTCCACCTAAATGCCATCAACCAGGTGCCCCTGCACCGACCCTGGAAGCTGACCTTCTCCTACGGCCGTGCCCTCCAGGCCTCAGCCCTCGCTGCCTGGAAAGGCCAGGCCGCCAACAAGCAGGCTGCCCAGGACGCCTTCTGCACCCGCGCCAAGGTGAGCCCCCAAAAACAACAAAATTGATTCAGACATGACCCTTTTAGTACACTATTATTTAATAGTTTTTTTGTATCCCAGGAAGCTGTTAAATATTGCTTTTATCTGCTGTACAGTACTTCCTGCTTATTTTGTCTTGGATATTTAAGGCGTGTACAATGCTGCATGTATTTAATCACTGATAACTGTACTGTTATCTGTAACTGTACTGTTATCTGTTAATTGTAAATGTGGTGTAAACTGCTTGTCTCTAACATGACTTTTGTGCATGTTTCAGATTAATGGACTAGCCTCAAAGGGAGAATACAAGCCCTCAGGCCAGGCTGACCAGGCTTCTATGCAGTCCCTCTACACAGCCAGCTACGTCTACTAAACTCTTGCACCATACTTGATCTGTGCGTTTGCAGCTGGGTTAAAACCTGCTAAAAATGTGAAAACGAAACCCCTGTCCCCATTTTCCCCTCCACATCTTCTCTAAAAAAAAGAAAAACCAATAAAAAAAAAAAAATCTATTCAGTCTTTGCCTCTGTCTCTACACTACACATGACACACTTATGCATCACCATTTACAACACTTTTAATTTTTTTTTTTCAAATGTAGAAAATTGGTGAAAAACTCCGTAGTATTCCACTGAAACCAAAGAAATGACACTAAAAGGGCTAAATTGTATAATAAATATTGTGTAAAAAATGCCACTGTTACCATGTCACTATATGATCAAATGTAACACTTTATGCTCCATTGGGAAACTGGGCACGAGGCTGAATTAATTATTACAGGCACGCAGCCTGAAGATAAGGGAGGTTTACGCAAGATTCATTCCAGCCCATCTTCCACGCTTGATTTGTAAAGTTGGTACAAGTGCTTGGTGGTAAACTTTTCAGTGAAGAGAGGGTGGAACAGCATAAGGATGTCTGTCAGGTGGTGTTTCTTTGCCTCACTGATTGCTGTCCAACCCCATGCATCCTCCTCCTACAAAAAAAAAAACAAAAAAACGGGCAGGTCCAAATATTTAGTGTGTTCTCTTCACCTTGTCACTCAGTTTCTGACTAATTTTCTGAGCGCGGAAGACAGACATGATGAAAGACACACCTTTGTTTTCTGGGAACCTGACCAAGTATCTCAGAACAAATAGGAACCTGAGTAACTCAGTTGGCAAATGGAACACACTAATAGGATGTTCTAGGCCTCACTGTAATTAAGCTATTCAAGGTGTGATGAATAATTTTAATATGCTTAATCTTGCCAAAAACCCCTTCTCAATATTTTGTGACTTGTTAATATGATTTATGATTAAAACTGGAGTCTTGTTTCTACCCTACTTGTTAAAAGCTATTGTTGTCTCTTACACTGCTTTTTGCCTGGTAGTGCAAACACTATAATACTAAAACATCTGTTCCTCAAAGAAAAAAATTGCGTGTTACAGGCCTGTTTCTGATCTTCAGGGGGTATTCCAGAAAGCAGGTTTAGTCACTTTCCTGGGAATATTCACTCAGAGCAAGTGGTAAATCTACTAACAGAACAGCCTTATAGCTTTGTTTTGCTAAGTGGATGAAGCCATACGACTCTTCTATTAGGAAACATACCACTTACTCTGAGTTACCATAGCTGGGTTAGTCACTATACCACTGACTTGGAATACCACCCTGCTGTAGGCCACATACCAGCGGTGTAGCTCCATACTCCAGGAGTCTGGCCACAGTGCCCACGTCCCTGTTCCGCACCGCTGTGTGCATGGCTGTCCTTCCGTTGTAATCACCCTGATCCATTTCCACACCAGCGCAGTACCAGGCCTGCAGCATCACGTAGTCCCTGGCTTGCGTTGCCCTGTGTGTAGCACAGCATGGAGGTGAAGCATCAGTGTGTGTGTGTGTGTGTGTATGATTATGACGGTCATGTAAAATACACTTGCAAAACAGGCAACAATCAAGCCTTTCACTTCATGGATATTTCCTGAACAAAACAAAATCACAAGAGAAAGCATTCCTATTGCATTTGGCTTATTAGCATAAAAAGTGGGTTATTACTGACTTGCAAAGCTCCATGCCGATCCTTACGGATTCCATGTACACTGCTCCTCCCACCATTTGCAACAGCTTCACAATGATAATGTTCCTGGGGTGGGAACAAGTCGAGAAATATGAAAGAAAGGGCTTCTGAGCATGTCCGTACTCTGCGGATTCTTGTGTTATCAAGTATGTATTCAAAGCCAAAAGAGGCTGTTCTTGTTAACGAAAAACATCCCATCCCATCTCTTTCCATTTTATCCTGATGTCAATCAACATTAGGATATACTCGCAGTCCCTGACTAACTTGTTTTTGATGGCAAGGGTCATTGGGGTGTTTCCAAGGGAGTCACCGAGATTACAAGAGGATCCTTTGGAAAGAAGATACTTCACCATGTCAATGTTGCCAGTTTCAGAGGCCCTGTGAAGAGGTGTGTAGCCATTGTAGTCTGGGGTGTCAATGTCCACCTGACAGCATAAAATGTACTGTGTGATGACTACCAACAGCATACCACAGAGGACCAAATACAACATAATAAGATATACACACATTCTTACCAGTGTAAGAAGTTCCTGCAAACTCACAAAGTCATTGTTATCTACACATCTGCAAGCGAAATCTGCATACATTTGATTTCCAAACTCCTCCTTCATCTAAAAGAAAATTACAAGCTTGTTCATGCTGCTATGACAAGTAAAATGAAAAGCTGTGGTAATTTACATAATACTCACTTTGCCGTTTTTCTTCGGCTTGCCGAAAGGAAGCAATTCACCAACACACTTCAAGAAATCCCTGTTTCTTGTCTTTGCGCCCAAGACCTGAATATTTGTGACTGTCGCAAGTGGATCGTTCTGCATGGCTAAGACAATATTAAAGGAATACGCCACCCCAAAATGAAATTTTGTCTATTCCCGAAGTCCCTAGAGTTGGATAAGTCAGCAGAAGCGTTTTCCGGTCGACTCAGCCATTGTCCGAGTCTGGCGAGCACTGACTTAGCTTAGCTTAGCATAGTCGATGTAAACACACGTCGCCCAATAGCCACTTGTGGCAAAAGTAAATCAACTCACTCGATTTTTTTTGTAATTACTTCTCGTGACCTGTGCATTCAGATCGAGTACAAATGACAATGCAAATTAACACGAAGGAATTTCCCAAGCGGCATTTAGATGGGGGGCTATATTTCGCGGAAGCACAGGCGAAGCACAAAGGCTAAGCACTGCTGAAAGGCTCAAAGACGCTACGTAGCCCCTGGGAACCATCCCCCCACTTCCCTCAACAAACAAGCGTGGAGTTACTGATAAGTAGGGCAGTGACACTGTCCCAGTGTTTGAACGTTTGTTTTCTCATATATTGCGTAAAAATGGCGACAAATACTGACGAAGATGATGACTTAGATTACACTTAGATTTATCCAAGATCCAACCTGTTCGAAACTGTGTTCACTGAAGAGGAGCTGCAAGCTTTGGGTCTGGGAAGAGGACGCTCTGACTATTCAAAGCGATCAGGATGAGCGAAGGAGAGCAAACACGAACTGGTGGCGTGAGTGTGGAGTGTGCCAACCGATGCCGACTGAAATGGAGTGTTTGTGCTGTGCAGTGGGACAAAATACTGCCATCAATGGAGAGCAATGCTCCCACGAGGAGTGCAGACGCAGTTGTCACTGCTACTGAAAATTTCTCTGCAATGATCCATCCTGCAGTCCTCACTTTCTTCTTCCGACCCGATAAAGTGAACTGGAAAAGGAAAAACACACCGAGTGGACCCAATGGACAGCTGTCCACAGAGTAAGTACCAAAATGCATGATTACGTTACGGTGAAGTTCGATGTATATGCATTAGACCTGTACTCATAGAGTGTTGTTTTTACAGGCAATACAGGGATGTGTTTCCCAACACCATAGTTGCTAACCAATTAGCAACGTAGTTGGTTGGCAATGGGAAATTGCATTGCAACCAACAAAGTAGCTAACTTAGTTAGCAACTATGGTTTTGGGAAACAGACCCCAGGTTGGTGTCCTATCGTGTTGGAGTGGGCCATCAAGGGAGAGACACTGGGTAAAGGGAATCGTTTGCATAATGTGTGGTTGCAGCAATCCGACAGAAATTTTCATCAGTCTGGTGTCTACGTTGGGTTTCAAGAGGTACAGGAGGCAATAGATATAGTATTGTAGTAATGTAGTTATTAGCGTTATATGGCTTTATAAAATGTTATGGGTACTTCATTCATTTTCTGTACAAATATACAATCTGGAATATTTTTAGTGTTTTGTTGTAATACAGGCTCTGTATCTGTAAATACATAAACCTTTTACTGTAAAACTATAACTATGTCTGTACATGAAACCAAACAAGTAAAGAAAAAGCAGACATTTATTTTATTAGAAACATGTAAAAAAGTAAAATGTATACAACATTGATATAAAAAATAAAGATTTGCTTTCATTGACAGTCTTTGAAAACTTGCAGTTTGTCTTCACATATGACATTGTTCTTTTGAATAAAATGTTATTGGATTTATGTAAGGTCACTAGAAAATGATCAATGGAACATGTAAATAATTTTTGATATGTA
This sequence comes from Coilia nasus, assembly GCA_027475355.1. Lineage (NCBI taxonomy): Eukaryota > Metazoa > Chordata > Actinopteri > Clupeiformes > Engraulidae > Coilia > Coilia nasus. The sequence continues at coordinate 5,600,355 of CM050202.1, forward strand.
GCACACAAAATGTGTTGAAGGCTATGTTCTTTGACTCTGAATCGTGATGTGTGGCCTTTCCTGAAAGGTTCGTAGAGCTTCCTGTGGTAGAGGAGGAGGGGGTTGACAATGGGAGAAAACTTGTGTCTGCTGGTTCAGCAGCTGGTTCCGAGGTCATGCTGATATCCATCTCGGCCTATGCTGTATCTTGTGGTTCCTGTTGTTGACAAATAGACATACTTCAATTTCACAATAAAACATTAGAAATTAGAATCAGTTTTGTAGGCCAAGTGTATTTACACACACAAGGAATTGTGTGTCTGCATTTGACCCAATCATAAATTAGTGAAACACAAAGCACACAGGGAAACACACAGTGAGGGTGAAGAATACACTACAGGCTGCTACAGTCGCACCCGGGGAGGAGCGGGTCTTGCTCTAGGGCACTTCAGCCGTGGTCCACTGGTCTGGAATCGAACTGGCAACTTCATGGCTCTAAGTTCTAACCAGCAGGCCGCGGCTGGTCCCACACCAACATGTTAGTAGTAGAGTAGAGTAGAGTAACTTTATTGATCCCGAAGGAAATGAAGGTGTCCAGTAGCATACACATAATACATATTGCAAAAAACAGATCTCCTGAAGTCCACCACCATTTCCTTGGTTTTGGTGGTGTTCAGTTGCAGCTGATTAGTTCGACACCACCCAACGAAGTCCTCCACAAGGCACCTGTACTCCCCCTCCTGTCCATCCTTGGTACACCCCACGATTGCAGTGTTGTCAGAGAACTTCTGCATGTGACAAGTCTGAGTTGTAGCTGAAATCGGTGGTATACAGGGTGAACAGTACAGGGGAGAGCACAGTTCTCTGCGGTGCACCTATGCTGCTGTCCACAGCCTCTGGTGTAAGGTCCCCAAGTCTGACAAACTGTTAGTCACCTCACAAAAAAAATAACGGCCCCACACAAGTTTCTAACTGCTCTATAACTACATATGTGCTTTACTGTAATTGTAAGCTACACATAATGAATACTGGTCATCCAAGTTTGCTACTTACATCAAATGTTATACCTCTTCTTGGACTGCACACAGCTGTGACCATGGGCAAAGATGCTGTATCCTACAAAATGAATAGATGCATGCAATGTCAAGACTTTCAGTTGTCATGGTACAGTACCTGTAACAACAGCATGAGAAAAGGTTCATTAGCCTACCAGTTGTTGTGTCCATGTGGGTGCAAGGACAAACAGTGACTTCATGCGTGTTGCAGAGCTGTGCAAAGGTAACAGAGCCTTGAAGTTCTGGACTTCTGAGAAGTGGACTGAGGTAAGTCTGCAAAAAGCTGGAGGGACTCCTCAACTTCTGCTGTGTCTTCATCTTCCTGTACAGCACTGAGAACACCCTGAGAAATAGTTGATAGAATGTAAATGAAATAATTACTCCAAGAGGCCAAAACCTTCTTGAGTGAAAATCTTTGAATGATTGATTTTTTTATGTAAACTTTACATGAACAGTAACGTCTTTGCAATTTTCTTATCACAGTTACGTTATGTGATCCACTCGTAGGCTAGCTTTTTCTGAGTCCAGGCTGAACCATTATGCTAAGCTAAGTGTAACCAAACCCTGCATTCATTCCATGCTACAGGTAAAGCTTACAGGTAAAGTGATTGTTTATAGTACATAGAGTGAAGGCTTGCCGAGGTTGTAATAAAACTGGAAGCGACAATGTGAGCCAAACTAACATCACGTTGCAGTTACAATGTTGGCAATGTATAACCCAGGGAAGGATAAAAATTACACTTACAGGCATGGATGATGCACTACGTGCAGCCTCTGTATCAAACACAGAAGGGACGGCCGTTTTCTTCAGTGCCAATACCATCTTTCTTGAAGCATAGTGCATTTTCTGTTTATAGTCCTCCCGTTTGAAATGCTCCTCGCAAACACTGTACTGCTTTATTTTCTTCTCCGGTGTCGTTGATGGAATGCCGAGGGCTGCAAGCCACAGACGTCTTCGTTCCACAGGTTTTGGAAATCTGTGAAACATTGTGTTGATGTATGTCTTCTGCTTGTTCTCGCAAGCCCGTTGCTACACAGGTGTTAACCATTTTTACGCAATATATGAGAAAACAAACTTTCAAACACTGGAACAGTGTCACTGCCCTACTTATCAGTAACTCCACGCTTGTGTGTTGAGGGAAGTGGGGGGATGGGGTTCCCAGGGGCTACGTAGCGTCTTTGAGCCTTTCAGCAGTGCTTTGCCTTTGTGCTTCGCCTGTGCTTCCGCGAAATATAGCCCCCCATCTAAATGCCGCTTGGGAAATTCCTTCGTGTTAATTTGCATTGTCATTTGTACTCGATCTGAATGCACAGGTCACGAGAAGTAATTACAAAAAAAATCGAGTGAGTTGATTTACTTTTGCCACAAGTGGCTATTGGGCGACGTGTGTTTACATCGACTATGCTAAGCTAAGCTAAGGTCAGTGCTCGCCAGACTCGGACAATGGCTGAGTCGACCGGAAAACGCTTCTGCTGACTTATCCAACTCTAGGGACTTCGGGAATAGACAAAATTTCATTTTGGGGTGGCGTATTCCTTTAAGAAGACGTGGTAGTAATACGTGGCCATCAACTATGCCTACGAATATCACCATGCAGTATTGATGTAATAACTTAATGCATTTGCAATTGAAGGCTTCAGGCTATCACTCAAGGTAGCTAGGCAACACTGTCATTATACCTTGCTAAATCAGGTTAGTAAAACATGTTTACACCTTTTTCAGCATTTGGTAATGTGTCATAGCATAAACACTGTGTAAACGTCTACCTTGACATGCAATGTTTACAGATGAAGAGTGGCGTGTACACCTAGGAACTAGCCTTTAACATAACCAAAAAATATTTGTTTTTGTTGGAGGAACTATAGCAGAGTTGTTTGGTAACGTCATTGCTAGCTATTGCTAATCAGTTATCCTACCTCAGATGGAATATCGTAGCTTCACTCCTTGAAATGAAGATTTTGTAGCTTTTAGCTCACCTGCAGATACCAATTTTGGACAAACTTGATATAAAAATACTATTGTTAATATAAGAGGTGCCCCCAAACCGATTAATTTCAGCTTGTTTCTGGACGAAACGCAGCTATCTTACCTGTTTGACAAAACCAGATCGGACTGGGCTGGCATAGAATCTGGTAGCTGAAGATTCTTGGGTGAATGTCGTCAAGTAAGGGCTACGCACTACCCATTTGCTGTGTATATTTCAATGACTAGACCTGTCTGTACGACATGTCTCTTTCCATATACAAATAAGCCAAGCATAACTAGGATTGTGTTTAAAAGTGCAAAAAAACGGTGGTGTTTTTTTTTTTTGGAGTACAGTAGGGCTGATGGTCAAGTGAAAGGGCAAAGCTATTCAATTTCTCACAGAACACAATACTGTACTCCCTTCTTTTCTTTTCATTTCATGCTAGCACATAAACTGCTACATGTAGACTTATGGAGGCTTTTGTAGGCTATTTATTGTGATTTTTTTGCGTGTTCAATAAAACCCAATGGTTATGTCCTCCAAGGTGTTTTCCCTCCTTAGAAATGACTGGAAATATGACAGAATGGGCCTTATGATGATTGCTTATGATGAATATTGCTGTTTTTTCTCTCTACCATCTCGACTCAATAATGTCAAGTCACATTATTTATATAGCACATTTAAAAAAAAAAAGTTAACCCAAAGTGCTTCACAGTAGAGACTTAAAAATGTACATATTAAAGCAAAAATATAGGCTACAAGAAAGACTAAAAAAAAGCAAATAGGTTGGGAAAATACAACAAATCGATGTATGTAAAATAAGTAGTAAGAAAAAAATGAATATAAATACACAGCGGGCATTGCATTTCTTAAATATAGGCCCTACATCAAACAATCCACTTTAAAACTATCCACAGAATTGCAAGATTTTATTTGAAGCGAAAAACTATTCCATGACCTTGGAGCAGTGTCAGAAAAAGCTGGGTCGCTTTTTGTTTTGAGGCATACAGTATGTGCAGAACCGAGAGCAGTTGTGAGGAAGACCTGAGGACAGTGTATGGGGTTAGATCTGTGACATATAAAGGCGCTAATCCATTAAGAGCTTTAAAAACAAGGAGTAAAAACTTTAAAGTCAATACTAAATTTAACCAACAGCCAGTGCAAACGAGCCAGAAAGGGGTGTAACATGCTCGTGTTTCCTTGTTCTTGTTTAAAGCCGTGCTGCTGGATTTGGAACCAATTGTAGCCTACAAATGTTGGACTGGGACACACATGGAGTTGCAGTAAGCCAGCCCAGAGGAAAGTATGGATAACTGTTTCAAGAGCATTTTGCGATATGTGTCGAGGGTTCCTGGCACACTGAAAGACTGGGGAACATGAAACTTCTTGGACACGTATCCCTAGCCTGGTAAACCAGCCCTTCAAACGTAGCACAGTCAACGTCACCGCTCACGAACACTCCCTCTGTTCGCTGACTGGCCAGGGCAAAAATTTACCTCATACACTCTCAGAAAAGAAGGTACAGAATTGTACTTTTAGGGGTACAAAGGCTTGTCACACCGGCAGTACCCTAAGGCACATAATTGTACCTTTTAACCACTGTTTTTCAACTAGTTTGTACCTTCTCCAGAGCTGAATAGGTACACATCGGTACCTTAAGGTCCAAATATTAGCCTTTCTTGGTACATTAATACTGATTGTACCTTAAGATACAGATTTGTACCCCTACTGTCCCCATATTTCTGAGAGTGTACAGCAATGTCAGTGAAAGCACTGCCAGACCCTCTGTACAAAATGAAATGAAGTATGAGGGGCTGGTTTACCAGGCTACTGTATCCTCATCCTATGGAATAGATAGAATGGATATGAAATAGAGGGTTTTGGTGGGAAAATTGTACATTTAAAAACTGACACTGAATCGGCAGTATGTTGGGCACAGAAAATCTCTGTGACACATGGCCATGTAGGATCACTACTCCAACCTCTTAAAGCACATTATGTTTGGTAAACTTTAATGTTCCATAATTCCCAAAAATTACATTCTGACTAATAACTGCTACTAATAACAATTTTTAAGAAAACTGAAAGTGAACTAACTAACTCCTCCAAGGGCTGAACTTCCTACAACACACTGCAGCGGTCATACCTAAGATGTTTCTTAAAATTACACCGTATTTTGCCGCATTTTAGGACATTTTCAAAATTAGGTCTTGTGTTCCTATAGCCTATTTCCCTTCCATTTAAGGCCTGTCCTCCCACAGGACAAGATGTAAATATTCTTTATGTGCCAAAAACACTCACCAAGACAGTAGCGCAGTATGACACTGACAGGTTGACAGAGGAGTTTTCAAATAGACACCTTCCTTCCTTAACGTTTCCTCTATGATGCCTCCAGAGGGCTGAAAAGTGACCCCAAGCACCATAGGAGCACCCATAGACATATAAACATAGACGCCGCCTTCCGCGTAGAACCATACGTTATCCTCGCCGCCATATTGGATGTGGCAAAGTGGAGCTTCTTCAACCGTCTCTAGACAGTAGCCTAGAATAAAGATGCCTCATTTATGTGCTGCGTTTAACTGTACTAACAGGTTTACCGTCCAAACGAGATCACATGGGATTACCTTTTACAGATGAGACTGGAAAAATACTTTTCATTGTATTTGGCCATTATAACGTAATTTTACAAACAGAAGTAGGCCTAACTGACTTTGTGCCTAATATGAAGTCTCGCGCATAGCTGCTCGGTGAAACCAGCCTCCAAACAACGAAAACGTCTTTCCTATTTAACTAAATCCGTAACTACGCTGATTATTGTTAGTTGCTTAACTAACTTTGCACATACTACATAGGTTTCACAAAAATAAAGAGATTAAAAGGCAGTGGGAGACAGGTGTGCGACGGGAGGGGTTTTCTGCTACTCCGTCATCTGCAGTGAACACTTCAGAACGGATCATTTTGACAGGACAGGCCAGAGCGTCAGGATCAGAGAGGGAGCTACTCTTTCTGTCTTCAGTTTCCCAGCTCATCTCCACAGAGAATGTGTATAGGTATAAGCAGTGATGATTAGATACTTCAGTGTCACACTATGATGAACATGTTTTTCCCTTTCTGAATGTGAAGGAATCAGTGTATTTTGTTTTGGTATGACGGTAGAATTTGGCCGAAGTCAGTTTGGCGGTAATTCAGCTCACTTTATTCAGCGGGATTAGGCCTATACTAGGCCTGTGTGGTGACTCAATAAATAAAACAGTTAATTTTTTTATTTTTCATTCACTATTTCCAGTCAAATGTAGATCGGTATTGCTCGACCCCACCTCCGCTACACGGAATACTGACGAGTAGCCTATTTCGCACACTATTTATAACCATCATGTTATAAACATTAAACGAAGTTCGCCCCATTTACTTCCACTGGTCTACGGGGTAGATTTGCCACATCCAATATGGCCGACACGCTGACGTATCCCAGCAACGGGCCACCAGCTCAATGCGGCGTCTATGTTTATATGTCTATGGGAGCACCCCTCTCTTTGCCAGCCCAGCTTTCGAGAGGTGCAAACTAAGTTTGCATCCAGTTGCTGAACTTCATTCAACTGATCTGACCTCAAGCTAGTCAGTGCGAGGCCTCGTGCTACTTAGTTTAGTTTGTTTATTTTACTTACATTAAATGTTTGCAGTAAACAAAGACATGGGTGCACCGTGATTTAGCTAAAAGCTACATCCCATTTGTAGTCCATTGCTGCTGATAACAGGTTCGGTGTAATTGCTTGTACTTGTAAATTGTGCTTTTGCATCATTGTTTTGCACCCATAGCCCAAGAATTTAATGCACAACCACATTTCCCAGAATACCCACAAACGGAAGTCCAAGCTTGCTCATGGAAAGTGAGAAGTTGAAAAGGATTGCTAGTATCGAAACAGTAAATGAGGGAAACGTCTGAATTCCGAGGTTGCCTGAAATTGCCATAATCTGTGTCAGGTATGTAACCGTAGCTTTAAGTCCACGTTAGTATACTAGATTTTACCACGGACCACGCATGTAATTCTTATTAGCAGCTAATGATAACGTTACCCACCATGTCAGCAATAGGAAGCTACTTAGCCAGCTAGCATAAATTGAGCCTTGTAAATTGTTTGTCGATCAAAACATTCTCGATTACCTTCAGATAGGCTGATCAACAACTTTAGCAACCTACAAAACTTGCAAACTATAGATGCTTCTGATTTAAGTTGGAGAGTTCGACACCAGACAGAATGTTAAAGATGTTGACAAGAGTGTACATCAACGCTTTAAACCTTTACCAATTCATATTGAGGCGTTTCATCTAAATAATCTTGTGACATTGGTTGTGTCGTTTGCATTTGTAGTACCACAACAGGCGTTCAGGATGTCGGTTCTAGTAATTTCTAGTTGAATGACGGTCAATTTTTTGTTTAGACTGAATTCACCCTCCTATTTTTGACAAACACCGTAAATACGCACTAAGCTATGAGGTCATCATCGTGCTCTGTGCGTTCGAGTTTGGCCAATGGCCTGGGCGTTTGTGAAATCTACTGTAGCATAACGTATTGACAGCTACCCAGCAAGAAAACTGATAAGAGCATTATCGTTAAAACGTCAAACGTATTTGGAGAATGTGACTGTGTCTATTATCTGTCTCGTTCAACAGGGCAGGATAGGATCTCCATACATCTCTTTGCTTGTTGCTATGGCAATTCTATTTGCTGTGGTAGCTCGTGGCACCACCATCCTTGCCAAACATGCCTGGTGTGGTGGAAACTTTCTTGAGGTGACCGAGCAGATCCTGGCCAAAATCCCCTCTGAAAACAACAAACTCACCTACTCTCATGGCAGGTATTGGACATGCTTCATATTCTAGGCAGGACGCTGGTGAGATGTCAACATGACATCACTCACCAATTTACCCCAGTTTTATTCTTCGGTGTTGTTACAATACAAGATGGTTAAAAAGAACTTTTTTTTTCTATATTTCAGCTATCTCTTCCATTACATCTGCCACGACAGAATCATCTATCTGTGCATCACGGATGATGTGAGTGTTTACCTTTTTTTGGATATTTAATTTTACCATTATTGAAATGTAAAGTGTTCAAGTGTAAAGTGTACTGAACGAGGTCACTTATCTCAACAAAGATGGTGAAAAGACAAGTGTTCATAAAGGTGGTTGATATAGTTTTGAAGACCTGATGCTCTATTAAATGTCATTGCTATGGTTACTGCACTGACACAGACAGTATTTTAAAATGTAAAATCATAAAACCATATTGTTTTATTTGTTGTGGGTTCTTTAATAACCACAACATTACTTGAAAATAATTAACTTAATCATTGAACCCCAGCTGGTTTACATGTTCACCAGGAACTGTGCATTTTACTGAACATAACATTTTTTTTCAGGTCTGTCTCAGCATTCTATCTCATAACAATTACACGTTGCCTATATCACTATTGTTCACATCATTGCACATATGGTTTCTTTCTTTGCAGGACTTTGAGCGCTCACGAGCCTTCAGCTTCCTCAGTGAGGTGAAGAAGCGCTTTCAGACCACGTATGGCTCTCGCGCGCAGACGGCCCTGCCCTACGCCATGAACAGCGAGTTCTCCAGCACTCTGGCTGCACAGATGGTGAGCCGCGTATCTCGAAACACCCCACATCATCGTGGCTCTGTCACCCTTTTGTCCTGTCCCTTTATACACCTGCCTTATCAAGCGCAGAGATCTTCAGACAAGTTGAGCTGTCAAGGATGTAAAATGGAGACTTGAAACAGCTATAGCTGCCTTTTTCCAGGGGTATAACACATGCAGATGTGTGGTGTGCTGGTAGACTGCCTTGTGGGACACCCGGAATTACATAATGTCTCACTCATCAGGCTTAAGATTAGCCTCAACATATGTGCAGTATGGTTATGGAAGGTCTGCACACCACACATGCTCCAAAATTGTCAAAATTCCGAATTGCAGATCTTCTCTGTTTTATAGTCATTTGCATTTGTCTGGCATCTGTAGGGTTAATTTTTGGATGTGCGCACCTTCTCACTCGCAGCAGTGTGGTTATGGGCAAATGTGCTAAAAAAGAATGTTGGGCTGACCAATTAGGAGTTGGCATTCATTATCAGTTTGTGGGGGAAAGGTTTTAGCCAAAGTAGAGGTTAGTCCGGTGAGAGTGGTGGTGGTTAAGGGTGGGAGCCATTGGCATTATTGGGGGGGGATCAAGTTGGGCTCAGATGCGACTAAATGGGAAGCTGAAGTGGGCAGTCCTGTCACAGGGTCATGGTCTGGAGGAGCCAGCCTCACTGATTTAGTCATTGCTGATACAGCTGTTGTGTTTCTGCTGGGTTTTCACCATCATTTTGGTGTTTGCTTATGTATCTGTGTGTGTGTGTGTGTGTGTGTTGGTACCAGAGCCCTGTTTAAGTACATGGTTTAGTGACAAACTTAGGTAAGCTAACACTGAGTAAGTAGTGCCCAGTAAGAGCTCAGTACCTGTTTTCTCCTAGCAAAACAAAACTGTAAGACCTTTCTATTTGCAGGCTTGTGCCTTACCTGTAAGTTACCTTGTCCCAGTTTGTCCCTAAACTGTATAGTGTACTGGGAACAAAGCCAATATCAGTTAGTCTAAGCAGTTGTCACAGAAGTTGTGGAAAATAATGTTTGGCTTATAGTCATTCTCTTGTTTTCCAAAAACTGAAGGGGATTAGGCGGTACATCGGAGCGTGTGAGGTAGCCATTAGTTGTTCATGTTGTTCGTTGGTCAATGCAAAGAGCTGTGTACTGTGCACTCTTGAGAAATCACATCATCCCTCATATCACCCCTTTCACTCCCCATGCCTTTGTGAGAATTTGGGTGTAAATGTTGCTACTGGATAGCCACCTACACTGTACATACACTCTAGCCTCGCCTGCTGTTACGCTTTACCACTTCCGGGTGCTATTGTTTTTATTTATTTGTTTGTTTGTGTCGTCAACAGAAATACCATTCAGACCCTCGGGGAACAGACCGCATCACAGAGACACAGTTGCAGGTTGATGACCTGAAGGGCATCATGGTCCGAAACATTGGTGAGGACTGGGGGTACCCGGCACATCGTTTCGTGTCTTTTAATGTGTCGCACTAGTATTACAGATTTATTGCAGATGTATTCCAGTTTCCCCATTTTGAATATGTGTAGATCTTGTGGCTCAGAGGGGAGAAAAGCTTGAGCTTCTCATCGACAAGACTGAGAACCTGGTGGATTCTGTGAGTCCTTATTTCCTGCTGACAGATTACCTTACCAATGCTCTGTTTTTGCTCAAGATAATGCCCTCCTTTCTGTCCATCTTTCTTTCTCTCTCCGTGTTTCTCTCAGTCGGTTACCTTTAAAACAACAAGCCGCAACCTAGCTCGTGCCATGTGTATGAAGAACCTAAAGCTTACACTTATCGTAGCACTGGTGGTACTGGTAAGCATACGCACCGTGTTTGGCATATTAAATTCATTTTTTCTGTTTTTTTTCCCAAAGCTGGTTAGAACAGCTTCTGCATTAGACCTCAGTTAAGATTGTTTACATGCTTGGCCTTGTTGGAAGAGATCTACGTATATAGGCTACACCAGACTTGTCCATATGTTCAAATGAAAACATTCATTCATTCAACACTCTTATTATTTGGTCATGTGAAACGTGAATGGTGTTATTTCATGTGGACACAGATTTCACTTATGGAAGTAAGAACAGTGTGTGGATGTGACCTTGGTGTTTTTTAGGTTAGTAACGGCACTACACATGTGACTGTCTCTGCAGGTTGTGCTGTACATCATCGTGTCCGCAGCCTGCGGAGGCCTGAGCTGGCCCACGTGCCTAAAGAAATAGGACGAAAGAAGCGAGTGAAAGAGAGGAAAATAAACAACAAAAAGAAACGAGTCGACATGAAACGCCTCCACTCTCGCTTCCTGGGGTCTGTAAGGGAAAAAAAGTAAATGAAAACAAAAGAAACCACTCTCAAGAAACATTTTACCACTTGAGCTCCATACTTCCTTTGCCTGGTCCTCCTCTCCTCCTCTCCTCCTCTTCTCCATCTCGTCCTTTCTGCTCCTGATTTCGGAGGAGGGGGTCGGATAGAAGTCACGGTGAACGCCTGCCGCACTGATGAGGAAATGGAGGTGCGGCAACATTCCTTCCACGCCCCACACCAGCCAGTAGCAGAGATGCAGACTCCATTGTGACAAACGAAAGCTTTTTTTCCACCCCTGTGTTATGTTTTTCCCCTTTAGTGATCACATAAATGCAGTAGTATGAAGTGTTAGACTGACTGACTGAACAACATAACTGACTAGATCCAAATGCGTTCTAATAGCTGGTGTGTTTAGCCTTGAGGTTGAACTCTGGTTTCATTTAGCTTTGGTTCTTTAAGACACAGTCACACGAGGCATTGTTTCAAGTGATCACCTGGCCATGTTACCTTCCAGAGATCATGCGCACAAGAGATTAGTTAGTCATAGGTAGTGTCACAGATCAGGGTAACCTTTGACCCCTGTTCTTAATGGCCATTGTTAATGGTTATGGGTGCTCAGAGAGAAGGAAGCACATTTTTTGTGTAGTTTCATTTGGAATGTTGCCTAAAGGGCATCTTTGCCAGTGGGTTTTGAGATGAAGTGTGGAGACATGGGTTTGCAACACTTTACCTACTAAACCTAATGTGATTTCTGTTAATATCATCATAATTATGTACGAAGCCTTGCTCTTAGTACGTGTAGCCATCATTTATTACCTTTAGAGAAAGAGTGGAGCTGACTCCCATAGTGCGTCTGTGCCAAGGCACATATCATATGTCTCAAATGTTAGCTTGTATTGAAAATCTGTTTAATGAGAGCGACAGGTTTGTAAAACATGCTAGTCACTGTCCAAAGAGGACACCATTTTGAGTTTTCCATTTTTTTCTACCGTACAATGTGAATCACTGTTGTTTTGGTACATTATGCAAACTGGCCCTTGTGCAAGCTTCAAAATTCTTGCCAGTCACCCCTCTGACAGGTCTTGTCTTTAGACTGTACCTGCAGATAAAGAACGCCTGAGTATTAAGCCAGTACTTTTAACTCAAAATGTCAACGCCATGTAGGTCATTTACTTTGAACTGAAACGTCAGGATGCTTGGTCAGAATGCATGACCTTGAAACGGTTTCTTGTCTTAGAAGAAAAAGAGCAGGAATGCATCATCACAAGCATCCTGTGAGTTCGCCATCCACCCAATGCCATATTATCATTAATGTGTTGGCCTGGACTATTGAGGCAGGCTGTAAGTACAGGTGCAGGTCTGTCTGTGGCAGCCAGAGGCATAGGTCAAAAAAAAACAAAAACTCTGGATTAGCTGGTATCACCACCATCGAGAAAAGTTCTGTTTGGGTGTTTTTTTTTGTTTTTTGTTTTTAAAGGAGTAGCAACCCTGTTCCAATGTTTGTTTTTCCAATAATGCACTTTTTACATATACATTTTGCTTCCTGCCATGATGTGTATAATCATGTAATTATTTAAAGATTGTCTATCTAAAATTTTAAATGAAAATAAAAAGTATTGTAAATGACATTTTGATTTGAGAGATTTATAAAACATGCAAGCCAATATTGTTTAGCAATGAAAAGAGTAGCATTTTTGTCTTTGAGGAACTGAAATTGAAATCTGTACACAAAATAACACTACTTATTTTTAAGCACATCAGAATCACAGTAACAGACCTGTTTATTGTTTTAGACTTTTACAGAGCAATGTTCAGTGATCCAACCAGTGAAAATAGACGGGCTTGTTATCTGGGATCTGAATCTGAGTCTCAGATTACTTCTTCCTGGAACAGTTGGCCAGGAAGTCATCATTCTGTAACCTGAAAGGAAACCATGTCATTATCATACACACTGAATGCCTGCACGTAGACACACAAACGTAGACCAAGTGCATATTTGAGAGGTTTATCATCTGTAATCCGTATTTACCTTGAGCTCCAAATCTGACTTTTTCTGGGCCCGTTTGATTTCTCTCTTCCTGGGCCCAGCTCTGCTTGTCACCCCTGGAAAGAAACATACAGACACCTCATTGTAATACCAACAACAAAGACAAAGTGTTTTCTAGATAGCAGTCCTTGATTTAGGCCCACAAGGAAAATGTATTTTGTCATGCAAATGTCTTCTTAAAAAGTGTGTGACTGTGACTGCCAGTTCTGTGTATTGGAAGTTTTTCTGTAATCAGACGGCCTAAAGACAAGACTGCTAATATGATATCTCTCACCATAGTCACTCAAGGAAGGGGGGCCCTCCAGGTTCTGTGGCCCATCAGGCTGAGGCTCGTCTGACTTTTTGTAGTAATAATCCTGATCGGGGGGACCAAAGCGCTGGAGGATCGAACAAAAAAAAGGGAGGGATTACTACACGTTAATAATAGGGACACAATTTATTCTTTGTAGTCATATGAGTAGAGACTTCTTTTAGAGTCAATATAATCCTCTTAACAGTGCAAGGCATGCTGGAAGTGAGAGAGTGAGTCTGTCTTAATGAAACCATGGGTTGCCATGTCGAAGCCAGTCTGCTGGGACTAAAGGCATAATTTGCAGTGAGGGTTAGGGGGGTCCTGACCCTGACCAAAAACTAAGTCCAGTGAAAATACCCCACCACAATAATCATATCACACATGACTATACCTTCCAATACGCCTGGATTTAAACCTCCCAGCCTGTGAGCTGGGACCCACCTTGTCTGGCCACATGAAGCTGACAAACAGGATGACGGGAAGGCCCACACTGAAGACATAAACCCCCCACAGCCACGGCCTCTTCACTGTAGCCACAAATAGCTGTTGCAGAAGGCCTGGCTGATGGTGAAAGAAAGTGAGCATGGAGATAAATACAACTGTTTTTAACACAAGTCCCAGTATACATATAGCCATACATACATAAAATAGATTCCCTTGTCCTTAGAAACAGTTACATCTTTACATTAATTGAAATCTGCTCAAGAATGGAATCAGTAAGTGTATGAGCATAACAGGTACATGATATGACTAGACCCAAAGGCAAAAACTGAGCCATTTTTAGTTTTGTGTGTGGGAGGTCACAGTTTCTCCACCTTTCTACTGTGTCTGCCAGTTAGACAATGATGCATTCTTTGTGGAGTGGACATACACCATTGTCATTGGTCAAGGGCTTTTGTTGAACTATTTTTAACACGTTACAGTGTCTAAATATCATATGGGTATATATGGGATATATGGGCACATATGAGCTGCCCTGATGCAATCATAAACAGCTTCCAAATGAATATTCCACACGGAAGGCTCTAACATGGCACTCATGCCTTGTTGTCTTGTCATGTTATCACTCACTTGTAACTCAAACAGTCTTTTAAAATAAAATAAAAAACATCTACAGCATATCATTCAGTCATTACACTAAAACCTTTCTGGGTCACAAAAATAACATAGTGTCACATTTTGATGTCATGTAATGACTGGTAAACAACACTGATTTTGCACAGAGATGTAAGTGGTTTTTTTTTACCTGCTGTCTCTGTCCCCAGGTGTCCTGGGTCCAGCGCTGAGCGATGTTCAGGTCATCACACAGCAGGATGTTGTCAAACAGCACCCCTGACGTCAGGGACCACAGCTCCAGCCCCACGGCCCTCATGGGGGTCATCCGGAAAGGGTGAAGGTCCTCGAAGTAACCAGGGTTTGGGATTGACCGAGGCTGCCAAGGTCCCTTTAGTTTAGGGAGTGGGAACCACTGTGTTAACCACTGTGTTAACTCACAATCCAGTGTAATCACTATGTTTTCCTGTCATGCAGTGGTTAGTGAATGATGCTCTGGAGGATCATAACTATGTAAATAATTTTATGTTGGATTGTTCTGTGTTTATTGGGTTGTAAGTAGAAGTTCTATGATATCATGCCATCTCATTTGTTGTTGTTTTGTTTTTGTTTTTGTACCAACCCTAGTCCTCTTAGTCACAGTCAATGTGAGATACAATACCAATAAATCATTCACACAAACAAAACTAATGTCCCAGTGAACACATGCAGGACATCTAACAGAGATAGAGTTTAACAGCTTAGGTAAGGGAAGTGTGTAGAAAATAAATATAAAAGTCACTCAAATAAAACACTACTCCCAGTGTTGAAAGAAGGAAGTTTGTTCATTTGTTTTTGCAAGGCTAGTTGATAAACAGGTTCACCATGGTTGCGGAAGTTAACAGCCAGTAATTTTAATCTCTGTCATCTGAGAGCAATGTTCACCAAAGGCACAGAGCTTGAACATCATCACAAACTTAGCTGTCCCCAATTGTCCCACAAATGCTGTCAGTGTGAAAGCACCCTAAAACTTTTAGGGATTTCGCAAGATGTAACATCTTGTGTCTGGTGCTGTGTTGACTGCGTGCCTGGCACCTGGTAATTTGGGTTGTCGATCATAGGAGGCTTCCACTTCCCTCTGTAGGCCGGGTTATGGAGCAAGGGTGGGGACCAGGGACCACAGCCCACAGCACGAGCACACAAAGGGTTGGAAACCAGAGTAGCCTCCCACTCCCCATCCATTTCGTCAGACCTGAGAAGACAAATGCATTAACGCAGAGATAGGTCAGCGTGTTTACTGATTCTTTATTTTTTGTGCATGTAATCTGCAAATAAATAACATTGCCTTTTTTCAGTTGGAGACCATTACATAGGAGACGCTATACAGGTAAATACTGTCAAAGCCACAAACCACATGTCAGGTTTTACAAATATTGTTCTATGAAGACACTGATGCATTGAATTAAATTTCACTTGAGTGTAGCACACAGCTCCATAAAGTGATGTGTCTGAACCCAGATCACATGTCCATGCTTATGCTGTCATTCTGCAGTGCACACAGTTCTGACACAGGAAGTGGTGAATCATACTGTATGACTCGGCAACAGCTGTCCCATGAGGGTATACAGCAGCATGACCAGCAGGCTGGCTGGCTGGCTGGCTGGCTGGCTGACTCACCAGTCATCCGGTTGCCCTGCCTCTGGGTCTGGGATAAAGGGCTGCTCCTCCTCCAGCCAGCCGTCCGGCCTCTGGGCCGCAGGGTCAGGGATGAGCTCTGGAGCATCTTCATCCCTGTGGTGGACATACAAGAGGTCACTCATTTATGAGGCTTCAGGGTGTGTGTGTGTGTGTGTGTGTGTGTGTGTGTGTGTGTGTGTGTGTGTGTGTGTGTGTGTGTGTGTGTGTGTGTACTAGGGCTGCACTATTTGAGGAAATATATAATTGTCATTTTTTTTGACAGATAGTGCAGGTATGATTTGATCTGTGGTAATAAAATGAGTTCTAAAAGCTTTAGTTTAATATTCAAAATATGACCTGTGGTTAGACCACTTCTGATTGGTAAGTAAGCATGCAATACTGCACAATGATATGTGAGTGTCACACTGTGTTTCATACAAGGAGGCTGACATGGATAGAAAAATCACGCATGTGACAAGATTGACCAGTGGCAAACTGCACAGTTAATTGCAGCCAGTGCCATTATATACTTGGATTTGCTCCATTGTAACGGCACACACACAGCTCTTGTGTGCACTGCTGTAGCTATGTTAACCTTCTCTATGTGACTATTCTTCTATAAGCGTATGTGTTGTCATGACATGTAAACAAGTTATAGGCTGAATGTAGGATGTGTCAAGTGCCAAAACAAGAATCAGAATCAGATTTACTGATGCTTTGTCTTCAGTTGCACATGGATGTGTGACAATATCCCTATACACCAATATCTCTTACAACATACTGCCTCTCCCAATTTAACATTACTCTCACTGATTTTAGTTTTCTGGAAAACTCGGCTGCATTCAAGGTAAAACACACCAATCCGGGGGCTTTGTGGCCTTGGGGTCTGGGATGCGCTGTCTGTCATCCCAGGCATCTGGCACAGTATCCTCAGGGTCTACCACCTCCCTGGGGGGATTCACTGGAGGCTCCATGTCCTCCAGCAAACTGCCTTTACTGATGATTGCGAGGTCGATCAGAATTTCATAGGTGTTGTCTGGATACAAACCTACAAAGTGAGCACACACAGGTAGGTTACAAATCTGGAGCTAAAGGGGTCACTCACAACCCCATGGCTGTAACAGGGCTGTAACAACCTGAGCAGGTGATATCAAACATGAGGTACTCACAATGATTGGCAATATTAGTGATGCACAAAAGGTCTTTATTGCGTAATCACAGAGGTCTCTGATGCGATGACCTAATGATTTGAATCCCAAAAACTGAAAGAATGAGAGAGACAAAGCATGCAGTGTCAGCCATTGTAGACAGAGATTTGAGATAAAGTCATCAAACCACTTGAGGTGTCTGTGTCTTCACAGATTTAGGTTTAGGATCAAACTGCTCTCACTCTCTCTCTTTCTCTCTGTCTCTGTCTTTCTCTGTACTCACGCAGGGTATACAGGTGGGGCTTGCGATCGTTGAAGTAACCACTTAGGTCCGTAGCAGGCTGTCGCGCTTGCTTCTCCTCGTACTGTCCTGTCACGGGGTTCTGATGGCGGAAGATGAAGTGGACCTTGTAGCTGGTTCCACACTTGTCAGGTCCAAACATGATGGTATATGGGGTGGCATCACTAAACTGGTCCTGGGAAAAAAGAGAGGGCTGAGTAAGAATTCATACAAAATGCTCTAATATGACTATAGGATGCTGTAGAAGTACTGTACGCCTTGACTACAAATTAAAATTACCACAGCAAGTGCAATCAGCATAACAGTGCATGAAATGCATGAGATCCATCCAATTTATTAGCTAGTCTTCTTTAAACTGGAAGTTGGTGCAGCAATCCTTAAGTCACTACAGATGCTTCACAAAAAATGAGTCAGACAAACATTGTCCTTACCAACTGAAGGCCAGCATTATCAGATAAAAGCTTGATGTAGGCCCCCCCACAATCCACACCCTTTTGGAAGTACACTTCATACCTGCATAAAGGTCACATCATTGCAAGTATGAAGGCAGAGCATCTTTGTTGTTTAATGACATCTTATTGCTGCTGCTGCAGAAGACTGTATTGGTAACAGTGCTGTGGAGCATACTACAGCATTCCAGTACACAGACTAAGTTGGTGGGTATGGTAGCTGAAATACAAATCTAATGTGTAATAACTAAATTAGGGCATTCACTGACTAAATGAAAACCACGTTTTTAATAGGCTGCCTGGTGAAACACACAGCATCACACCCAGAGCAAAATGTTGATATATTGACCCTTTGACATGTATATGCATGTTTTTTAAAAGCCTCTAAAACAAAACAACAGGTAAGCTCCTGCAACCCCTTTCCCTCCTATTGTAATAATAATGTTCTGGCTTCAGAAACACTATTATGGAGCCAACAAACAACATGCGCAAACATGTGCACACACACACGTATGACTCACTGCAAACAGAGAGGTTTGTCCTTAAAGTGGTACACAGAGCGCAGGTGTGCAGAAATAGCATGATGACGGCCCGCACTCTTCATCACCAGCCCCTTGTTTCCTGGCAACACTTGATGATATGACTCCTCCACAGCCCATTCCCCTGATAGATAGATAGATAGATAGATAGATAGATAGATAGATAGATAGATAGATAGATAGATAGATAGATAGATAGAAAGTCTATCTAAATGCAGTCATTTTGGTTTGCGTACAGAGAGGAAGAACATGTGAAATATATATATATCTGTATCTCATGTACCATCATACTTCAGGTTATTCTCCCCCACTTTGTCTGCCTTGGACCGGACCCAGTTTCTTCCACGCAAATGGGGAGACAGTTTCGTTAACAAATAAGCAATTTGGGTAATAATTAATGAAAAGTTATTTAGTTAAAAAGGAAATGTACCTGTTCAGTGGTGCTGTGTCAAAGGTTTCAGCAAAATGGGCCTTTTCTGGTACGGGCACATTTCTGTAAACATTCTGAAAATCAAGAGATCTGGTAACCTGTAGTGCCACTTTAGAAAAGAAAAATAAAGTATTTATATGGGCTACTCATAATTATACTCTATCCAGCTTTAAGAATTTAATTTAACAACCTAGACAAAATCAAGGACAAATTGATAAACCTGTAGGCTACAACTTTATGGTAATCCGCCAATTTACCTGACCCTCGCTCAGAGATGAGGTAAGGCAAAACCAGATGCAGGCAACAATCACATGGAGACTATTGGCCATACCTTCGGACAAAAAGGTTGGCACAAGGTGTTATTTCAAGTAGGCTAGAAGAGGCATCTCTATTATGCAATAACAGATCGTATCTCTACACAGTACTTTAAATTGCCTGATGTATATAAAGGCGCTATTTTTGTATTGTCATCCCGTAAACTATGTCCGTTCTAGACATTTAGAGTCCAAGCTTTCCGAGTACAAAAATAACATGTATCTTATATCTGTGACCAGCTGCCTACCTCATCTGGCATTAGCCTCGTGTGCGGAAGTTTCTAAAATCACAAAGCTGTGAAATGTGGACTTTGATCTGCAGATTTTTTTTACTTAAAGATGCAGTTGCGGTTTCTAGCCTAAGCATCAACTTTGGACGTAAACAGAAAATTAAATGTCACCCTTTCCTTCTGCCTACAGCTACAATATGTTTTTGCATTTGGGTAGCTTAGACTGGGTCAATGATGAGAATGGCTTTAAAAAAATATTCTGGTTCAAAATAACCACTTTGGCAAAAACGTTCCTCATCTAAACAGTGCAGCCCACTCAAAACAGTTCCCGGCATGCACCAGCCACTCCTCTCCGCTATTGGCTAACTACTCAGAGTAACCAACCAATAGAAAAGTTACAGACGGTTCCTGGAGTCGTGGCTTTTTGACGGTAAATTGTGAGAAGAAATGTCTCCGAAACTTTTGTATGCACTGTTTTTAGTGTTTCTCTGTCATGCAAGTTGCACTGATGGGCAGAAGAAGAAAGAGGTATTGACTTTTTTACATTACAACAGCAGTATTCTGTACGATATCAATAATCGGATGTGATTCATTCAATTCACTAAGCTAATTAACTTCAGTCAGCTAGCAGGCTTAGCTAACATGAGCATCAACCTTTACTCGCGTTCAGGAAGTTAATCATGCTGTCATTGGTTTTGTCTGACAGGTTTGCAACTTTGCATTATAATATTGGTGCATGTTTAGTTATTCTCCGAGTCATTTAGATGCAGCATTTCAGACAGTCCGTTCCTGGCCATCACGGTAGAACTGCTAGGCAGCTAGCAGTAGATTATGACAGATTAACTGCAACCCAGGATCATACGCGTTGTGAAGAACGAATAAAAAACAAGACGTGTTTGCTGCTATTAGTTTTCTAAATAACGTCACCCTTGACCTTACTTTTGGTTGTTCCTAACGTTTAATTTATTTTGGTAGCGTGCTTTTTTCACCTTCAAATATGGTATCGCTTTCGGCTATATAAGAGTAGTTTTAGTGTAATGTTTTCTCATATAACATTATAACATAATGCATCCTTTCAAATGTAAGGAAGTAGTTTGAATAGCAATGAACGGCCTCCGTTATTTTGTCTCCTGGTACCGTGCTCATACCACTTCCTTTTACGTTGATACTAACATGCCCTGCGTGCAGGTGTATCTCAATGAATTAGAATACTGTTGGGGTTCATCTTTTTCAATGCAGTGTGAAATGCAGAAGCACGCCCAACCAAGTACTGAGGGTATAACATGAACATACTTTCAGAAGACTAACATTTCTGTATTCAAAATCCTTTTTTACAGGTCTGATGTAATATTCGAAATTTCTATACTGCATTTTGGGTTTTCATCATCTGTAAGCTGTAATCATCCAAACTTTAAGCCAACAAAGGCTCAACATATTTCTCTTTGTGTTTACGGAATCAATATAATGTATGAATTTTTTTTTTTTATTGAAATAATGAAACTAATAAACTTTTCCGCAATATTCACATTTATTGAGATGGACCTGTTTGTATACACTGATATACCCAGCATATTTCTGCATGATAGGATTGTTCCATTTCATTTACGAAATGGGCACTAAGGTGTATGACAGTGTAATGTATATTGAACTGATTAATCAAACTGTTGTACATGGGGATTTTTTTGTCTGAATCACTTTCTTGTTTACAGACTCTTCTCTCTGAGAAGGTCACCCAGATGATGGAATGGGCCAGCAAGCGTGCTGTTATCCGCATGAACGGGGAAAAGTTCAGGCGGCTGGTCAGGGCTCCTCCACGGAACTACTCCGTGGTAATCATGTTCACCGCGCTGCAGCCTCAGAGGCAGTGTGGGGTGTGCCGGTGAGAAAATACGATATCTATAATAACATTTGGTGTTTAGAAGGGAAATAGCATGCGAAAGTCTATTATTGGCTGGGTTGTGAGAGACATTTCGATGTTCAATCACTGTAAAAATAAATGTTGTAAGTTCACTTACTTAAACCAAAGGTTTACGGGAGCTAAAATTAGTAATAGTAATAACTTCTTTTTCACAAGATAAAGCCTAATTTTAAGTGGAACAGCAATAGAAATGGCTGTTAATAAGCACTATGCCAATAATACATGTAGGATCACTTCTGCTACATGATGTCTCATGTGGCATAAAAGTAGATGAACCTAGTCTTTGTAGTGTAACCGATGATATGATGTTACTAAATCTTTCTTGGAAAGGAGATAATGGATTATTATGTTTGCAGGCAAGCAGACGAGGAATTCCAAATCCTGGCCAATTCCTGGCGGTACTCCAGTGCCTTCACCAACAGAGTCTTCTTTGCATCTGTGGACTTTGATGAAGGGTCAGATGTCTTCCAGATGGTAAGCTCCCTCTCTGTCTCTTTCACATCCAATCCTAAATCAGAAACATAAACAGAAAGTGATCTGGAATACAAGAAAATAAAACAAACATTTACTTATGTATGTCTGAACTTAAACGAGATGTGAAGGTGTTAATTTTATTAGTATTTTCACCTCTTCTATTTAAAAATAATGTTCCAAATGTAACGATTTTGATGGTATATAATTGATGATAACTTTATTTATCCTTGAAGGGAAATTACATTGATACAGCAGTCATACATACGCAGATGTCAATAAAGTCAGAAGTATAATCAGGTGTTCAGAATAGATTTAGTCCATAAGCAGATTAGTGTCTGACTAAATAAGTTGAATTAAACAGTTTGATAGCACCCAGCAGGAAAACCTTATCATTCTTTAACACATCTGAGCTGAAGGTGTTTGTTGCTAAAGATCTTCTTTTGCTTTGGTAGCATATTCCTCATCATCACTTTTATTGTCAGACTTGGGGTCTAATTCAAAAAACACATGGACTGTACCCCAACATTAAAAACATTAAATAAAAACAAGTAATACATAGGAAAGACCATAGTAAAACGACCACTTTTTGAAAATAGACACTCCACATAGGTGACTGCTACTGAATAGCACCAAAAAACGAGTGCAGTGTTAGTTCTGACAGGTCATGGAGTCCACCTGAGCTGTCGGCTGTTGGACCACCTGACTGCATCAGCTGGGAGCTCAGCTGATTAAATTACCTGGTTGATCAGCGCATTGTATCCTTCTGCCTTGTTAGCCGAGTTGACACTGGGCACTGCTGTTTAAACTGATTGAGAACATGGCTGTTCTTTCCGCTGGTATTTAAACTGCTTGAGAACATGGCTGTTCTTTCCGCTGGTATTTAAACTGCTTGAGAACATGGCTGTTCTTTCTGCTGGTATTTAAACTGCTTGAGAACATGGCTGTTCTTGTCGCTCTGTTTGCAAGCCACTTTGCTACTCACCTCCTCCCCAAGTCCACCTCATTATTGTATCTGACTTAATCAATGTCTGCTGTCACTGATGCTTGCTCTGTTCTGTATTGCTTGTGGGGGGATGTTCTTTGCTGCTCTAACTGCCTTAGGCTTTCCATGTTGGCACATGCAAGGGCCCCCCAAAACAGAGCCACACTGCCAAATGTAATTCTGATTTTGAGTAATGTGGTCCCGACAGAACTGGTATTTGTCATCAGAATTACAGTGTTGTTCTGGGACACATTTAAGCAGCAGATGTATTTATATATGACGTTATTGACATACTGACATATGACCACTCCTCGCTCTGTCCCACAGCTGAACATGAACTCTGCTCCCACCTTCATCCACTTCCCCTCCAAAGGGAAGCCCAAGCGGGCGGACACGTACGAGCTGCAGGTGCGCGGCTTCGCTGCGGAACAGCTGGCACGCTGGGTAGCGGACCGCACCGACGTCCACGTAAGCAAAGTTACTCATCATTCACGTGCACACACACCTGTGCACACACACCAGCCTCTGTCTGTGCTTCTCTGTAGAGTAACAAAGGGTTTCATCATTTCATGGTTCCCATCAATGAATTAAAACGGCTGTCCTTTTAAGAAATATCACTAATTGAGTAATGGCTTTACCAGGAATTGCACTCAGGCGCAGGTGGTCGAGTGGGCAGTGTGCCACTATGCATAGAAATGTGCCCATAGAAAAAAGGTTTTCATTATGCCCATCATTCATTTGCATCTTGCTCGTGCCTTTGATGATTAGTCTCTGAACATCCTAGGTTTCACAAAAACACTCTGCCTTCATCAGGATATCATGCAAAAACGTTTTACATAATACATATTTATTTAAATGAGTCACTAAGTCGTGGTGTAGGCATAGATGGTAATGACATCCAAAATAATCTTGTAGAAGGGAAGTGTCATCATTTGTGTGCATGTACAATGTCAAGTCATAGTCATGTTAAGTAGGCCATTATAGCCGTTTCAGCCATATACGTAGTACATCATGACATGAAACAACGCATCACCAGGTGTAATTGGTGTTGCATGCAAATGTTAAAAGCAGTAAGGACAAGAGAGACTTGTAACAGAGCTCTGAAAACTCGTCTGATAGCATGTTCCTGTGGCCTGTGTGCTGTAGATCCGTGTGATTCGTCCTCCTAACTACGCGGGACCGCTGATGCTGGGCTTCCTGCTCGCTGTGATTGGAGGACTGGCCTACCTGCGCCGCAACAACCTGGAGTTCCTCTACAACAAGAACGTGTGGGCCTTCTCTGCTCTGGTGTGTATGTGTGTGTGACACACTTTCTTTTTCTTCTCCCCCACCCTGTCTCTATCACCTTTGCTGAACAGTGTCAAATTTTTCCATAGCTTGTCAAAGGTAAAGGAGAACAGAACTCGAAAAGAGAAGTGATCGATAATGTTTGCATGTCTCTAGTGCTTTGTGCTGATCATGACGTCAGGCCAGATGTGGAACCACATCCGAGGGCCCCCTTACGCCCACAAGAACCCCAACACCGGTCAAGTGGTAAGCCCCAGTCCTACTCGATCAGAATACCAGATACTGGGGGGAGAGGGGTGGTATGTGAGGGTATTTGATTCAGATTTCAATAATTCTTCTGTGGCATTTGACTTTAAAGCATACAGTTCACATTTTGCTGGTGATAAATTCACTTTATTTCTGTAGATGTCTCGGGGTGTGATGGCATTGTTTGTCTAGCTGCATTTGAAATAGTCAGTGTAAAAGTCATATGCATGAAGAGTTGACATACTAAGGGATATAAAGGCTGAATGAGTGTGACATTCCAAAGTCCAAATGTGTGTTTGCATGTGTTGGTGACATCACTCATTTGTCCCTCGGTCACGGCTCCTGCAGAGCTACATCCATGGCAGCAGCCAGGCCCAGTTTGTGGCCGAGACCCACATTGTGCTTCTCTTCAGTATCCTTCTCAGAGCCACTGGAAACACTCCAGCACTATTAACAACCATTGCCTACTTACTCTACCACTGTCTGAACACACAACAGTCTCAAAGACACAGGCATTTTCTAAACAGTGTTTCACGACGTACGCACAAACACACACATACACAAACACATACTCTGATGTCTTTGGTTTGTTAGTCTTTGCTGCAAATCTGCCTTGATAGTAAAATAGTTGCATAAATGATGGGTGTCTTACATTGTAAACATTAATAATAATAATGACTGAATCACTAACCTGATTTACATCTAACTTGTTAATGTGCATTTGAATGAGAAATTTAGCATGAAACTCAGCAGTCCAAAAAGGCCACTGATGGGGCATTTTGTTAAACCAAATTACTATGAATGTGCATAACTGGTGCAAATAAGTTTAACTGAAACCAGACTGTAGTGGGTTGTTAACTCCGTCCCTGTCAGTCTCCTTGACTCTGATCACCAGATGCCGCTGTGACTCTTGGAATGGTCCTCTTGCATGAGGCAGCCACATCCGACATGGACATCGGCAAGAGGAAAAGTAGGCCAGCTTTCTTGTATATTTTGCATTTATTCAAAGTAATATACATCACTGGAAAGACAGTTGGCTTAGCCTGTTGGACAAGACTTTGGCTGTAGAGTTGGATGAAATATGTGCAAGCTTTTAGCAGGGTGCTAAAATAGCGAGTTAGACCTCATAACATGGATGGAAAAGTAATCTGTTGTTTAAAAAAAAAAGGAAAAAGGTTAGGAAGATTAAAAATCTCCAAATATCCGGCGGTGACTAATGGACATATACAGAGATGTCTTTCTAATCTGTGTTCCCATTGTATTCTTATACATGTTGCTAATTAACACGGCAGCACTGAGACCCATCCCAAAGGCACAATAATCTGGTGACTAATGTGCTATGAATAAAATTATGAATTGTTTACACATAAGGTAGATCAGTTTAGGTGTTGGAGGTTTGCAGTGGGTATTTACAGACAGGTGAATAATCACTTGTTTTTTTCTGACTTCTGTAGTTGATGGTGTAACTGGAGAAGTTTTATATGCATACAGTTTTGCTGCTGTGCACTAGGAAATTTGTCTGGTCTGTTGCCCACTGACACACTCCCCCTTTCCCCTCTCAGTCATGTGCATCGCTGGGATTGGCCTCGTGGTGCTCTTCTTCAGCTGGTTATTGTCCATCTTCAGAGCCAAATACCACGGATACCCCTACAGGTAACCATCCTCCTCTCCACATATTTACCACGCTGATGGAGATAATAACAGAGTTGAACGTGTAGTCAGTGTAGCCAACAAGTAGTGTAGCCAACACAAATCTGCCCCACTCCCAATACCTGGTTAGATAGATGATGAATAAATAGATACATAGATGAATATACAGATGGAAAGAATGACAGAGATTTATGGATAGATGGATGAGTACTGTTTTGATCAAACTAGAGCCTTAGAAGGGAGAAAGGCAGAGTACTCAAATGTATGAGGAAGTAAACTGCAGTTTAGCTTTGAGGCGCTCTTGGAGCACATCCTACTGCCAGGGATCTCAAAAGAAACCATGCCCTAAAGAAGGCCTAGTACCAAAACCAGTCACTGTTTTTTACTGTTATACTTCAACCCCATGTTAAAATAAAGAGTTTTTATTTATATATCCTTGACTCTGCATGAGAGTGCCTCGAGTTTGTCAGTTTTTATACAAGCAAGAGCCTTATTTTGTTGTTAGCTGTTAGTATTATGGTTACTATATTGGTTGTAGGTTATTAGTGATCAGTCACCCTCCACTGTTTCTCCCTTTTGTCAGCTTCTTGATCAGCTAAATACAAAACCAATGAAGAGAAGCCAGGCCTCAAAGAAAGAAAACAGAAGAGACAAGGTCCCAAGAAGAGACATTGTGGTGTGGAAATGTGCCTTATTTTTCTGTGCTAGTAGCTTTTTTGTTATTTTTTTGTTTTTCTTGGATGTTGAGTCGTTTTGTGTTTTCATTTGTATTTAATTATTTGATGAGTGAGAAGCTGTTGGATATTTTTTTTTTAATTCTCATGTAAGCAATCTTTTCAAAGCTTCACCGTAGGTATGAAGCCAATACGAAGTCTATCAGTTCGAGAGACCTTGGAAATGCATACAGTTCTTAAGTGGTTTTAAAAAAATATACAAGTTATTCTAAGTATTGTATGCATTAAGTCTTAAAATGGAGATTAGAATGTAAATTGTGAATGGAAAAAAAAAACTACAGGTGGTGTCAAAGGTCATAGGAGGAAAAAGCATTGATGGTCACACAGAAGGGATTTGCAAGCTTGCAATCGTGCATATCGCCTGTTTCCAAAGTTGCATCAAAAAAAGTTTCAAGTAGGTACAATTTTACTCTAGTTTACGAGAGCAAGTCCACCTGGTGAGCGCTGAGATGAGAAATGCACTCCTGGTTTATTCATTTGGTGGTGGTAGATGAATGTATAGCGGAGATTGGTGTAGACGTTGTTCGAATGTTATTTGAATGTTTCATTAGTGTTTTTTGGACAGTGCGAGAGCTGCTGCTCTAATGCCTCAGGTCATGCTTTCTGCCATTCAAGTGCCTTAATAAAACACAACTGTTTCCCTACAGTCATCTCAGTGTGTCTGAAAGCCTCCTTTTCAGTAAATAAAAGATATTCTGCAGCAGCACTTCACTGTTACTTTGCTCCATCACTCATTAGTATGGTTTAATAAGCTGGAAGGTGACTGTCAGGGATTATTGAGGGTTTAGACCATTGACTGTATATAAGATATACAGTGACACTTATGATGCAAAGTAGACATCCATTGTTTACATCAAAACAAATTTATGTTTCAGTGGTACGTTAACACTTCTGAACTGGATTGTCTTCATATTGGACATTTTCTGCCCACCTTCAGTATGTTGCTCACAGAGCTGTTTCAAATTTGTTCCTCACATATATTATAAAATATTCTGTTGTAACCTTTTTGATTCCTCTGTGGTCTGCTGTGCATGTTTTCTATGAAAATAGGCATTGTTGACTTTCACAAAGTTCACAGGCCTGTATACAGATCAGTTCATATCTGCACACTACAGTATCCAACCAGCATTGTTCTCATAATAGTCAAGTCAGAATAGAGTTTTGTATAAAACAAATGGCACCTTCAAAAAGGTGGCATTTTGTTAATGAACTGTGATGGCCCTAGATAAAATGTAATTTTATTAAAATCTTTTTAAATTGGACTCGGGTGGCCTATTACAGAATAATGGCGCATGTCGTTTGCGCTTGTTCTTTTCAGCAGTCAAATGCGATGTATACATATAGCCAGTAGGTGGCAGAACTGCCACTCAGGTTTGTTATCGAGTCCAAAATGCCAAGACGCCATACAGGAAACGGTGGAGTCATGGAACATCGGGAATGAACAATGTTGGTTTCACACTTTTTTCGTTACATCCTCAAACAAACTCAGAAAGTTATAACTCACGGTCCACCAGAAAGTAGGTATGTGTGACGTGATAAACTATGGCCTAATTACTTCCTGCTTCTTTTTTTGTCCTGGTTGCATCATGTGATGTTATCAGTTTCTAGAACATGAGAAAAAGACTACGAAAATAAGGGATGCATAGCAGGGCCCCAGAGACAGGGATGAATAAAGGAGAAATATTTTCTCAACTTTACAGGGGAAGTTCTCTGTCATGCCAGTGTCAGATTATGTCCTACAGTGGGTTAATTACTAACACATTCCCTCTCATCCACAGTGGGCTTTAGTAACAAAAACATAGACTCCTCATCAAACGACTGAGGCATGACAACCTCCCTGAGTGCGTTCTAGCTGACTGTGACTACTGACTCTTTGAGCCAGCTTCTTAACCACCACTTTTTGCAAGTCTGACACATTCCCCCTTTGCTCACATCCTGAGCTACTGTATCAACAGGTAACATGGAGCCCCTCACTCACCCTGTTTGCTCTCTGTCTGGCTCCCTGCTCTCTCGGCCCTCAGAGAGCATTTGCATGCCTGAACAGGTGCTGCGTCTGCATTCGCTGCCGCGGGGGCTGAGGGGCCGGCTTACATGTCAGGCAGGCCAATCACACCAAAAGCTGCCTTTAATGCCATATAAGGCAATAGCCTGAGCAATCCCAGTAGTACCGAGCGGGTGTTTCCCTACAGAACGGAGGCATTGTTCCTCACGGAGACGGATGCCTGTCGGCAAGGGATGTGCGACCCGGACAGCCTTACAAGAGGGGACAGGCTCTAAATTTAGACCCCCATTTTCATAAATGTGGAGGAGAGGAGATAAAATACCCTTCTACAGTTTTTTTAAGTATACAAATCAAACAATCTTACTGTGGCAGGAAGTTTTGGATTATTTACTGTAGTTGCAGGGAAATATTGACTCCAGGGGTGTCACAATGACACCTCTGTGCACACTGAAACCTGTGTGTGCAGTCACTGTCTGTGGTGCGTTTTGTAAAATTTCCTTGATGTGTGGCGATAACCCCGGTGAGGCACGCAAAGCAACAACTCATGCAAAAATGAGGCAGAAAACTTCCCACTGTTGTCACACACCTTGAGCAAAACACACACACACACACACACACACACACACACACACACAAAAGCACCCCTTCCGCTACACAGAGACAGACGGATACAGAATGGACGCCTAATCGCCCATGGGGTGAGGGGAAAGGGGAGCTCTGCGGTGTTCTGGGTCCCATTGTTCGGGCTGGGGCTTGGACTTGGGCAAAGGCTGAAGCCTTTTTATGGTAGTGCTCTCAGGGGTAAGACTTTCCTGAGTGACATAATCGTTTTTCTTTGGGATAAGGAAAGGAGCACGACTGATTATTCCCCCAAGTTCAGTGTCCAGAGATGTGCCAGGGCTGTCATGGCAGGGATAAAGGAGTGTGTGTGTGTGTGTGTGTGTGTGTGTGGCACTGTCTCAAATGGTTCTCTCTGTGTGCCACAGTCTTGACTTTGATGAGGGGGTTCAAAACACCACCTGCAGGCCACTTAAAGGCAAACAGTGTCATCCAAAATTTTTTTTACAAATCTTACATTAGTAACATGTGCTAGGAGTGTCCTCTCTGAACATTACACCAACAAACCCCAAAAATTAATCAACAAAATCAGCAGTAACAAGGTTGCTCCCATTATATCACTATTCATGATTTTCAAGAAAATCTGTCTCTTCTCTTTCTAAATGCAGCTTCCCATATTGGGCTTGCCTCTACAGCTTTTCTCTCACTGGATGCCGGTCTCCAGAGATATGAGTGAGAGGTCAGCTGTGCAGCTCAGGCTGAAGAGGAACAAAAATCCTTGAAGGATCTTTGCCACATTATCACCAACTCTCTCCAATCCGCTCCCTGCTGTGCTAAAGTGTGTGTGCGTGTGCATGTGTGTGTGCGTGCGTGCATGTGTGTGTGCATGTGTGCTTGTGAGCATGTAGAGACTGGCTTGTGTGCATGTAGAGACTGGCGAGTTTTACATACCAAGGCCATGAGTGTGAGCATGAACATCACACACAGTCAGTTAAGGTCAGTTTAACTGCAATATATAACTAACTGAATAACTATAATTATTTTATAATCTTGTGCACTAACATGTTTCACACGCGCACACACACACCAGAGCACTCTCACAGCAATGAAAAGGGGGTGGAGCCATCACATTCTTCGAATATAAGATGATAGGTGCAAATATAAGCCTGCTACAAGTATTTGGGGCCATGCTCGGTGGCTGCACGCCTGTCATTTACACATTGGCACTAAGTGTGCTTACGTCTGGGTGGCTCTGAGATCTCATTACACTGTTTTATTTTATCTTATTGTTTTTTGCTATTTGCCACTCTCTGATTTCACATTTCTTTTGAACTTTAAATACACAGTTCACATGAGCGAACACAAAAGAGCTCCCGTGAGGGCAGTTCAAGTAGGACTTTGAAACTGATTTAATAAATGGCTGTGTGTTGCGAGGCAGACAAAAGGACAGTGCAGATATAACAGTATTACAGTATTAGCTAACCACCTTGCTTTGTTTTCATGTGGTCGAGAGCAATGGAAGGTACCCACAATTTGCTGACAGCCAGCCACCACCACACCCTGCGGGGCAAAGCTGTCATTCAAGTCCGCCCAGGTTGCTGGATAACATCAGAGCTTCGCTGCTTCCCGGCCATGACTCTGGCCCGGCAGGTGGGGCTGAATCTGGACTGGATGGAGCCAGCGAGGCATTTCGCTCTCGTTCCAGGACACAGTCCAAACAGTCCTGCCCTGTGTACGTCACGCCACTTATACCAGGTTTGATGGTATTTGGATGGGATCAAGGAACAAACACATGCCGTTCTGGTTGGCATAGCAGGGCTCCATGTGCAACCAGTCTCTGATCATTACCACATGTGTCCTCGAGGCAGGTAACCACATATAAGGCAAATTTCAGATGCAAAAATAATATTAAGAAGTAAAATAAAATCCATATGTAATAGTGATAAAAGTGTGGTTAATATCAAGGGTTGTAACTATGAAGAAAACAGCTGGTGTTGAGATAAAATTTGTTGCATTTACTATTTAGGACTTATTTGATTTAAACCAGGCATTTGTAAATTATTGTTTTGTTTCCAAGATGATACCAGCAGTCAGCGGTATTGCAGTACATTGCACTGAGCTG
This sequence comes from Coilia nasus, assembly GCA_027475355.1. Taxonomy (NCBI): domain Eukaryota; kingdom Metazoa; phylum Chordata; class Actinopteri; order Clupeiformes; family Engraulidae; genus Coilia; species Coilia nasus. The sequence goes on from CM050202.1 coordinate 5,631,741, forward strand.
GCACTATTATCCAAAGCAACCTCCAAGTGAGGAGCAACACACCAGCTGTAGAACCCTATAGGCTTTCTAAATCTAAATATGTACAATGCTCTTTACATATAAAAGGTAGAAAGGTGCATTGTGGGTGCATGTTAGAGTTGCTAAAACAGCAGGTGTTCTTGAAGGAGATGGATTTTCAAGAGCTTCTTGAAAATAGAGAGACTCCTACCCTGGTAACAGTTGGCAGCTCGCTACACTATTGAGAAACTACAGCACAGAACAGTCTGCCTTGTGCAGGGGTGGGGGGCATTGCCAGAAAACATTAATCCGAGGAGAGCATTAGTCTGAAGCCTTTATCACTGGTTCCAGGAATCCACCACAAACCGCAGTAGAGGCCAACTTCAGATATATGTCTGGCAGGCATGTTTTAATCTGGAGCATCAGCTGCCAAACATCACCGAGAGATTCAAACCTCTAAAACTCCTGAATTACACCGGATAACTCTATGGAGGTTTGAGTACTATCTTTGGGTGGAAGTACATGAGGGTTCAGGAGGACACATTCTTTCATAAAGTTATGATTGTTGTTCTCTATGCATTTCCAGAGTGTCCTCGGTATTGCTCATTTAGCAGAGTATATTACCAGTATTTTCTGAATAGATTTCTTATTGAAAACGGTCATCAAAAAGTTGGATATAAACCTCTATTCTCAGGGAGGAGCAGGAATCGGGCATTCTGGTGGTTAATGTCCTTTCTGAAACAAATGCATAGCCATTGACACTCCTAACACTAGTTTCCATCAGCTGCTGAATAATGCAAGTGGGGTCTCTAAATGTGTGAACTCAAAATTCCTAAAATTGTTTCACTGAAACTTAGCATACCAGGGCCCATGCTACCGTGTAAAGACTGTAACTTCAATTGTGGGTGAAAATTAGTTGGAACAATAAACATCAGTTTTATATTGTGGCCAAATATCAATATAACATGCAAGAGGAGGATTTTTAAAGTAATTTTTCTCAGTTTCATAGTCTGGCACAGGTCTTTCGCCTTTGTATAGCAGCATGAGTGTAGATGATCTGCTTGTGCTCAGCAACCTATTTATGATATTTAACAGTGAAAGAGCACACCCATCTCATTACTTTTTTCTTTACAAGTATAAAGGGACAATTTGGACAAATGAAAACATGAAGGTCTATCTCAAATATGATTTCTTTTACAGAAGGTTTTTAGAGAAAATATGGCCTTAGTCTTTGTTTAGAGTAAATATTAGATGGGCTGAGCTTAGCTATTCAGGCTATGATCAAAAAGAATAATTTATGTCAGTACGCAATAAGCTAATTTATTTTTATTACATGTAGATGAAGTGTTGCTGTTTAAATGTTGACATTGCAATGAAACATGAATGGGTTTATTGTGTGGCGAATGAGTTATGCAACTGTGACTTTGTTTTGTGTGTATGTGTGTGTGTGTGTGTGTGTGTGTGTGTGTGTGTGTGTGAGCACGCACACGTGTGTGTGTGTGTGTGCATGTGTTTCTGTTTTGCTTACAATGGGATTACAACACCACTGTGTTAAAAGCACCAGTTCACCTTGGCTGACTGCTAGAACACCATCAAGCTGTTTATTACCGCCTCCTACCTATCTCCTTTTCCCTACAGCTCTACCTAAACGGGATACATTTCACAACTTTTACAGCCTGAACAACACCAAGTACCTTTCTGGAAGTGGGTGAGAACCCCAGGAGACCTTGACCATGCAAAGAGTACCAAGAGCCGCAATTCCTGTTACCTTGCTTCTCTGAGGCCTACTGTTGCTAAACGCAGCACTCCGGAATTTACAATGCAGACAAGAATGGACAGAGATAGAACGCCCTCGGGAGAAATTCGGAGTATGTAATAAGAAACACAGGGCTTGTGGCGACAGGGAGAGCGGGAGAGACAGGGAGAGAGGAACACAAACACAAGAGGAAGAATATCTATAGCCTAAATGCAACTTGTGTATGCATGTATGTGCATGTACGTGCAGGGGTTGGTTGTGGAGCAATAGTGGTGATATGTCTTATCACTGTGGTGTAGTATTCCATTCCAAAGGCAAATGCCTTATTGTTAACCTTTAAAGGTTGTGCCATCAAATCAGCCCAATGCAGTCACTGACTCAGCCCCTCCTCACATACTTCTTAGGGAGTGGCTGGGAAAATGGTTGTCAGGACAATACTATACATGGGTCTCTCAAATCAGCCCTCAGTGTTGCACTTCTGACACGTTTCTTTGAGCAAAGAGAAGGGAGTGGTGCATTTCAATGTCCTCCCACTTCTGTTGTTTTGCTAATTCAGTCTCGACTTTGGATATAAATTACCTCAGGATGCACAGATGCACTCTCCATATATTCTGCCCGCCCCATCCCCACCTCCCACTCATTTTCTTTGATATCCCTTAAACCATGTGCTATTTACGAGGTGTTCACAGTAACCATGACCCACATCAATGGTTCGCCCGATGTCTCCGTCTCTGGTCTGGTTCAAGTGGAGCTGAACGAAGTTCCACTGAAAGTCCCTTAAACTTCTCCAGTGTCTCTTTAAGTGAGCTCCTCTCCCCCGCCGGTTGTTCCAGTGCTGCGGTTGTCACCATGACATCTCAACGCTTCACTAGCCGAGAGAGAGAGAGAATCAGTGACTCCTGCCATCACCCTGTAATTTAGCCTAACAAGACAACAAAAACGCACCAGTGCCTATGCTTCCTCCTATTCTCTCTCTCTCTCTCACTCTCAGTTAATTTTATTTTTATCAGGAGTGGAATGACGAGTGTCGTAGTTTCCTGACGCTGACAAAAACAACATACGGTAATGACATTAAAAAGCTGACAAGTCAGATCAGGCATCTCTGAGGGATATGTTGAGATGCAGACAGCAGCAGAGTACTAGGAGCTTGTGTCAAACACTTATCCACACACTCACAAACACGCCTGGAGAAAAGGAACCTTTAAGGCTTTAGCTGACGAACATCTGTAATGAGCAGAATGTCACATTTGTGAAACATATATAATTGATTTTTTGCAAATCGTGACCTAAACAATTTCAGGTATCCTCCTTTCTCGTGTCTTGTAGAAAACCTGGAAAATTCAGTATGAAACTTTATTCATGCAGTCAGATTCAGCTTCTTAAAATTTCATTTCCGAAGAGGAGATACAAAATCCAGAAGTTATTTTGCTCTTCAGCAGCTCCTCCATCACTGGGAAAATCACTGCAACTCAGCAGGCCCTTCATTCCCACATACCTCTTCACTTAACCTACAGGTCCAAACAAAATACAGTATTATAGGTGTGCTGTCATTCCCATGTCTTCCTGGCTGCCTGTTATTAAGGCATAGGGGAAAAGAATTGGAGGTCTGTTACAGCTTAATGGGAGATTACCTCAGCTGAGAGTCTCAGTGGGATGACTGGTGGGTTTGGACTTAAGAGTGATGTGCACTTCTGCTGGCCTTCCTGTCATTGTGGTTTTATGCATTTGTGTGTGTCGTGTGTGAGTGTGTGTGTGTGTGTGTGTGTGTGTGTGTGTGTGTGTGTGTGTGTGTGTGTGTGTGTGTGTGTGTGAGAGAGAGCGAGAGAGAGAGCGAGATAGCGAGATAGCGAGAGAAAGAGAGAGAGAGAGAAAGTGGGTGTTTGTGTGTGTGAGAGAGAGAGAGCGAAAGAAAGAGAGAGAGAGAGAGAGAGAGAGAGAGAGAGAGAGAGAGTAATTCTATCAACATATTTTAAATGCATGTTTGATTGTGAATGGCAGACTGGTGAATAAAAGACCTAACTGCTGTTAGGTGGTCTGAGTAATCTGACTGCCCTTCCCCTCGCCCTAACCCTGACCTTCACCCTCACACATTAGGTCTTATGGAACAGAGATATGTTTGAACTGTCCTCTCAAAACCATTGCTGAGAGCAGTATTGTCAAGTAAGGGCCTGCCTTGAAAAGCTCCAGACATAAATACGTTGTCTTTTAAGAAACAACCTCCTTTCCCGAAAATAGAGACTGACATTTCAGTAGTGAGAGACACACCCTTGTTTTAATTGGGAGACCATACGTAAGATATGATGAAATATCCTGTAACAGCCTCGATTTTTCTGCTTTTTTAACCTCAATCTTTCCTTCTTTTTAATCTCTCTCTCTCTCTCTCTCTGTCTCTCTCTCTCTCTCTCTCTCTCTCTCGGTGACTGACAGGAAACAGAGGCCGTAGTATTCCACTCTGGTGAATTGATTTGATTTCCTCTGTAGTTTCTCTGCCAACCAGCTCCTATTAAAACGCAGCACAGGGTGAGGGGATCAAAAGACTCCGTGCCCCAGCGCAGTTGGATGCCACTGGTTTTACAAGACTCCATTGCAAAGGCTTTAGAAACCAGACAGATGTTGCCAGCCACCAGGGGCATGGCCTAGTCGGGGGGTGGGGGTGTGTCAATGAGGTGAGGTTTTGGGGCTGGGGTTAGGATGACTGTAAGGGCCCAGTATTGGCAGGTGGCTTCTGGAGGACTCTATTTATAATATTAGAAATATTAAGGGGGCCAACGTTGTACTCTTTCATAAGGCCCACCCCAAAAAATGTCTGGCCCACCCCTGCCAGCCACGTTACTGAATTGAAAACTGTTCATCTTATGTTTAGACTGCAGCTGATGGAGGAGGCCATGGTGTGACACAGCTGAGGGCTCTATGCTGACAGGCTGGCATGTGCGGCTACAGCCCATGGCGCAAACACAAAGAGACTGCTTCTGCCACGTTATCGACAGGATGTGAGGTAATGCTTGGTGGTGGAGATGGACAATGTCCTGCACGGTCGAGGGCAAAATGGAGGAGGAGAAAAAACAAAACAATGCAAAGCATAAACACGCTAACAGGAAATGACTCCCATCAAGTCGGGGGCCCTGCGGGGCGATAGAATGAGGCATTAGGCGATAAGGAATTCACAAGTGGGCATGGAAGGTGAGAGGCCACGAGTAAAAGGGCCGAGGGTATGTGTGTGTGTGTGTGTGTGTGTGTGTGTGTGTGTGTGTGTGTGTGTGTGTGTGTGTGTGTGTGTGTGTGTGTGTGTGTGTGTGTGTGTGTGTGTGTGTGCGTGCGCGTGGGGGGTTTTATTGTGAAAGCCAGTGTTGCAGCTTGATACCATAGACGAGGGTCGCCCCCGGTCTCCCCACACCTTGGTATTTCCCCCAACATTTAGCGAAGGAAATACGAGCATAATTACAAGCCAGCCCCAGAGCTGAGGCCAGTAAGAGTGGGCTATTTTGTCCCTGCATATTAGGGGGATGAATGAAAAAGCTATTTTTGGATGCCACTGTTTTCTGTCAGTCTTTGAGCGTGCATGGTGGCTGTTTTTTTTTTTTTTTTAATGAAACAGAAGGGCTCTGAATGTGGGGTGACATGCTTGACAGAGGCAAGGACTTGGGGGCATTTGCATGTTCTGATTGCCGATCACTGAACTAAACAGGTTCATGTGTGGAATTTTCAGAACAAATTACTCCCATCACAGGCAATAACAAAAAAGAATGCGTTGGGATTCTTGACAATTTCTCTCACTCCTGATGAATAAAGCATCTTGAGCAAATTCCTCTCTTTTGAGATTTTTTTCTTATGGGCCCTTTATTTAACCACTTAGGCAATATGCCCACTGTTGTCAGTAGAAGGCTACATGTCTGTCATAATATTATATCATGATAACAGATCTCTTCAGGGTTGTTTTGGTTGAATATATAATACAGTAAAAATATCGGTGTTATCAAGTTCTGGTTTATATAGTTTGACTTCATTACATTAGGCGACATGACTTCATCGTGTGTCATTCATACACTCATACACTGACAGAAAAAACGTCAAGTTTTTTTGGGACGACCCATACTTGATATAGTGACCAACGACCAATCATATTAGAGACACCTTTGTGGCATTTTGACCAGTGAGAATATGTGGGCGGTGTACTCGTGTTCCAGTTTTGTCCTGGAGGAGGGATTTCGGATACGAAGAGAAGTGTGGGACACCAGTACACAGCATACACTGAGGGACCAAGAAGTAAGTTGTAAAATGAAATTATTTCGTGATAATTGTTTTGTTTCACAGAGTTTGCTGTAAATATTGGGGTCTTAAGATTTCTGTTAATACATTTCAGTTAACAGAATCCGTCCTGTATTTTTCCTATTGGCTTCGGACCTTGTGCTTGTAGCTTTGTCATAGCAGCGATGCGCTCAGTAGCAAATCGTTGCAAGATGAGCTTTCTTATGTTGGCAAATATTGTAATGTATTAAGCAAAATATGTAGTGGTTTTCAAGCCATGGTTTTAAAATAGTTGATGGTTATATTGGTACTGACCTTTATTGTTAACATCATCTTGATGCAGTGGGGTTTCCATGTATCTCGCATCCTTAGTTAAGTTTGATAGCTGGTAAGTCTATAAAGTCTACTCATAGTTTTGAGAGGTCGTCACGGTTTGTCTGTTGGTCCCATTGTTAAAACGGATACCAGTGTATATGACATGACTCGGACAGTTCTGGAAATATGCCACGCTGACTGTGCGTTTTACCTACTGATTTATTTGAATTGGAAATACAACTTAATGTTAAACCCTGTTGTGACCAGATTTTTAATTGGTAAGTCACTGAGACTACGTTAAAGCGGGACAGAACAAATGCAAGTCTGTAATGCGATACCGCAGTGGTCTCGTGCAGTATTTGCAAGATCTTGCAGGAGAACAACTGCGAAATGAGAGAACAGCAACTGGCCAACACGTGTTTTCAAAGCCGTGAACGAACAACTTGGAGGATGTGTTTCAACTGTGTATGTCTGGTGAGATTGGTATATTGGCGTGGCGACAAAAGCAACTGTTGTGATATCACAGGTTGAAGAGACAAACGTTACCATTTTCGTGTGTATGGGCGCGTTCGCAATCGTGAAGTGTGCTGCAGGCTAGCGGCGGTGACTGGCAAAGGATGACGCATCGTCTGTTGATGACCTCGAAGGGAAGTGATAGACCCACGTGAAACCACGAGAGGATGAGCAGGCCGTCCCCACTCCTCTTTTAGACCCTAAGGAGGAAACATTACTGATTTTTTCGTTTAAATAGTAATATTCTGCCCCGTCCGTCAGCATGAACTTGACCGTCATTGTCAATTTTTAGATTTTGTGGAAGTTGCCCTTTGTGACATCCCAAAGTTTGTGTCAAAGTGATTACCTCACCATGACAGTCAAAATAAGGCAGCCTTTTAAGTGACTACCTAAACATGTAATTGGAATCCCTCTTAACTGATTTTTTTCATGTTCTGTAGGAGTATAGTCCTTTTAAAATCTTGTGTCTGTAATGTCAGTGCAGTTATGTTGAATAACAGATTTCCATAGTGGCTCAAAATTGAGGAGTAGCTCTGTGTGTCTGTGAATGTTTGTGTTTTCAGTCCAGAATGGCGAACAACCATGGTTCCTGAAAAGGAAGAGGCCATTCCTTTGCTCAGATTCTTTGGGCAGATTGGAATGTAGCTATGAGGTTAGGGTTTTCAGCTTTGGCAGCTGCAGTAGTGTGACGAAGGAGAAGAAAAGCGGACTCTAAAAAGTCATCTCTCTCTCTCTCTCTCTCTCTCTCTCTCGAGTCAATAATCATGCAGTGAGACATCAGGCTTGGGACTGTGGAATTTCTGAATGTCTATGTCTACTGCCTCTGTATACTTGCCATAAAAAGTCACTTGGTCTTGTGTGTGTGTGCGTGTGTGTGTATGTGTGTGTGTGTATATGTGTGTGTGTGTGTGTGGGCTTGCCAGGGACAGGCAGTGCAGGGGTGTGGTCGCGTAGCTGCTGTTGCTGCCTCTACTTGGCATGCCTGCCCGTGTGTTGAGTTCCTCTCGCGATACTGGACCCGCCCCTGTAATGCTTTTAGGCTGATTGATTGGTCTGGGAAAGCTGGGCAGTAATTGTTGGCCGCCGGTTGCGCAGGCAGTCCTGCATGTTAAGTGTGATGTCAAGATTCGTCCTCCATCTGGACAGCGTGGACAAAAGTCCTCTCTCTCTGTCTCTACTCTCTCTTTCTCTTCTCTATCTTTCCTTTCCTCCCTTTCTTTCTCTATCCTTTCCTTCCTCTTTCTCTCTCTCTCTCTCTCTCTCTCTCTCTCTCTCTCTCTCTCAATTTCCTTACCATCTCTCTTTAACATAAATAGCTGTAGTGTAACAAGAACTGAGTGTTTTTCTTTTCTTCTCTCTCTCTCTCTCTCTCTCTCTCTCTCTCTCTCTCTCTCTGTCTTTCTGTTTCCGCGTACCTCTCTCTGTCTTTGTTGGCATCTTCCTTGAGCACGTAGTGGGCTGTAACCTCGACAGTGTCAGGAGTGAGGAACAAATCACACACTTCTCCCACACTGTATTGTTTGGGAAGCGTGCGGTTGCAAGGACCTTGCCCGAAATTTGCACATGGGTTTTGAAAACACCACTCCTGCTGTCTTGTAGTGGGAGGTTAGGTTAGGCTGACCTCGAAGCCAAAGCATAGCCAAACACCCCCCCTCACCCCTCGACACACACGCACACACACTCACACACACACACACTACTTCTCAGATATCGTATTCTGTCCCTCTACTCAAAGCTTTGACTAAGCTAGTACAAAAAACAGTGTTCTCTTGTTTCAGTAAAATATAGCTTGAGGGGCATTGAAGCACTCGAGTGCATGGCGCACTGGGCTGGGTTAGCAGGCCCAGTAAATCAACTGTGGCCTTTTGTCACCACTTTTAATTTACCATAATTGAGTTGATATCCTGTATGATGTACGTAGGGTGTTTTTTTTTTTTTTTTTTTAACTATTTCTTTTCCTGGGTGCGGCCAGGCAGGCTGTAGTCTTGTTTGTGGTCAGATATACAGTAAAATATCTGGACATGTGTTGCCAAGTGTTGGGCTTCTCCATTACTGTGGCACATTAGCACAAGAAGCTTGGGGATTATGGCTTTGGGGCGGCCGGGCGTTAGCCAGTTGTAGGAGCCTCAAGCTCCACTTATTATCCCATTAAACTCAGTGCAGTGATGCTGAATAAGGTGTTGGTGTTGAGGGGGGTGGATTTGCAGAACGCCTAGGCTATTGTGTGGAAACGGAGTACTGTAATTTGGGGTAGTGTGCCATTATCATTAATTAAACCTGCACTGTGATTGGAGGAAGTGTGTCTGTGTGGAAACTATGTACACTTTGTTCTTCCTGGTTGGCCATGTACAGTAGGTCTTGTTCTCCTGGTTTCTGACAGGCTGTGTGTGTGTGTGTGTGTGTGTGTGTGTGTGTGTGTGTGTGTGTATTAGAGACAGCATACGAATGTGTGAGTGAGTAAGAGAGAAAATGACTGTGTGTGTGGTAGAGGGAGTGATTGGGAGAGGGAGTGAACGAGCGAGGAAGAGTGTGGAGAGTGAGAATGACTGTGTGTGTATGTGAGAGAGAGAGTAAATGTGTGTATGCGAGCATGTGTTTGTGTGCATGTGTGACTGTACAGTGGTGTGCCTGTAGCCTTCCCACATTTTCCCCTTGTTAAAAAACCCGAGGCGATATAAGCAGCATTACTCAGCCCCAGCAGACACCA